>CM034146.1:599844444-600244062 GCA_019776745.2 Taxus chinensis | reverse complement strand
ATCGATGTCACTCCTTCTTCAATTTCTCTTAACTTTCCTTATGCTTCCCACTCTTTCCCAAATTCTTCATTCTTGGTTCACTTCCTTCAGCATACGTTTCTTCTTCTTCGTGGTTCTTCTCCTCTTTCCATCTTCAACTTATTTTACTTCCTCTATATCGTCTTTCTCCCCATTTTTACCTCACACTTACTCCTTACTTCCCCATCAAAATCTAACTCTTCAACATTATCCCATTTCCTTTATCATCTCATCATCCACATGCATTTCATGCAGTCAGTTCCATATTCTTTGCCTTGGATTCCTCACTATGATCTGTTTCCTTTAATTTTATTTCCTCTATCATCTCTTTCATTTTCCATTACCTCTATGTTTTCCTCTGCTCCAATCTTCATCACATCTTTCATTTTAAATAACTCTCTCCTTTTTTCATGATTTCATCCTTTGCTCTGTTCTTTTCTTGTCTTCTCTTTGTTTGTCCTTTTTCATAATCCTTTTTTTGTTATCTTTCTTCCTCCACTTTCACTCTTTATTTTCTCCTCTTCCATCTTCATCCCTCTATTGCATGTCCTTATCACCTTCATATTCAATATTTCTTGCTCTTCTCATAATCAACCAATCCTCTTTTCTATTCCCTTTTCTCTTTCTCAACATCTCTTACATTTGGCATTCATAGTCAATACCGATGTTTCTCCATTTACGTATCATTATCCATCCCTTTCATTACCATTCTTTTTATTCTCTTTGCCACATTTACCTCTTCTCTTTTTAAGAACCCGCCACATCTTTTATCTTCATCAGTCCTCTCATAGGGACATCATCATATCCATTTCTAAGAATCTCCTCCCATATTATTTTGACATTTTTGTCTTGGAAGATACCATAACGGACATCACTTATCTAATCTTTTTCTCTTCCTTGAATATTTTCTCTTCTTTTTTTTGTCACAAAAGTATCTTGACTTCTTATCCTACTTATTGAAAAAGTAGGAGTACTTTTATCTTCTAATTTTCTAACACTTATACATCTTTCCTATGAAACATGATTGTCATCATATTTATTACCCTTTTAGGGCATTTTATCTCACCTTTCTATCTTATTTGCTCATCTTGTCCACTTTTATGATTATTCTATCTATAACTTATGTTGGGGTGCCTTTTCATCCATATACATATCAATATATATAACTCACTTTGTGTCCTTCCCATGCCTTATGCTGGGGCATCATTGTCTTCATTTACATCCCTTTTGTGCATGCATGATTTTTTTATACGATTCCTCAAGGAAAAAGGATTGCACAACATCTTTCACATTTAGTTTCACATATTTCGATGTTTTCCCATGACCCGTTGGTCATCATGGTTTACGTCCATACTGTAGTGGTCTTCACCCACTCATTGGTCTGTAGAATGTTGTCATTTGTCTCCGTTGAGACCTTAATTTTCCTCTACCGATGTGATATTGGAGTCACTGCCATACTTTTTTTTTTTTCCTGAGGCATCTTGCCTTTGGTCATGTCTTCATCCATCCTCAGACACATCTTTCATCTAACCCTTTTTTTTTATTTATTGTGGCTTGTTATCGCAAACCACTCAACAAAAAGGGGCAAATGTAGACACCTATTTTCGATACAGCGTCCCCCCTAACATCTTATATTCACACAATTTCTATCTCTACTTCTCTTTATCTTAAATTAAATAAAATCGTATCTATTTGTTCATATTATTTAATTGATTATCAATGGGATCCGTATGGAACCATTTGATAATTCAATTTTTGGAATCATCCCCCATCTCTCATGAATAATTTAATTCAAAATGCACCCATCTGACACCTTCTATTTTAAAAAGAAATCTTTATCTTACCCTCTTGTTATCACTAAATCACAGCACTCTTATGTTTACACAAGTGCATATACTTGAACTCATGGTGTGATTGGATAAGATGGGTACTATCTCCAAGTTGTGGGACTTGCTACTTGAGATAGACCTCTAGAGAAAGTTGGTTCTTTCTTCTAAACTACCTACCATAATCTACTCTAATGCAGGGTAAACTAACTGTTCTAATATGAATTTCCAAGGGACCAAGGAGAGAGAATGCATAAAATGAAAGCCTACACTAAAGTGGTGATACACCAGAAATGGAGGGTGTGAGAGTAGTCTTCCAATGTGTGAAAACTAGGAGTAAAGTGCATACTAGAAGGGGTGATAATAGTTCTCCACAATCTAAAAATGCATTCACAACAATGTTTCATACATGCACAATAATAATATATCTTTGCAAGAGAATAAAGATAGACATAATACACTTGTAATCAAGGTTGAAGGGGTAAGAAGAATGCAAGAAAACACAGCAGGGGAAGATGCATCCACAAACTTATATTTTATTGCTTCATGATATACACAGTTCAATCTATTACAAGATAAGCGCCTGGATCACCATGCAAGGAGTCCACAACAAGGGCTTGTAGTACATTGGCTTCACAAAGCAATTTTGATAGATTTGCTACAAGAAAACTCTCTCTTTACAATGAGACCAACACTCCAATTTATAGAAAAGATGAGAAGAGAGAGAGAAGGGGAAATGGAAATCCCAAAATCTATCCTTCAACCACTTGTAAGAGGAACTAAATGGATTAAATTGTTATATATTACTTGCAAAAGGCTCTCCATATTGTCCAAGGTGCTGCAGCAGAGAAGGAATGATGACCATGCCTCTTAATTGCATTCCTAACTACCAGATAAAACACTATCATGAACCCAACCACATTTTATAAAAAAAACCCATCAATTTCTCATCAAATACATAATTTATTGATTATTGTGTGTTGTAATTGGATCCACAATTCCAAAAATACCAATTTTGTGTGATTTCATTGAGAAATGCAAAAGTTATGGCCTTCTGAGTGCGAGCAGCTATTTTGGGTCTAGCAGGCATTTTTTGTCATTTGACAGGAATGAGCATTAACTGACTGGAGATGAATATATTTATTCTATTTAAATATATCTACCCTCATTAGTAGAGGACATCATGCTTGTCCCAGAAAGTTTAATTTTGTGAAAATTGGAGCTCGGAGTCAAAAGTTATGGCCGTTTGAAGTTTCTAGAGTCAAACATTGACTTTTCCTTTGAGTTGTGGGTATTATGGCAAAATTGGGTTCACATGTCCTGGCTGTCCTAGACACATTCTTCCGCATCGGCTGATTCAGGCTTCCTTGTCCCCTTTTGTTGTCTTTTCACCTTTTCATGTTCCATGTGCCCCGTGCATACTTTTGTCCCGACTGTCCCAGACGAAAATCTTCGCACCACCCACAATAGACTGGCTTACGGAAAATTGGTTGATTCATGTCCCATGTGTACTTTTGTATCGGCTGTCCCAAACTACACAAAACAAAAACTTCCACTTTTTCTGATTTTCACTACCTACGGCCATTTCGACTTTGCACGTCCCGATGTCCCAACTATCCCGCAGACCACTTGGCACAAAAATTTCTGACTTTACCGATTCCTTTGTATTTTGGCCACAAACTTGGTACGATGAACCTTAGTACGATTTGCACTAGTACGGCCCACAACCTTCAGACCTACAATTCTTTAAAACTATCCTGTGACTTCATTTTTTGGATTTTTTGGATTTTTTCCTTTGACGGGAAGCTAGAGAGAAGCCAAGGGGGCCCCAAAACATGATTTTGGGCCTTGAATCAATTTTGCTTGCTCAAGACTAAAGAATCTGATGCATGTTATCAAAATTACCTTGAGAGGTGAATTTTGGATAACACCTCCCATTCAAATCATGTCCCCCACTTTGCCTAATAAGTCAAATTATGGGACCCACATGATCACATCACATCCCTAACTCAGGTTACTTTACTACACCCTGGGTATCATCTAACCTGCAATTAGTCTCATATCTAAGCTATAAATATGGGTTTTTCCGCCATATTTCAAGAAGAAAGAAAGGGGGAGGATACATTTTCAAAGACCTAGAATGGAAGACTTAGAAAAGAAGGATTTTTTTGTAGACAAAAGAAGAAGAAAACTCCAATAGTGTCTCTTATCTTGCCATCTGGATGCCTAGTTCATTTCCATAGCAGGACATGAGCTAAGTACTTTTGTTACTTCCATTTGCTTGTCATTTTTACTGTTGTTCACAATATAATTATCTTGTCTGACATGGGGATTGACATCCTCTAAGGGAGTTGAAATCCTCTTGGAACGGGCACTGTCCAAGAAACCCCCGCATATTGTGTTCTAATATTATCTGGTTTAAGTTTTGTAGATCTAACTTATTGATATCATGCATCTGAATTCTTTGCACCTATATCATCCATCTCAATCTCTAAGTTACTAAGCCCTTGTATACTCGACGTGGTCTTGTATTTCTTGATTACTTAAACAATCACCTGGACAAGAAGCAGGAAACATAGATCTACACACACATTTTAGAACTCTTGCCTTTGATGAGAGATTCAGGACACACTATCTTGCCATTCTACAAAATAGTATTGATGCCTTCACCTCCTATGAGGAGGAAATCTTGAAGATATTTATGAAGAATTCTTAAAGAGGTTGGAGCTCCTTACTGTTTCCTTGAAAATAAGGGAAGTAATTTCCCCTACAAATCTGATATGGAGTTTAGAAAGGGAAAAAGCTTTATGTACAATAATTCCCCAAGTCAATGAAACTTACGAGAAAATATGGATGGGAATGTGAATAACATCCCCTCTACTTCTCACCCCATGTCTCCTTGGCAAAATAGAGAACCTCAAGACCCTACTGAATTTGAACAGTGGGAGAGGAAAATAGAAGTAGGAGTAGGGTACAATACATCTAAGTTTAAACATTGGAAAATCCAGTTTCAGCCATTTGATCTAAGCAATCAAATGGAATGCAGAACTTATAACCCAAATTTTGAAGAATGAATTTTGTGAAGGGACTTACAAACAAGTAAGTTTGGGGGAAATGATGAGGTCAGATGATTAATGTATAATATATGATCTCATCTTACTCTCCTTTTTATTAAGTATGATTGCATTGTGTGACTTTTAGTTGATCTTATATGAGTTAGGATGTAATTGTCAGTCTTTTAATTGATTATGATTCTAATGTTAAAATCTCTAGAATTCCATGAAGTGTGTGTTTGAAATTTAGTTTTTTATTAAAGTGGGTCTAATCAGTTGAGGAAATGAAGTAGGAAGTGATCAATATATTTTTAGCAACATCTATTCCCACACAGCTTAGTTCTAGAACTCCAGTATTTATTTCCAGAACTCCTGGGGATAGCTCCAGAACTCTCACAGTTTTGAGCCTTTACAAATTCCTATGTTTCTGGAACTTCTCCGAAGTTCCAAAACTGATAGGAGTTATCTATTTTAACCACATCCAGAGATTTTGCATCTACAACCCTTTCAATCAGGAAAGGATGAGAAGATTTCTAAACGCAGATCTAGGAAGAGTTATCCTACAACTATCTAATCAACCATAATCTGAGTCAGCATCTATTATGGGCATGATTTTATTTCATCATAATCATTGAAGACAGTTGTGATTGTAAAATGTATATAAAAGCATACCTGCAGTAGTTATATATTATAATAGAGATATAGAATATGATATGAGATAGAAATAGAACAGAGAAGAGAAATAGACAAAGTACTCAGATCTGGTACGTTTGTAATTCTGAATTTTTTATAAAAAAATTGACATTCTTATATGAGAGAATTCTAAGTTGTTAAATCCTCATTCAAGGAGGAGCAAGGGCCCACTCCCCCAAGGACTAGGATATTCATTTATTTGGTATTTATATTTCTTCAACAAATAGCTTAGATCTGTTAATTATGTATTGTTTTCATTCTTTCAGTTTAAGTCTGTTGTATACTTGTTCCTATAAGTGTTTAGATAGATTATTATATTTATTGTAATTTTTTTCAAGCATTCTAAATTGAGTTTGTTTATTTCCAAAAGAAAGTGTGTTTACTTTTAGAAGCAAGTGTGTTTATTTTCCAATAGCAAGTGTGTTTCCATTCTGCACAGTGTGTTTCCTTTCAGCAAGTTTTCATAGTTTGATTCAAATAAGGTTTTGTCAAGAAGTCCTTAAGAAATTGAAGAGATCCCCCCAGAAAATGCAAAAAATAACTACAGTCAACTACTAGACCAATTAAATTACTCTTCTTGCATATATCTTTAGACACACCCCTGGTTTGATATGACATCAACAAGAAGTTGATTAAATGAAGGGAATAATGACACCCATCAATATAGAAGTGTCTGCTGAAGTAAACATAACACATAGAGATAGGGTGGAGCTCCATAGAAATACTATAAGGACTCTGTTAGTTTGGGAAAATAATGGTAGGAAAGGATGTAACAAGGGTTGGGAATTATAAATTTTCTTTTGAGGGCCTAGTTATATAAGTCCAGTTGTAATGCATGACTACGGTCTACCTTTTTGTGATATTCTATAATGGCCTAATGAATGTAATAAGGTAACCAAGTTGATATGGATTTGAGCATTAATGGTTCTGATGCATACATCCTTCTTCATAGTTCTTTTTCATTGATGTTTATGAACTAATTATGAATGTTTGTATGACTTCCTTTCTATATTGGTGTAAGTTATTTAATCTATCAAGCACTTTATTTCTTGAATGACTGCAATGATCTAGAAGCTGTTATGAGCTCTATGGTGCTTGTATGTTTTATTTCCTTTCTAAACTCTTATACTCATATCATAGATGATGTTTCCCACTAAACTCACTTAAAAGAGAGACTTGGTGCCTGCGTGTGCCTCGGGTGAGAGCCCACTGCCAATTGGTTGATAAGCCAACACATATGGGATTTATTTCCTCTGTGATTGGGGTAAAAATGGCTACACACACCATGTGGGATGAGCATTCAAAGTTATACATTTGACAGGTGTGTATCTTGATCTACATCTTCATCTCAGAAATTTTTATGTGCACTTGGTGAGATCTCAACCTTTAGAGGTAGTTTTAAGCATATCTGGTGACTCCAGTGATACAAGTAACCCATTATTTCTAAGTTTCAGACCTTCTCCTTTCATTCCATTCAATTTTTCCGTCCATTTCTATCCATTTTTCCCTCCATACCTTTCATTTTCTTCTTTTCATAAAGTTATGCAATCATGACTTCTTTTCCTTCCTCAGATTCTCATTTACAACAACAGAACCAGTCCTTCCCATCTCCTTGTTTTGAAAATACTCCTCTAAATCAGTTTTATTATCCCCATTATGAATAACATGTGTATATCCCACCCTCCACTAACCCATATGGTTATTTATGTAACAAAAATTTCTTTCTAGAAAAAGGTTATGCAAGTGATGGTGGCGTTCCCATGGAAAATGTTGCTTTCTAGAGCCATATTGAAGAAATTGAGATGAGCATAACATAGGATAGAGTTACATTAATAGTGAAGGTGGCCATGACTAGTTTTAGAAAACCCTACCCATCAACATGATTTGCAACAAATTGGTTCATACCTCAACAGAAGCTACATTTTTTCGTTGAAATTATTCCACATATTACAAACTAGGTCGAAGAAATGGAGGATTACCAATCTAGTGTTAGGTAGCCCTATCAATAGGGTTACTCTACACCATCTTATAGCTCTCCCATTCCTCCTCCAACACCTACACCATCTCAGCTTGTTTCCTATGCTCCTAGATATTTTCTACCTACTCCCATTGTGGAATCCCCTTCTCCATCCTCTTTTCTTCCACCTCACCTCCAATTCTCTACCCTTTTTCCTTCCAAACCTCCTTCTCCTCCACAAGAAGATCCTACACCTTCCCATCCACCACAAATAACATAAAAAATAGTTACACAACCCAACAAGGAAGAATTCGCTAAAAAAATTAAAGATTGGGCTTCAAATTTTGAGACCGATAATATGTCATTGCTAGTCAAACCTTCAATTAGGCCATGAGAACAAAAACTGGTGGTGGAAACTTATTTTCTAGGAGAGCAAGAATAGGAAGATGATGACCAATAGTCTATTTTATCATAATGTAGTGTGCATGGTGGATTTATAAATGCTGTTGTTTTAACTTCACAGGAAGAAAAATAAGAATTGAAGGAACAGTTAGCTCCAAATCCACAAGAAGAGGAGCACACAAGGGAAACTAAATCAATTTCAGAGACCTTAAATGAAGATGACATCATTGAAATATTATTAATTTAATTTGTAGAACCTTATTTAGTTAATGAACTTGTGAAGGAGGAAAATAAGGATGATGACATCTTAGTCATCATGGAGGTAGAAAACTCCTTTCATGAGTTGTTTGTAGAAGCACCACAACAACCAAATCAGTTTACAAACAACTCTATTCTTCCAAAAACTCTACAGTATGTCCTAGATAAAAGGGATGTGCTTCAAAGAGATGGTAAGATCATGAGAATCAATCCGTTGTTTCCTAAGACCACATGCCCAATCAGATATTTTGCTAGCTTGGAGCCAAAAATAGAGTTGCCATTAGTCATGCTTACTTTTGAGCATGAGGATGATCATCAAGGTACCAAATGTCAGCTACAATACCTCTAACCAAATGCATAAGAACTTGAGGAGGTATACATCTTGTTTTCTAGTTGATATTTTGATAAAAGAGAAAGTGTGGATCATGTTTACACTTCAGCCATTTGATTTTATTTCCAAATTAATTTCATGGTCGCACTTTGTAAAGAAGGGAAGCTACTTATCCTTTCTTGTTGCAAGCTATATTTAGATTTTCTTTTTATCTAGTTAGAGAAGGGTAGGAGTAGGATTTTTTTCAATAGAAGAAGTGCTTGTGCACACTCTGATTGATCCAATTGGGGCATGTATGTTTTCCCCTTTTGTATATACTTTTTAAGGGTTCATGGTGTAATCAAATTTGGGCAGCATTCAAAGTATATTTTTCAGCCCCAATAGATCATTTGTAGAGGTTGATTCCAGCAGTGCTTGAAGTGGTCTCTTGGGTGATTCTTTAAATTCAAATCATAATTAAAGTTAATTAGGATGACTCCATGTCAAATGGATGCTTTAGGCCATTAATCAATTAATCTAGTAGGTAGATGACCCGTGTGAGTCACTAAAAATGTTGTCTATTTTTACACCCCTTGCTAAAATAGAACAACTTCGACTGTCACGAACTTGGAACGAAGACCATGGAGAAATTTAAGTATGTCATGGAGATAAGTTAGGAACCGTGGGAAAAAGAATGAATGTTGCAGTGTGAAGGAAAAATATTTGAAATCCACAAATTGAAGACAAAGGTTCACCGGAAGTTGAAAGAGTCACTAGTCAATACTGAAGAACTTAAGAAAATCCACGAGACTAATATTGTTGTGGATATTTTTGGACTTTAGATTAAATCAAAATAGATCCATGGATGTCAACATAAGGCCACACTACTATGAAAACTATGGATTAAGAAGAGAGGTACGAAAAATGCTGTATAACAAAAGGTTGAAAACTACACAAAATTGAAAAGGGAAAGTCATGTATCAAAAGAAAATGACATTTTTTTGCGAGAGACTAAATTCGTCATATATTTCGATTAGATGATCCAATTTTTGCAAACCTTATATTGATGGAAAGGTCTCAATGTCATTTATGCAATGGAAACTATATTTCCTAATTTTGTTGAGGATAGATATGTGTAAAGGTGGTAGAATTCACCAACACACAAAAGTCACTTTTCTAGGAGGAGAAACCACCAAAATTTAATGCAGCATGGGTGCTCAATAAGGTAAAAGGAATGTGGCAATGGATAACAAGAGTTATCTAGATCTTTCAAAATATTTATTATTTTCTATTGGTGGTTAGAAATTTGATTTCAATTTTCCCCCTATTTCTCCTCTTCTTCTCTCCATCTTTTTCTATAAATGTAAGAGAAATGATCATTAAAATATATCCCTCTTTTTTATAACAACACCATGCCAAAATGGTGGTTAAGTTCCCATGGTTTTAGACCTTGAGTTTTGTCTCTGTAATGAATGTAAACTATTGTGCATCCCTTTAGCAATAAAATTAGACTTTGTGACTATTTATCTGCCCTAGTCTCACATTTATTTCTCCTTGCCTCTCTATTTTCATTTCTTAGCATGTTGTGTGTTCTCCTAACTTGCACGATCCATTTCATGTGTTCTTTGTGTGAATAAATATGGATCTACATGGTTCTTTTTTGTGGCACATCCGTTCCACCCTCTCACTCATGTTTTCTTTCCTTCTTTCACCTTCATGGAGAGTGATCAACTGTCTTTCTAGCACTATCACATTCTTAGCTTATGATTTCCCTTATGCATATCCTTCTCACCCTAGTCCCTTGGAATCATAATATTAGCATTAGAAATAGGTAGATGAATTTGGTAGTCTCTAGAATTTTGTCTCAGTTCACAGGTCCCACAACTGAGAGATAGTCTCATTTTGCCTCTAAATCCTGAGTAGTCTATGACTTGGAGCCAGGTGCAATTTTTATCTCCAATAGTTCTGGCACGTTGGGTGGGATGAGCATTCAAAGATATACATTTTTCATGTGTGTATCTATATCTACATCTTCATCTCAATAATTTTGATATGCACTTGGTGAGATCTCAGCCTTAGGAGGCAATATAAAGCATATTAGGAGACCCCACATATTCTGGTACCCCATTATTTTTGAGTTTCAGACCTTCCCATTTCATTCCATTCACTTTTTCCATCCATTTCTATCCATTTTTTCCATACCTTTCATTTTCTTCCTTACATAAATTTATGCAATCATGACTTCTTTTCCTTCCTGGTATTCTCATTTGAAGCAGTAGAACCAATCCTTTCCATCTCCTTGTTTTGAAAATCATCCTCTAAATCATTTTTATGAGCCCCATTATGAATAACATGTGTATATACCACCCTCCACTGACCCATATGGTTATTCATGTAACTAAAATGTTTATCAAGAAAAAAGTTATGTAGGTGATGGTGGTGTTCCCATGGAAAATGTTGATTTCCATAGGTAGATTGAAGAAATGGAGATGAGCATGGCACAGGAAAAAGTTACATGCATAGTGAAGGAGACAATGAGGAAACCCTACCCATTGACATGATTTGCACTAAATTGGTCCATCCCTCAACAAAATTTGTAGTTTTTGGTTGAAATTATGTCATGGATTGCAAACTAGGTCAAAGAAATGGAGGGTTACCAATATCATGTTAGATAGCCTTGTCAATGGGGTTACTCGACACCATCTTATAGCTCTCCCATTCCACCTTTCTAACCTATGCCACTTCATCTTATTTCCTATGATAATAATTCTTTTATGCCTACGTCTCATTTGCATAATTGTTGTTTGAGATACACCTACTCAGGAGTGGAAACTGATTGTTTTATCTTCACTTATTGCAAATATACTCCCATTGAGGATTCCCCTTCTCCATCCTCTTTTCTTCCACCTCACCTCCAATTCTCTTTCCTATTTCCTTCCAAACCTCATTCTCATCCATAAGAAGATCCTACACCATCCCATCCACCACAAACAATATAAAAACTAGTTACAGAACCCAACAAGGAAGAATTCATTAAAAAATTTAAAGATTGGGCTTAAAATTTTGAGTCTAATGATATGCCACTACTGGTCAAACCTTTAATTAGGCCACAAGAAAAATTACTGGTGGTGGAAATGTATTTTACAGAAGAGTAAGAACTAAAAAGATGATGACCAATAGTCTATTTGCTCATAATGCATCATGCATGATGGCATTATAAAGGTTGTTGTTTTGTCTTGACAAGAAGCAAAATTAGAATTGAAGGAAGAATCAACTCCAAATCCACAATAAAAAGATCACATAGGGGAAACTAAATTAGTTTCACAGACCTTAAATGAAGATGACATAATTGAAAGCTTCTTACTTTCATTTATAGAACCTGATTTAGTTTATGAACCTATGAAGGAGGAAAATAAGGATAATGAAATCTCATTCATCATTGAGGTAACAAATCCCTTTCATGATTTTTTTGTAGAATCACCACAACAGCCAAATCAGTTTTCTAGCTTTTTAAGGCTTACATGCCCAATCAGATATTTTGCTACCTTGGAGCCAAAAATATTTGGAGTTTCCACCAATCATACTTACTTTTGAGCATGAGGATGATCATCAATGTACCAAAGGTTAGTTGCAATACCTCTAATCAAATGCAAAAGAACTTGATGAGGTATACATCTTGTTTTTAGTTGATACTTTGATAAAAAGGAAGTTTGGATCATGTTTGCACTTCCTCCATATGATTTTATTGCCAAATTAATTACATATCCACACTATGTAAAAAAGGGAAGCTACTTCTCCATACCTATTGCAGGCTATATTTAGATTTTCTTAGTATCTTGTTAGATTAAGGTAGAAGCAGGTTTTTTTTAAGTAGAAGAAGTGATTCTATACACTCCTCATAGTCCACTTAAGGCATGTATGTTTTTCCCTTTTGTATATAGTTTTTAAGGGTTCATGATGTAATCAGATTTTGGGGAAACTTTCAAAGTATATTTTTCAGCCCCAATAGATCATTTGCAAATGTCGACTCCAGTAGTGCTTCAAGTGGTCTCAGGAGTGATTCTTCAAGTTCATATCATAATTCAAGTTTATCATGATAACTTCATGCCTAATCGATGTTTTAAGTCACTGATCAATTCATCTAGTAGGAAGATGACCCTTGTGAGTCGCAAAAAAATTTGTCTATTTTTACACCCCTTTCAAACATAGAACAACTTGGACTACCACGGACTTGGCATGAAGACCGCAGATAAATTTAAATATGTCGCGGAGATAGGTCAGGAATCGTAGACAAAATAAAAAATGTTGTGGAATGAAGGATAAATCTTAAAAATTCATGGATAGAAGACAAAGGATCCACAAATGTTAAAAGAGTCTTACCATACTGGAGGAAGCCGCGAGTCAATATAGAAGAACTTAAGAAAAATTGACGGACTAACATTGTTGTGGATATTTTTGGAAAACTACTGAGTAAAGCAAAAAAAATTATAGATGTCAACATAAGACCTTATTGCACTAACAACTATGGATTAAGAAGAGAGAGAGGAAAATCCACATAACATAAGGTCAAAAACTGCATAAAAATGAAAAGAGAAAGCTGTGTATCAAAGGAAAATGATAGTTTTCTGTGGTAGACTAAATTTGTTATATATTTCGAACAGATGATCTTATTTTATGAAAACCTTATATTGATGGAAAGGTCTCAACGTCCTCTATGCAATGAAAATTATATTTCTTAATTTTTTTTAGGATAGATACGCATAAAGGTGGTAGAATTCTCCAACATGCAAAATTCACTTTTCTAAGTGGTCACAACAACTAGAATTTAATGCAGCATGAGCGCTCAATAAGGAAAAAGGTGTGTGGCAATGGATAACAAGAGGTGCCTAGATCTTTTAGGGAATTTATTTATTTTTATTGGTGGTTAGGAATTTGATTTCAATTTTGCCCCTCTTTCTCCTCTTCTTCTCTCTATCTTTTTCTATAAATGTAAGAGCAGTGCTCATTAAACTAGATCCCTCTTTTTTGTAACAATACCATGTCAAAATAGTGGTCAACTTCCCATGGGTTTTAGACCTTTAGTTTGGTCTCTGTAATGTATTTTCACCTTTTGCAATGAATTTAAATGATTGTGCATCCCTTAAGAAATAAAATCAGATTTTGTGTCTTTCTCTCTACCCCGGTCTCACTTTTTTATTTCTCCTTGTCTCTCTATTTTCATTTCTTAGCATGTTGTGTGTTCTCCTTACTTATAGGATCCATTTCATGTGTTGTTTGTGTGAAGAAACCTAAATCTACGTGGTTCTTGTCTATGGCACATTTTTTCTTCCCTCCCACCCACATTTTCTTTCCTTCTTTCACCTTCATGGAGAGTGATCAACCCTCTTTCTAGTGTTATCACCTTCTTAGCTTAGGATTTCCCTTATGCATCTCCTTCTCACCCTGGTCCCTTGGAATCATAGAGTTAGCGTTAGAAATAGGTAGAGGAAGTCAGTATTCTCTAGAGGTTTGTCTTAGTTCACATGTCCCACAACTAAGAGATAGTCCCATGTTGCCTCAAAATCCCAAGTTATCTATGACTTGGGAAAAGGTGCAATTTTTAGCTCCAACAGTTTTGGCATGCCGGGTGGGATGCTCATTCATAGATATATATTTGAAAAGTTTTTATCTCTATCTACATCTTCATCTTAGCAATTTTGATGTGCACTTTTTGAGATCTCATCCTTTGGAGGTAGTTTCAAGCATATCTGGAGACTCCACTGATTTAGGTAACTCATTATTTTTGAATTTCAGACATTCCCCTTCCATTTCATTCACTTTTTCCATCCACTTCTATCCATTTTTCCCTCCATACCTTTCATTTTCTTCCTTTCATAAAGTTATGCAATCATGACTTCTTTTACTTCCTAGGATTCTCATTTGCAACAGGATAACTAGGCCTTTTCATCTCTTTGTTTTGAAAATTCTCCTCTAAATCAGTTTTATGAGCCCCATTATGAAGAACATGTGTATATCCCACCCTCCACTAACTCATATGGTTATTCATGTAACCAAAATTTTTATCAAGAATAAGGCTATGCAGGTGATGGTGGTGTTCCCATTGAAAATGTTGATTTTCAGAGGCAGATTGAAGTAATGAAAATGAGCATGGCATAGGCTAGAGTTACATGCACAGTGAAGGTGGACATGATTGGTTCAAGAATCCCTAGCCATCAACGGGATTGCACCAAACTAGTTCATCCCTTCACAAAAGCTATAGTTTTTGGTTGAAATTATGTTACGGATTACAGACTACGTTAAATAAATGGAGGCTTACCAATCTATTGTTAGGTAGCCATGTCAATGGGGTTACTCTATAACATCTTATAGCTCTCACATTCCTCCCCCCAACCTATGCTATATTAGCTTGTTTCACATGCTCCTAGGTATTTTCTTCCTACTATCATTCAAGATTCCCCTTCTCCATCCTCTTTTCTTCCACCTTGCCTCCAATTCTCTACCTCCTTTCCTTCTAAACCTTCTTCTTCTCCATAAGATCCTACACCTTCCCATCCACCAAAAACATTACAAAAACCAAATGCAAAACCCAGCAAGAAAGAATTCATTAAAAAATTTATAGATTGGGCTTTAAATTTTGAGTCTAATGATATGTCACTGCTTTTAACCTTCAACAAAGATGCGGGAACAAGAACTGGTGGTGGAAACTGATTTTGCATCAAAGCAATAACATGAAGATGATGACCATCATTCTATTTTCTCATAATACAACATGCATGATGGCATTATAAAGGCTAATGTTTTATCTTCACAACAAGCAAAATAAAAATTTAAGGAAGAATCAACTCCAAATCTACAAGAAGAGGAGCACAAAGGGGAAATTAAATCAGCTTTAGAGACCTTAAATGAAGACTACATCATTAAAATATTTTTTCTTTCATTTGTAGAACCTGATTTAGTTTATGAACCTGTGAAGGAGGAAAATAAAGATGATGACATCTCATTCATCATGGAGATAGAAAATCCCTTTCATGATTTATTTGTAGAAGCACCACAATAGCTAAATCAGTTTGCAAACAACTCTATTCTTCCACAAAGTCTACAAGATATCCTTGATGAATTGGATGAGCTTCAAAGAGATGGGAAGATCATGAGGATCAGTCTGTGGTTTCTAAAGGCCACATTTCCAATCATATATTTGGCTAGCTTGGAGCAAAAAATAGAGTTACCACCAGTCATGCTTACTTTTGAGCATGAGGATGATCATCAAGGTACCAAAGGTCAGTTATAATACCTCTAACCAAATGCAGAAGAACTTGAGGAGGTATACATCTTGTTTACAGTTAATACTTTGATAAAAGAGGAAGTGTGGCTCATGTTTACACTTCCTCCATGTGATTTTATTTCCAGATTAATTACATGGCCGCACTTTGTAAAGAAGGGAAGGTACTTCTCCTTGCATGTTGTAGGATATATTTAGCTTTTCTTTTTATATGGTTAGAGTAGTGTAGGAGTAGGATTATTTTTAGTATAAGAAGTGTTTGTGCACACTTTTCATGCTCCACTTAGGGCATGTATGTTTTTCTCTTTTGTATATAGTTTTTAAGGTTTCATGGTGTAATCAGATTTTGGGGCAGCTTTCAAAATATATTTTTCATCCCCAACAGATCATTTGCAGAGGTCGAGTCCAGCAGTTCTTCAATAAGTCTCAAGGGTGATTCTTCAAGTCCAGATCATAATTCAAGTTTGTCAAGATGACTCCATGCCAAATGGATGCTTCAAACCATTAATCAATTCATCTAGCAGGCAGATGACCCATGTGAGTCACCAAAAATGTTGTCTATTTTTGCATGCAATGCAAGAATAGAACAACTTGGACCGCCCCAGACTTGGAATGAAGATCGCAGAGAAATTTAAGTATGTCATGGAGATAATTTAGGAACCGTGGGAAAAATAATGAATTTATAAATGTGAAGGATGAATCTTAGAAAGCTGCAGATTGAAGACAAAGGGTCCGTAGATTTTGAAAGATCTGTGCCACACTAAATGAAGTCGTGGGTCGATACTGGAAGCACTTATGCAAATCCGTGGGACTAACATTACCATGGATATTATTGGCTAACCATGGATTAAAGAGAAAACAAATCCACGGATGTCAACATAAGGCCGTGCTACACTGAAAACCACATATTAAGAAGAGAGATAGGAAAATCTGCATAACACAAGGTTGAAAAATAAACCTCTATTTTTTTTTTTTCTTTTTTTTTTGTAATCATATTTTCTTAGCTACATCCACAACTTTCTATTTTTTTGTTTCTAGGCTTTTCCTTTTCTCTTCCTCCACCACTAATTTTGTATGTTCTAAGTCTTGAGCTGTGGGTTTTGATGTTTTTGCTTCTCTTTCCTTTCTTTTTTTAATTAATAACCCAATTAGTTCTTCTACCTCTTTTAAGCAATTTTTTTCTGCAATAGTCTTCTTCTTTTTCTTTAACTCTGATCATTCTTGTTGAAGGTAATTTAGGTGGTGTGTTTCCTATACCTCTATCTATTCTTACATCTCCTTTGCTAAATCAAGTGAGAGTAAGTGACTAATATCCCCAATTTCTAATGTAATTTTTGTAGATGGTAAACCAAGCCCTTAGCTATGTCCATTTGTTCTCTCCCTAAACTAGCTTCGTACTCTTGAGATATTTGGGATATGTTACCTGTAGATGAGAATTTTTTATAATACCCATATGCCAACCTAGTTAAGTGTGTTTCCACCCATGGATCTATTTCTTCTTAAAATTGAGGTGTTGTTTGTTCTTGTGGGTGTATGGGTGATGGAGTGCTATCTTCTTCTTCTGACTTTGATATTTCTTCTATTTCTTCTTATTTTTCTATATTGAAGTTGTGGCTTATTTTAGTTTCACTTTTTCTGCTAATGCCTTTTGGCGTTTCGTGACAAGTTTTATAGCAACAGGGCCATTTTTCCTTTTGTATGTTTAGTTCCTCCTTTACTCAATTTTTTCTTTCTAGATTGTGTTGAGTATTTTTATGTACTCCTTGAATATTTTTTAATAAATTCATCAAAATTAGGTAATTTAGGTTTTCTGGGATCCACAAGAAGATTTCTAATTGCTTCAACTTATGTGGCCACTAGTTCATCAGAAGCCTTATATGGTAGTGGAGGTATGTGTTTTGTGCATGGAGTTATGGGCTGAAAGAAGGTACAGTTGATATCAGTAATGAAGTAGACCTCTTTCTCATATCGTGCCAAATTTTCTCTAAAAAATGTGCCCTATTTTTAATTATTTTCCTTATTCGGTTTACCCATCCTAATAATGATGTAATTTGGGTGACAGTGTCTAAATTGTTCATATGTTCCCAAATTTGTTTGGCTGCTGGTTTATCTTCCTGCCATTCTAATAGTTCTACTTTTTGGGTAGGATTTTTATAAAATACATAGCTAAGCATATTAATATGGAGCCATAGCAAACTGTATGCTTTCCTTCTTTTATTTTCCTTATGTTTTCATGAAATTTAGAGGTCAAAAATTTGTCTAGGTTATATTCTTAGTGAAAATTTACCATGTCTAGGGCTAGTTGTGTGCTAAGTCCATGAGCACCATCTTCTCTATTAGTGTGATAAATTTTTAAACATATGGCCTTAGTAACATACCTGAGTGCATGATTGTTAATGTCTACGATGCCTACCCCGCGCTTTGAATTTGTTACTCCCATTGCTAGTGTCGTATTTTTTAATGTTGTCTTCTTCTTTGTAATTTTTGAGCATCCGTGTGCCCACAATCCCATAACCCTAGCCATAACTTATGTATCAATGAGGTATGGTTGATACAAATATAACATTTGATTGTGCAGCTAGCTCAGAAAGACCTGAATGACATGATCTTCCCTAAGAAAATATTACATGTGACTCCATGCTCTTATTACATGTGACTCCATGCATCAATCTTCAATTCACTAATTACTTTGGTATTATGTTTATACACTAACTCCTTTGTATTGGGATCTTCTTCTATGAGTAATGCTCTATCTACCTTGAGTAGTGTGTGGTCATATTCAACAATCTAGGAATGGATATACTTCTGTAAATCCCGTGTATGGGTGAATTTGTAGGGAATATGCAAAAACACACCCTCTGGATCATGTTGCTCTTCTTTCATTGAATGCTTCATGAATTTTGGCTTTAGGAGCTTTGCTTTTGTGACCTCAACTAGATTTTCCATGTTTTCCTTCTTAGTTTAACCCTAGTTTTTCCCTGGCTCTCTTCTTCACACTTGCATTGGTGAATCACTCTTTCTCTTCCTTATCTTTTATGTGCCTTACTTTTTTCCAAGTCGATACCTTTTATAACCTCTCTCCTTGCACCTACTGCATTTACTACATTTTTGGTGGGATAACTTTTATTTTAGCCGTGGATTTCATTTCACATTTTTTTTCATGTCTGTATATTTTCTTTATTCGGCGGCTCTATTCTTTGGCCTGTGGGTATGTCTTTATTGTAT
The DNA here is from genome assembly GCA_019776745.2 of Taxus chinensis. Classification (NCBI taxonomy): domain Eukaryota; kingdom Viridiplantae; phylum Streptophyta; class Pinopsida; order Cupressales; family Taxaceae; genus Taxus; species Taxus chinensis. Next base: position 600,225,041 of record CM034146.1, on the reverse strand, counting down.
AATTTTCTCCTTCATGTCATGGATTTTTTGTCATATTTTTTTGTTCTATGCCTATTTATTCCTTCATTATGTAGTTTCTCTAATTTCTTCATTTGGTAGTTTTTCCTCCTTTCTTCATATAGTGGCTTTTTCCAGTCCTTCGTTCTGTGGATTTCTCCTCCTTTTATTTTTCTTTATTGCATGGGTTTGTTCCCTCTGTAGCTCTTCCCTATTTTTTTATTTTTATTGTGTATATTTCTTAGAGTGAGGATAGCCTTGTGGGTTTTCATCCTACCCCTCCTCCTATCTTCCAAATTGTTGGTTTTCCTATAGGCCGGATTTTATTTTTATTTTTACTTTTTAATTTATTTTTGTGTTTTTTTTTTTCAAGTATTATACTTCTTTAATCTAGCTCCATTTAAAAATCCTGGTAATTCCTTTTGTTGAATTTTTTTTAATTTTGTAGCTCCTAAAGATAGTATGTATTTGACAATGTAAGGTCTTAGCCATCTCATTGTAGTCATTTTTATACCCTTAGACCACTAGTCTAATCCCATGTGTGTCAGACTATCACCCAGCGGGCACTGGGAGCTCACCCAAGGCACATGCGGGCACCAGTCTCTCCTTTATGTGAGTCTTGTGAGAATACATCATCTTATGAAAGGTATTCAAGTACAAGTGAATATAAAATAACCATTCATCATTCTAAGAACCTAGGATGGGTTGTCATCTCATTGCATCCAGAAAAGAGAAATAACAATAGCATATGGAAATGATTCATACTTAAAGGAAACGGATAAATATTCTACTCATGAACACATATATGATTTAGAATAGAGCGTTATATTCATATTAATATGTTTACTAACCACATTGTATACCTCGAAGTCATAACAGACCCTCATATAACAATGCAGAGCCAAGTCATACATCAGAACTACACTATGTTCATCACATTACAAATATGGATACAGACCCATCCCTCTGAGTTTGCCATCACTCGTATGTTTTCACTAATCCAAACCATAGACTCCTTTATGGTATTTTTGTAGAGATTCACCTCTTTCCAATGCACTATTCTCTCTCAAGATGACTCCATATATATCTCCCTTTTTGCTACCCACACACCTCATTATATAGCCTTCCTTCCTTCACTGCCATGCCTTCTGAGGTAATAAATTGGCTACCAAGTGTCCAAGTGTTCATCCAATGGAACATTCCTCCTTTGATATGAGCTCTCCACTCTATGTAATGATGTTCTTTTGTAACCTTCCATCGCATGCTTGGAATATCCCCTTTTTGATCCTACAGTCACTAGGCTGGCACCTTATCCACTCTGCATGCTAGAAGGGTCGCGCTTGTCTCATGTGCTTCCTGGGACACTGAATATGGCTAATTCCAAAACCTTTCTTGCCTTGAGTGCACACAATGTGTTCTACAAAACCCTGTTAGAACCTTTCCCTTCATGCCCTTCTTCAACTAGGTCCTATGCACCCATTTTCTATCATATCGTAGGACCTTATCTCTAATATCAAACTCCTTCTTTATGTGGTGGTGATGCCATAAATTTTTTCTTATTTTTTCTTTTGTTTTGTTATAGGAAGCTATGAATCTTTTTTCATCTAGCTTCTCCAATTCAATTAATCTTTCATGCAATGATGAATCTTCATTCATTCCAAAGGTAACTATAACTCTTAAACTTGGGAGCACAAAATCTAAAGGTACCGTGACTTCTAATTCATAAACCAATTGGAAGGGAGAGTATTTGGTGAGCCTTTTGTATATTGTGCAGTATGCCCATATAGCGGATTGGTATCTTCAAATCCTAGTCTACCTATTGTAATGAATAAATCTTAGTTATAACCTTCTCTGAAACTTTATTAAAGACTTCTACTGTTCTATTCTCCTAGGGATGGTATGGTGTGCTCCTATTGGTAATTGATTATGAACTGAATCAACAATTCTTTGATGGTGGCATTAATAATATGCTTCCCCTTGGTCACTGGTAATGCTCAATGGACATCTAAACCTTGTAATGATATTTTCATAGAGAAAAACTAGTTCAGTCTTAGCAGTGTAATATTTTGTAGGAACCACCTCCACTTACCTTGTTAAATATTCAGTAGATGTGATGATAAACCTATCATGAGAGTGTTTAGCAGTTGGTTTGATTTTTCCAATGAAATCTATTTCCCATTTTTCAAATGGTGCAAGTTTCTAACACAGGTTTTAATAACATTTCATCACATGCATTGGGTTTTCCTACTCTTTGAAAAATGTCACAAGATCTAGCATGTCTTATGTGCATCTTTAAATAGTGTGGGCCACCATAATCCAACCATCAACACCTTCCTTGATGTCTAATCCCTGCCATTGTGTCCTCCTGCAATTCCTTCATGTGCTTCTATCAAAAAAAATTTCCTTTCATACTCCAAAGTTACTCTTCTCAAAATGTCATCATGTCCTTTTTTATATAATTGACCTTGAATCAAGGTGAATGGGAAGGGTCTTCTTAATAAACTTCTCTTTTATTTTTTGGTGTAGTCTGATGGAAATTCATCGTATGGAAAGTAACTGAGGATATTTCATCCAATTATTTTAGAATAGCTTCAACTCTAAATAGGTGGGCTCCATGGAAATCATCATCTATTGGAACTTCATTCTCTCCATTCTCTATTCTTGATAAGTAATTAAGTCCATTATTTAAATTGCCTAGTTTAACTACCATAATGAAGTAAAATTCTTGAAATAACATCAACCATCTACAAATCCTTCCTTGCAATACTGGTTTGTTCAACAAATACTTCAATGGCTCATGGTCAATATAAAACACCAAATAAGTAGATAATAGATATTGGTGGTATTTTTACAGGGCATACACCATACTCAAATATTATCTTTCTATTGTTGAGTAATTCCTTTCTACCTTGGCTAATTTCCTTCTTGTAAAAGCAATTGGATGATCCATCTTTCTCTTGAGGATGTGTTAGTACCACTCCAATTATAATGTCAGATGCATCCACATGAACATGAAAGGGAACCATCCAATCACAGAATTATTAGGATAGGTTCATGTATAATTTTGTCTTTCATTAGATTCAAATGGCATCTGGGCATTCTTTTGACCATTGTATCTGTTTATTATCCTCTTTTTCAAAATTTATTCTAGGGGTGCACTAATCTTTGTATATTTCCTTATAAATTTTCTATGGTATCTTGTATACCCTAGAATTTTTCTTACATCCTTCTATGTTTTAGGAGGGGGTAGATTGAAAATCACTGAGGTTTTGACTATTCAATCAACAACCCCTCTTTACATATAATGTGTCCCAATAATGTTCCAAATGGTGTCAAAAATATACACTTCTTCAAATTAAGGGATATTTGAAATGCCTTACATTTTTGAAACATTAGTCTTAGCACCTAAATATGATTTTAAAGCAACCCATTCATTATCTAGTCATCAAAATATACTTTGAAGAAATCATGGATAAATTAATTTAAATAGCATTAAAGATCATGTATCCTACTAAATGACATATTGTATACATAAATGAACCCCATTCCATGTAGAAAATGTAGTCTTTGGCTGATCTTGGGGGATTTCTAACCTGATGGTACCCATAGAAACCATCAGTAAAAAATAAACTTCCCTTCCTGCCGCATTCTCTAAGACTTCTTCTATGAAAGGTGTAGGAAATGGGTCATGAATGCAAGATTTGGTTAATTATCTATAATCTACACATATGTGTATTTATCCCAGTTTTATTATTTTGGGATTACCATTGGACTTATTCATTCTAAGTCTTCAGTAGATTAATGAATCCAGCGTTTAACATTTTTTCAATCTCTAATTTCACCTTCAGCTTCAACTAGGATTGAATCTGTAAGGTATTTTCTTTAAAGGTTTGAAACCTTATTTTATTTGGATCTTAGTTATGCCTAGTTCTTATTTTATGATTTTAAGTTACTTGAAATCCTTAGGGAAAATGTCCTAAAACTTTTGTAGTAATTCTAGTACTTTGGCCACTTCCATGTCTAACTAGTAATATCCAATCTTTGCAATTATTTCATACCTATTCGTGCCAATATTTTCAGTTTTGATATTCAAAATTTGATTATAATACTTTCCCCCTTCTATTGAAAGGTGTAGGAAATGGGTCTATACCTTAACGCAAGACTTTTCCTTTAATTCTCTATAATCTACACATATGTGTATTTATCTTCGTTTTCTTATTTTGGATTACCATTGGACTTATCCATTTTGAATCTTCAGTACTGTTTTGATTCTAGCATTTAACATCTTAAGAACAATCTCTTATTTCACCTTAGTTCAAGATTAGGATTGAGTCTGTAAGGTATTTTCTTTAAGGGTTTGAAGCCTTATTTCATTTGGATTTCATTGTGCCCAGTTCTTCCTTTATGCCTTAGAGTCCTTAAACATCCTTAGGAAATATCTCCTTGAAATATTACCATGTAGTAATTCTACAAATTTGGCCACTTCTCTGTCTAACCATTAATCTCCTATCTTGGAAAATATTTCATCCTCGTTCATGCCAATGTTTTCGGTTCTGAGCTTCAAAGGTTGATAATAATATTTATTCCCCTTCCTCCTTGGTTTATACCACTTCTCTTTCACCTTCTATTATTTTTTACCTCAAATTCTCCAAATCTTGATTTTAGGGTTTCTCTCTTGTTTTAGTCTACTACAAAACAATGTGTGCCATTTTAAAAAAATTTAAAATTTCTTGAGGTTCTAGTACTTTGGTTTCTGATTTTTCTTTTTGAGTATTGTTATGTTTCCTCTTCTAGATTGGCGGGAGAAGAATAAGAAATCAATATTTTCTACAGTGCCCAAAGATGTTTAGATCTAGATCCCAAAAACTTGACTTAAATGTGTGACAGAATTCTTTGACATGATCTGAATTCCAATGATCCTTGTCATTTCATCATACTGATTTCTTGGTATATACCAAGACCGTGGTATGGGTCCTAAATTCCATACAAATAATTATATCCATACTAATGGGGAATTCCTCCACATATATACCAATTTCGTTCATAAATCTAAATGTGTCTTCTGGATCAATTTTCACCATTATATTCAAGTATCATTGAATAATAAACCTCACTCTAGATATCTCATTTTAGATTCTTGATAGTAAATGAGTTCCAATGAGATATGTTTGGTTTATGAGTCTTCCCACCAACCTATGACATTTATGGTTCAATATGTCATCCAAAGCCTCCATTAAAGATTTTTCATTTGGGAATATCCTCTCCATTATCTTAATATACCCTTCTAAATCTCCAAATCCTGAATATTTTGGTAGGGTTTGGTGGGATGCCCACAGTGGCTTAATCTATATACGTGCTTAATAGGTAAGTGGGCCTTTAAATTATTCTTTTGTAGAATAGTACCCATCATTCTCTTCGAATCCAAATTTTCTTTTGTAGAATAGTAGTCATCATCATCTTCAAATTTATCATTTGCACTGGAAAGAAAAATGTCTAGATTTAATTCGCGGCATCATCATTTTCCAAAGTGATTAGTCATGGTGGGATCCTTCAAGCATAATCTAATTTTCTTGTCCTTGATTTTGGAAATCCATGTATCTAGGATTTCAATAACATTATCTTGAAGTGTCACTGGTAGCTTCACTTTTAACCAAAATTCACCCTCTGAATTTGGTTCAAATTCTTTATCAATACTGGAGAACTTATTCAAAGTGTGTATATCCTTGAATATCATCAAAGTATTCTCCTTCAGTATCATGCCATACTTCTTCTGCCCACGTGACACTCATTCCTGTCATGTTTGTAAGGGTACATGTACACATATTCCATCTACTTGGAGTGTCACTTCTTCTTCTTCTGAATTGAGTGTTCCATTATAATCCATGAACCACTCCAAGGCTATGATATCATTATAAGAGGGATTCAAAGCTACATTTTCTACCACCTCAAAATTGACTTGCTTCTTTATGCCCATGAAGTTTACTTCAATATTTTTCAATGCTCCTAGTGGTTGTCTAGATGATCCATCTACTAGACAATGAAATTATCTGGCGGGTTCCAAAGGAGGCCTACCTAGTCCTTCCAAGTAGTCTTTGACATCATGTTTACATCCACACTAAGATATAGCAAGCACTCTTGTTGATGGTGGTGTCAAATATATCAACGTCCAAGTAGATGGTGGATTTACGCCATGTGTGTTGGGTATGGAAAACATTTCTTTTCTTCTTATTATGTCCTGCTTCAATTCTCTGGACATGAAAACTCTTTTCCTCCTTATTCTAGTATTTTCTAAATTGTTTTAATTTGTCTACCAGACCATGGTTGATTGTTAATTTAGCTATTTCTTTCAAAGTAAGGATCTCTTCCTCCACAAAACAAGTTTTCTCCTTTTCTTCTTGGGCTTGTGCCTCTTTTACCAATGCCCTAATTTTCTCAACTTCTTTCATATATATATTTAGTCTAATCTCTTTAAAGTTCCATTCATCTTCACTAGAATAATTCTCCTCTTGTGGTAACCTGATTATTTTCTTCTTTTTAGGTGTAGCCTCATTCTTTATGAACTCCTGGTAGTAATTGTTACTCTATATCTAGGTTCTTCAATGTTTTTTACCTGTTTTGGTTTCCTTCCTTCTCAAATAAATTTCTTTGGCTTCTTCCTTCTTATCCTCTTCTATTGATCTACTTCCTGAGCCAAATGCTCTCACAAGGATTTATATTTTTCTATTGTCTCCTCATCCCATGGAATTATGGTAAGATGTTGCACATGCTTCTGAACCATCCTTTCCCAAAGCTTCTGTCTTTTCCCTCCATTCCTATAGAAGTGTGGCTTTAGGAAAACTTAAATGAATCATGCCCTCTTTCATGAAAAATCCCACAAGGATCAGGTTCTGTGCAGTTCCTAGCTAGGTGTCCATCTTGACCACACTTATAGCAATTCAGTGGTCTTCTATCTTGATATCCAACCTCCTTGATTATCCTTATAGCCTCTATGGTAACCTCCATCATTGTAGCCTTGATAACCTCTTCCTCCTTGGTAATTTTCATAGCCACCTCTATATCCTCCTCGATAACCACCTCTATAACCTCCCCTATAGCCTCCTCTATATCCCCCATGGTATCCTCCTTCATTATATCCTTGGTAATTTGGATTATAGTTATTTCCTTGATAGCCACCTCTAAAATTGTGGTTGTCCACCTTGTTGGTTTGAGTATTGAGGTGCAATTATTTTGGTTGTGAGGGTGGTGGGTTTTTTGTAAGAATCTGTTGTGTTGTAGGGGAGGATTGGATGTTTTAGTTTGTCTCACAGTCATTGATCTTCTAGTATTATAATATTTTAAATCCTCCAGTTCCTCTACAGAGGGGAAAGTGTGATGGTAATGGTTGTATGATCCACATGCAGTGCAATACATCAATTGATTAGTTGGAGGTTCCAATTCTAGTAAGGGATAGGTATCTTGCATGTGTTGGTCCCACAATCTGTAAATTCCACACCATATTCTTTCTGATGTGATATATTACTAGAAGATTCTCTCTGTGAGGAATGTTGTCTAACTGTGACTACTCTTTTTGCACTCTCTAAGTGAGGACATTCTATTCTACTATGCCCTTTAGCACAACATACTGTACACCAAATCTTAGGCCTTAAATGACTCCTTGGTGGTGAACTATTTCTAATCCCTTCATTCTTTTGGATTTCTTGTTGAAGTTTTAATTTTTTTAGTTCTAGTTGTACTCTTTCCAGTTATGTTTTTATTGATGTTTCTCCTTCTCTACACCATGGTTGTGACTCCAGTCTAATTTCCATCTCTATTGCCTCCACAAAGTGTTTTGAATTGTTTTCCATCCAATGTTCCTCTGATAGGAAGAAGTCCTGAAGTAAACCATTCGATCCATTGTTTATCTGTGAGAGGCTCCTCTAACTTCCTGGTTAGTAGTTTTGAATCAATGGCTAAATTCCTTAATTGTTTCCTTCTCTCCCTGAATGAGGTCTCTCATTTTTCTCACCCCTTCTGATGGTGCTTCTGGAAAATGGAAGTATGTCCTGAATTCATTTTCAATAGCATCCCAATCCTTAGTTCCTTGGAATTTGTTTTCATGTACCATCTTAACGCATCTTCCCTCAGAGTGCTAATGAATTCACTTAATTTGACTATGTTATCCATGATGTTTTTTCTTCCATTGGGTCTCTAATAAGAACAAATTTCTAAAGAATCACTTGTGTCTGAGTCAAATACTGGTAATTTGATCTTTTGTGCCATCCTTCGAACTAGTTGAGAATGTCTTTGAGGTTGATTAACTATCTGTTGTTTTACTGGTTTCACCTTCCTTGATTGGTTCTAGGACTTTTTCCAAGTTATTATTTCATCCTTTGTCTCTAGATAACTTGATATCAAAATATAATTCTCCTAACAATTCTCTAAATTCTCTTACAATTTCTTGTCTCTTCTGACTCTCTTCTTGTAATTTGTGATATCTTTCTTCCAAGCTTTCTCCCTTTTCTATCCTTCGAATAGGTGTTTCAAGTGACACATGGAATGGCGACTCTTCTAGGGGGGTCATCTCCTTTGGGCTCATGTTTGGTGGTTTTGGGGACATGTCTTTAATTGGAGACTCTTCATAACTATTCATTTCTACTTATATCTTCCTTCTTTATTATTTCTAAATCTAATGATTATCTTCTAATCCCTTCATCACTCCTCTTCTTTTTATTTTTCTTTCCTCTTTTTCTTACTTTTTCATGCTTCCTCTCATTTTTCTCTTCTATTCTCTAATCCTTTCTTCTCTTTTTCTCCATATTTTCTTTTTCTTTCTTTTCCTCATCTATATTTATTTTCTCTCCAAATTCTTCAATTAATTCTTCTATTCATTAACTTCTTCTTCTTCTTCACCCTTATCTTTAATCAGTAAAGGACCTTATGTTGTTTCTTCTTCCCAACTCTTCTCCTATTACCTATTAAAATGTTGGCTCTAAACCTCCTACTAACTATTGTAAATCTCGGTCATTAAAATAGCTTTGTCTCTTGATATTGATTATTGAATAGGGTTATCTATAGTGTATTATTCCATTAGGTTCTATGGGGTAACTAAACCATGTTGGTCTCTGCCTGGTGTGGGTATTATAGCTAGAATTTGTATGTCCACCTCCCTTTCCAGGGTAGCCAATTGTCTGGCCTCCACTTGAAGTGGGTGTTTCTTTCTTTTCTATCTTCTGAGGTTTATTCAACTTCTCCTTTCCTTTCCTTCATCTTCTTTTCTCTTTCCTCTCTTTCCAATTTTTGTTTCTATCTTCATTTTTTTATCTATGTGGCTAACCTTTCTCTCTCTTCCATCCTCCTCATTTTAGTTATTTTTCTCAAATCACTAACTCCCCTTAATTATCTTAATCCTCTCTTTTCCAACTATCTAATTTTTCTTATCTTTTTATTTTCCCCATGTCATCCTATTTCTTCCACCCCAACCAACACCCCATTAATTATGATAAATTTATGTCTCTTGGATCTCCCCCCTTCACGTACATCATCAAATGGTGCCCATCTCCTAAAGGAACTTTTTCATGCTTTTGATTAAGAATTTCTCTATCATCAAAACCTTAATTAAAAATGGAACTAATTTAAGAAAATGGCCTCTTGCTCCACTTAAGTACTTCACCTTTCTTGTAATAAAAAAAATTCCAACCTTATGGCCCAAGTAATTATGTATGAATCTAGAGTAGTCTCGTACCAATAGTCAATAGCTCTTATCCAAGGTTCATCTAGATGATTAAGTATAGTTAACTTTGTTGCAGTCCACTCAAAAGGACCTATCTCAAATGTAATCTAGACCACTTTGTTCTTTGGCATGTGAGCTAAAATGCAAGGCCACAGGAAATGAGGAAACCATGACCAAAATTCTTCTCTGTACTCTCCAAAAAAATTATGATTCTATTTCTTTGTATGATGTTTTTAGTCTTTTTGGTATTCTCCCTTTACAAAGACTTCTGAATTTTTTTCTTCCCACCAATCTTCAATCTCTATTAGTGTTGGTTTCCAATATTCACATGGGTGATATTTTTCCTAACATCCACTTAACAAAAGGATTCCTAGGCTTAGACACCAAATGTTGACCTAAAACCTTGACAACAGTGTGAGATTTAGGACGTTCAACCTTAATTTAAGGATGTACATGGGAAAAGTAAATGGATCTAAACTATTAATAGAAATAGAAAACACATAACATATTTCATCCCAAACTTCAATCTTTATTCATTTCTTAAGAAATCATTACATTAGTCTCAATTACATTCATATCCTTCTCATTCTATCTCATACAATTCATTCCTTATACAATTCTCTCAATATGGCACTCACATATTCATTTCTTGTGACGCCCCCATATATAAAAGGTTAATTACAATAAATATACAAAATACATAACATCCCAAAAGTAACTTATTTCAATTCATGCCTATGTCATATTCTATATCATATTGGCTCAATTTTTCTTCAATCTGTGACTTTATGTTGGCTTCCTACTATGTAACACAGATTTTTCCCATATATCACTATGCAAAGGGGAGATTTTATCAGCAAGTTATAAAAAGTTTACACTATTACATACCAAATTTTCTTTGAAATACAGAGCCACCACCAAGGCCTTACACCTTAGATGTATAGATTAACTCAAAAATATCTTAAAATGATAGCTTTATAAATTAGAAGGGTGAGCTTTATAGATCTTTATGAATCTTCCCAAAATTTTCCTAGCAGAGTCAAGTTTAATGGAAAGTAGGTTAATACATTGTGTAATGAAACCAATCTATCCTAGATTTTTATTAGGGAGTTGCAAGTAGAATATCAAATTCTAAAAATAGATGGAACCTTCAAATTCTTCCCTGAAAATGGTGCCACTCAAGTGTTGGCTCTCAAAATAGCAACCCTAGTAGATGAAGAGCTAACTTGAGTGGATTGGCTTTGAGAGAATGATGAAAAATGAAAAGTTATTTATCATTGATATCTTGGGATTTTTTCAACACTCAACTCAATAAATAAAATATGTGAGGTGATCAAGAGGCACTTTCACAAAGGGTATGGCTTGTTCTTACTACATTTTTTCTTGTCTTGAACCAGGGTGAGAGGACCCATGGGGTACCTTGAATGTAGAGGGAGAGATGGGATATTTGTTTCCTCAATTTCTTTAAATGGTGGATTAATCTAGGATAAAAATGGCCATGGGAAAAACACTTTATGCTCATGATTTCTCAAACAAAATTTTCTTATGCTTACCTCACTAGACACGGCTTACTAAAGATAGTAGAAGTTTGGTTTCTCTTGCATTCTCTAAATAAAATCTAAAGGGAACTTTCAATGATATTTAGAGACATAGGAGAAAAATAAATGAATTGATGGAAGCATAGGGCGGGATTGATTGTGTATTTTTAATGGATATTTAGATGGGAGAGGGTATTTGATTTTATGACATTGTTATATTAATGTTCCCATGGAAAGAATCCATCCTTAACTATGATGCTTTAAAAGAACAATCAATTTAACACAATCTATGAAATAACATTTGTATTCATTGATACTCAATGTGCACAAATTCCATTTATAGTCTTCACAATCCTAACTATAAATCATGGAGTTATAGATGAGATAAATCACTTGCTATATTTGTATTATGCACCAAAAAGACCTTTAAGGGATAAAAAAAAATATTCAAAAGTGATGTTGTCTTTAGGATTTTACAACTGAGCTAAAATATTTTGAAGTATACACTACTCTAAAAATTCTCATAATGACCATAAGAATAAAGCAACCAAAAAATACCCTTGCATACTTAACACAGTAAATCCAATGCAATATAGTAATAAAAAAATATTTCCTCATTCATTCATTCAAAATAAGAGAAATGGGAAAGTATAGCTTTGTCAAAAGAGTAAGAATCTTATTCATGTAAGTTTTGGATAGGGGACACAAACAAATGCCGTCAAAAGTTACTAATGGCTATACAATGTAACCAACTTAGCTCTTCTTCATAGAACTCAACACATACATATGTTTTACAAGAAACTAGAAACTGGAACCTAAAAACTTTAATCAAAAAATTCTACAACTGACCCCCAACCCACCTCCTCACACAAAATGGCATACATTACAATATATAGAAGATGAGAGAGAGAGAGAGATAAAAATTATATTTCCCTCTAAAACCACCAACAAGGTGCATTAAATTCATGCAAAGGAGTATGGGATGTTTTCTATAGTTAATTATTCCTTCTGTCTTGCATATATAGAGAAAAAAGAAACACCATATTTCATCAATTTGGGTGGTTGACCAATACTACAACTATATCTTGAATGAAAAAGACATTTTATACTTTTTCTCCCACCAAATATCATTGACTTCTAAATTTGATGACATTAAAGTGAAGGGATAAAATATACCTTTCCATCAATATAAATTTTGTAAGATTTGGAGCTCTGGATCAAAATATGGCCCTATGAAATTTTATATGTTGGGATGAACATGAGCTTGGCACGTGGCAGCCTTTGAGTGGTCTTGGATATTAACTCTACCTATGTGTGATTTGATTTTCCTTCACCATGTGTCAGTATTTGGTTGGCTATGGGGTCAAGTTTTGCTTACATGTCTACCTCTCTAACCTTCTCTTCCTTCATTAACCATCAGAGCCCAAAACCCTTTAAAATATGGTTCATTCCAAGGACTTTACATCCGCATGAGCCCATCACCTAAAAGGTCACTAGAATGGTGACATGTGTCCCCTTCCAACCATCAATCTTGTGCCACTTATCATCCCCATCTCTGTCATGTTTCCTTATTGACCTACCTTGAATTAAGCCCTCACCCAAAAGCTTTATGAATTGCAACTAATTTCGTGGCTTGACGTCCACCAAATCCAAAAATTAATAAGGAGCCTTGGAATCCAGCCACATGGCCTTGTCTTTGACCACTGATCCTCTACCATATGGCCGTGCTAATTTTTTGCATTGAAATTAATATTTGAATGCATGTTTTGGTCTTCATTAAAATGGATTAAGTCTATTTTAACTAATTTTTTCAACCATTCCTACAGATTTTTCCTTCATGGTTAGATTACATGCTTTTGTACCTTCATATCTTCAAAAATTTTGGAGTAGTTTGGATCATTTTTGTGTTGATTACAGGTTCTTTATGAAAGATGTAAACATAATCCCCATTACTCATCTGTCTGAAGCTTTTACTTTGAACAACTAGACCATTAAACCAATCTCTCGACATTTTTTCTGAATATTCTCTTTTATTTGGCCAAGGCACAAAATTTATCACAAATTGACACTTCTTCTCATTTCATACTAATCTTCAAAACACGAGGAACAATATAAAACACACAAAACAATTTAAATACATGGGGATTCATTGAAAAAAAACATCTCAATCCAAGGAACTAGATTGAGCTCCAACAGATCATACACACAATCTCCCTTTATACATTGAAGTGATCGTTACTCATAAAAATATTAAAAGGGTGCTTGTGGACAACTGATCTAGCCTAAAAACTTACCTTGAATCTCATCAGAATGTTAGGATGCACTGACACAAAACTAGAGCCTAATGTTATCACCATTAAGGCTTATGATAATGCAGAGCAGTAGTCAATTGGAAAAATAAATTTCCTGATGGAAGTTAGGCCAACTATTCATGATACTCGATTCCATGTCTTGTACTTGGAACTACCCTATAATATACTCCTAATTCACCCAGGATTCATGTCATGTAGGATGTTTCCTCAACTTTTTATCTTTGCATCAAACTCTACCGTGAAGGACAAAAACTCACCATTCTTGGTGACCCACAACCCTTTACATATTACACAGCTTTATTTGGTTATTTCCCCACTACATATGAATTTATTTCTACTGAAATAGATGTTTAGATTCAATATGAGGCCCTCACCTAACACATTGATCCTAATATATTGTACCCACGTGAAATTGTTGCTTTTGTATCTGTATCCCCATTTGCTACATGGGAAATGAAAATCCTCCCTACTAGCTCTAGAGAATATAATCTCCAACATGCCCTCTTCATTTATAATCTTCCTCTATCACCTAAGACACATAGTAGACCCAGTTATAGGCATTAATGGTCTTTGGAACACTACAATATTGACACATTCCTTCTTGGTTACCTATTGGTAGATGAGAAAATGTTTGAAAATTATACATCCCAGTCTCCTATGACACGATGGCCTCCTGCTATCAAGATCCTAAATATGTCATCCCTAACAAGATGATGTATGTCATAGGTTACCAAGGATATGGATGTGGTATAGATGAACATGGTGTGTGGGAACCTCTATTGACACCACATGAAAATATGGAAAGATATGGTATTGGTATTTGAATATATGGGTCTCATCCTCTTGAAGTCAAAACCACCTCTTCTGAACATGACAATAGTTCTTCTAGTTACAATAGCGAAACATAATCCTTATGTAGACTTTACGAACACCTTTCCTCCAAGAACCTGTTTCTTAATAAGACTATTTTATCCTTGTCCCCTTCCACTCTTAAATTAAATCTTGTTAACCCATCCCTTGTAAACTGGGACCAACAACAATGCATACTAATTTATTTATTTCATAATGATGAAGTAATTGGTGAATTTTTGGGTCTATGTGATGGCATTCCTATCGGTGAAAGAAACAAGATTCTCTATCAACCTTAATGCATACACATATTTTGGGGAGGATGCTAAGTTCTATGGTCAGAAAAAATTAAAAAAGGAGGGAAAAATAACTTCTAAAAAGCATCATCAAAAGAAAAATTCCAAGTCCCATAGTAAAAACCTCTTTGAGGAACTATCAAACAAACAATTTGAAAAATCAAAGGATATAAAAAAGTGACTAGCCTATGGGTGAAAATATCATTGAGATTCCCTTATAGAAATATCTCAATCTCCCCCTTGATATTACACGTATAGAGGATGAATCCAAATTGCTGGTGCAGGAGACTATTGATGTTAACATTGGAGTCGAAGATGAGCCTAAAATGGTTAAACTAGGAACTTTTCTCAATGTAAGAACAAAAATTTTTTGTAATGCTCCTTCAAGAATTTTTAGATGTATTTTCTTGGTCTTATGCAGACATCCTAGGCTTGGATCCTTATTTGGTAATGCATAAATTATTTTTTCATGAATCAACAAAGTTGATTATGTAAAAACTTCATAAAATGGATCCTCGCGTGGCTCTTTTGGTCAAGGAGGATCTTGCAAAATGATTGGCAGTATGATTCATCAGGCCTATTGAATACTCATAATGGATCTCCAATGTAGTGAATGTTCAAAAGAATCCCATTAGTATCACAATTTACACATATTTTAGATACATTAACAAAGCATGTCCTAGAGATGACTTTCCTCTTCCAAATATCGACATGATTATCGATTCAACTATAGGCTATGAAATGTTATCTCTTATGGATGGATTTTTAGGCTATAATCAAATAAATATTACATAAGAGGATCACCATAAGACTAATTTCACTACCCCTTAGGGTACATTTTTTTACCAAGGCATGCCTTTCAACCTTAAGAATGTAGGTGCAACTTATCAAAGAGCCATGACTGTCATCTTCCATGACATACTATATGATATTATGGAATACTATGTTGATGATATCTTGGGTAAGTTTAAGACTAGAATAGAACATCCAAAAATCCTACATTGTATCTTTTAGTGACTAAAATATTATAAGGTCAGATTCAACCCAAAGAAGTGTGTCTTTGGGGTGTTTTCAAGAAAATTACTAGGCTTCATCATTTCTAGATAGGAATTGGATTTAGAAAAGGTCACGACTATTACAGAAATGCCTCCTCCCAAGAACCTCAAATAATTTCACATTTTACAAGGTAAAATCCAAGCCATCTGCAGATTCATCTCCCAACTTCCAGATAAATTCCATTCATTCACACATCTTCTCAAAAAACATGTTGATTTTCACTAGGGTGCTAAATGTTAACAATTGTTCACCTTACTCAAGGAATATTTGACTAACCCACATGTTCTTGTACCTCCTACCCTAGGCAAACCCCTTCTACTCTATATATCAGCCACTCAATTTTATATCATAACACTTTTAGCTTGATATGATTTAAATTAAAAAGAGAAATCCATCTATTATCTTAGCCATATATTGATCTCTTATGAGCTCAATTATCTTTAAATTGAAAAAGCATTCTTGGCAAAAAAAAATTCCTTCCAAAAACTCCATCACTATCTTCTGAATAATAAAACCAAGCTAATATCCAGATTTGACCCATTCAAGTAACTTTTATCTAAACCTGCACTTACTGGGAGGATGGAAAATTAGATCATCTTGATGAGTGAATTTGATGTTGAGCATATCATCTAGAAAGCAATCAAATGACAAGTGCTCCCAGATCAGTTATTTAAATCCCCTTTACATAAAACTAAACCATTGAGTATGGATCTTCCAAGAACTTCAATGTTAAATATTGAAAAATCTACCACGTGGCAAATAAAATTTGATGGATCATTTAATTTTAATGGATCAAAAGCAGGTGTTCTTCTTATCACCCCTACATGTGATTTTATTCCTCAAGATTTTAGACTTGGTTTCCAATGTACCAATAATATAACCGAGTATGAAGCCCTCGTTACAAGATTGAAACTTGTTATATGATAGAGTATCCGATAAGTCAAGGTTATAAGTGACTCCTAACTTATCATTAAACAAGTAATTGATGAGTATAAGGTCAAGGATGGGAATTTCATCCCATAAAAATGAATGGTAGATACTTTAAAAGAATATTGTATGCACACAAAATTAAATGTGCTACACTGTCGAAAAAATAGTTACAAAAGTCCCAAATGATGATTCAAGTCCTTTCAAGAAGGTTTTCAAGCTCCAATTTCCATTCACATTGTATATTTTTCACCTAGACATCTTTACTTAGCATTCCCATGCTTTTTCTAGCTTCTTTCCTCTTTCTACGCATGTTTTGGCCTTTAGTGCTAGGACTTCCACCCTACCTGGGTGAGCGGTTCTGAAACCACCACCCAAAATAGGGCGGTGGTCTTGAAACCACCACCTGCACAGGCCGGCAATCTTGCCCACTTTTTCCATAATCCCTCACATGTGTTTTAACATGCGACGGTTCACTTAATTTCACTTTTGCATGCATCCTTGAGCCAAATTGTCTAAAATTAGCTTTGATTGCTTGGTTCTCCTTCCTCCTATTTTTAAATAGATTTAATTAGTTGGAACTGCTCCTTCTTTCCTTGAGCTTGAAGGCACCTCCCATCCTCAATTCCTATATATTCCATGCTTGTATTCAAGAAAAAGGCCTGAGAATTTTGTGTATCTTGCATTGTATTGCTGCTACAATCTTGCTAGGAATTGCATAGCCAAGCTCTGATCTCTTGTGTTATCTCTCTTCTACTTGCATTGCATCTGGACTGCCATCAAACTGCCATTGCTCAAGCACCATCCTCCTATTGTTTTTCTTGCATTCCCAATCCCTTGGACTCACATGAACACTTAAAGAAATAAAGGAACATAATGAGGGGACAGATACAGACACAACCAAATTTTCCAAAGCTCTTGCTTGTCTAGGTTGGAATTGTGTGTTTGTTTGCCTTGTTTGTTGAATTGTTAATTTCAAATCACTAGTTTCAATCGCATATCAAATAGAGTAGAAAATCATTCATTTCAATAGAGTTATTCAATCACAAGTAGATCAAATCATTAGTAATTTTGCCTCTTTAACATTACTAGGGAAGTTGTGGGGAACAATAGCCCCTTTCAGGGTCATGATTTTTTCTTCACCTCTGAGGTAGGGTTTGAAGGGTTTTTTATTGGATTAGGTTATTTATTTTAGATTAGATTCATACATTCATATAAGTAACCATCTACATCCAACTAATTTCTTGTCTTTAGTTTATTTATTAGATTAGAATGCATTGCTTAAAAATTAGAAAAGAACAAAAAGATTTCCTTTGGTAGATTAGTTTGCTTTTATTGCTTTGATCCGAAATATTGTGAAAACTCCAAAAACATAGATTAGATTTCCTTTAGTAATTAGTTTTCTTATCAAAAATCATTTTATTTCATTATGTATGACCATCAATGCTCCACAACAAGAAAAGACATATAGTTGTGATCCCTTGGTCCCACAACCCAACGGGCCAGAATTGATAACTAACATTGATACCAGTTTACATTTGATAGTCTTACGCACACCTGTAACTTTCACTGAGAAAATAGAACAACTCAATAAGTTAAACATCACTTCTAATCAAGCCTATGACTATTGGACTACTCCTGGAAATGGGGTTTGATTACACGCATGACCATACAAGGGCCACAACCTCCATGAGTCTTTGGTTGTGATCCTCAGGTCCCACAACCCAACATGGCTTACTAATCAGTTAGACATTGACACTAGTTTGCATACATTAGTATTTAGATCTTCACCACTTCCACCAGATATTATTGCACAACTTTCCTTACTGAAACATAGTAGTCCGATCAGGCTAAGACTTTCTAGACCAGACCAGAAAATCACCCATAAATCCATGTGGCTCCACCATGCCTCTCATTCTTACTTCCATGACCTTGTCTAGAAATCTATACGAGGTGCCCGCAGGTCATTTTCCACGTGTTCAACAACTAACAAATAGAATCTCAGTAGATCTCGACATTAATTGGAGTCTCCGAGTGGCTATTATCTCAGACTGAGCCATCACACCACTTCAAGTTAGGAGAGCATTCTTTACCTTAGACTCACAGATCCTGAAATTACATGTTGAAGATATAAGATTTCCCAATTAGCTTGATCCCCATCATTACACTCACATTCACATTCATTCTACATTGGTTGTCTCAGCATGACCTCAAGAGGTCAGGTGTGAAGAAGGTCACGTGTTGATTTTCTGTCGTATAAATTGGTGAACCCAACGTGAAGAGCTAGTCTCTAAACATTTCTACTTTCTTCATCCATCCTTTATTCCTTATACCCCCTAAATATTTTGGGATACAATGAGTACGGTCAACCCATCCTAGGTTTTTACATGTACAACTACCAATCAAGTATACCACAACAATCACCTTCACTTTCAACGTGGGTGGACAACCGCTCAGTCCGCTCAAAACCCTCTGCTTCAGGGAACCAATGTTGGTTCCTCTGTACGTATTGAGGAGCTTGACTAGGTCACACATAGACCTATCCTCACAAACAATCAAGTTCAAACAACATGAATTTCACTGGTGAAGCAAGTTCATATCCTCGGGTATTGTTTTGATAGCCCATTAGCATGCAATAGGATCAAATCCCGCATCTAGATGAGGAATATTTAGCACGATATGCTAGGAGTGAACAACACTTCTAGAACATGAACGGATTTTCATAGGTTGTAAGGACAAGGTGATGTCCTACTCCAAAAAAATAACTCTACCCCTCTACCAACTGAAAATACTTACCAATGAGGGGTGGCAACATAGTGAACAATTCATAGCATGATACCATACTCCTCAACAACCTCTGAGGGTTCAACAAAAAGTACCTAAGCAAAGCACCACCCCGTCAATGGGTGATGTCATCTCAGCTTTGGTAGACAAATTCAAGGAGCTAGAGCTTGCCTAAAATACTCAGAATTTGTATGCAGGGAAAGCAAAAACTTCTCCCTACCCGCAGAATTATGGAAAAATACCTACTGCAACGGAATCCTCTAGTTTATATGAATACTCAAAACCCTGGAGATTTTCTTATGGGGACGGGCACCTTGGGTATGCCCCCTCAGCCACGTATGGATATCTACAATAGGCACTAGCTGGAAGTGCATTCTCAAATGCCATACCATCTAGAAATGCAACATTTCCTGACTTCATGCCTTCGATTCCATATCAAGGTAATCAACCCCCCTATGTACACATGTATTATAAATCTCTGCACAGGGGGACATGTACACCTACCTAGGTCTATATGGACAACTGTAGGGGATGCCATATGCCCCAAAAAATGTCTATGTTGTCCCATTTCAGCAACTTATGCAACCTCCACCTCCCCAACAAGGATCTTCAATGGTGGAAACATACGCAATGGAGACCTATTTTGAATATCTCAAGGAACCCCTAGACTTCTCCATTTAGACAATCATGCTCCCAAGACCCTTGCCTGATCTTCCAAAATTCAAAGGGGAGGGTGATCCTAACACCCATATCAAGGCTTACATAATGGCCATTCAAGATCTACTCCCATGGGACACAATCATTATGGAAATTTTCCCTAAAACACTAGAAGGTATTACTCTTCAAATGGTACTATAGGATATTGGAGGCTTCAATACACTCATTCAAGCAACTCGTATCAAAATTTATTAAATATTTTGATATGAACAAGCTTTTGAGAACAGGAATCAGGGAATTCCTTCATATCAAGCAAGAGCATAATGAGTCTGCAGCCCACTTTATTCAAAGGTGGAAAACAAGTTCTCTACTCCTCTGCAAGCACTCCAAATATGGATCAAACGGAACTTTGTGATTTATTCCTCCACTCTCTCAATAGGGAGGTAAAGGAAGAGGTTCAAAAGTTCCCGCTAAGGAGCTATGAAGAGGTGCTAGAGGGTGCACTTTGAATTGACCAAGCAACCATTAATAGTGGTCATAAGACTTATGGAGCTAATGGAAGGTTAGTCACCCCTAATCAAAATAACCCCAGTTACTCCAACAACATGAATAACAACCAAGGACCAAAAATCCTTAATAAGAATCATGGAGTCATGATGGATGGAGTGATGGACCAACCTAAGAAACCTAATGTTGTTAATGCTCCCAATACTACCACTTCAAACAACCACAATAACAATGACAACAATCAAAGAAACAATAACTTCTCACCCTCAGTCAATGTTGTAGATTTTAACCGTCAACAACAAAATAACAATAACCTCAGCAAGCAAGACAAACACATACCTAAGGACCTAACCAATACCCAAGTGGGTATCTAAACCAATTTCAAAACCAAGGGAAAAGGTTCCAAAATTTTAACAATAACAATCAACAGTTGAACAATAACCGTAATTTCAAACCACAACAAGGTGCAAACCAAAGGCCTCAAGATTATGATCCTGATTTATATTGTAGTTTCCATAGGGTTCACGGGCATGATGCAAGAACATGCCATAATTGTAACAAAAATTTACATCATTTTCCATAGGACCAAAGACAGTTATTTGTTGACATGTTTTTTGGCAAACCCAACAGCACCCACTCAAAACACCTACATGGGACCAATATCTCCACAGAACACACCACTTAGGATCTTTAATGATCCTCTCCCCACACATCCAAAGGATGGTAGAATAGATCCTAATGGTTCAAATAAAGGTTATTGTAATAGGGACCCATGATTGTGAAGCCTTAACTTCATCAAACCCATAGGTGGCACCTCCTTTGGATGGTTTCCAGCAAATGAAAATTGTGGGGTTAGTAGAGTTGGACACTAAACCACAAATTAACGCTACCACTAGAACTAGGGATTATTCTTCACAACCTATTCCAATCTACCCGACTACATCAGATGGCATATGTGATACGCTAAGCAAGCCAGTAGGAGATTACAATTTGATCAGCTACTTAACTAAGATGTTCTCACACATTTCCTTCTTGGATCTGTTAAAGAATTCCCCTACTCATAGGGCCACTCTACTAGAAGCATTGGGTCTTGGTCATTTGGCTAATGTCACCCCTCCTCTAGAAGCACAAATAAACCATGTGGACTTTGATGTCTATCCTCTCAGGAATCCTGAAAGAGATGTTGGATTTGTGTTCAATATCAGCAAGATGCCCAAATATGTTGAAATAGTTTGTAGAGGTGATCCGGCATTATTTTTACAAGTCTGGATTTACAACAACTATGTAAAGCATGTGATGATTGATGATGGGGCAGCAATCAACATAGTCCCCTTCTCTTTCCTTCAAAAACTAGGGTACGGAGAGACCAATTTCTCTTCAACACAAAATACGCTGAGGGGCTATGACAACCTCAAAGAAACATCAATCAGAACTATAGTGTTTCCAATCACCCTTGGACCTAAGATGGTATTAACTAAGTTTTATATTATAGATCAAGAAACCAACTATAATATGATCCTTGGTCGTCCTTGGATTCATTGCATGAAGGATATTCCCTCCACTTTGTTTCAGAAAGTTAGGTTCCTGCATTTAGGTAAGGTTTTTGTGGCATATGGTGATCCAAAGCCCTTTGACATACACCTAGCCAATTTGAAAAAGAGGCCAGGGGTCCACTCTGAGTTTGAGCTTCCTAAAAATCATTTAAATAAACCTACAAGCTTAGTACAAGAAGAAAAGTTGGTTCCTACAATGGAATTAGAGGTCACAGGTTTGATCGAAGGAATTCTAGTAGTCAAAGATGAAACTTTCATAGTAGAGACAATATCGTTATGAAAATATTGTTGAGCTATTGGAAAAATATTTACCCATTCTCCTTCCTTTCAATTCTATGGGCATGGGACATACCCTAGGACTCGGTTCTCTACCAGCAAATGAGGTTTTTATGGTCGAGGTAACTAAAGTAAAGGAGAAAGATTCAAAAGATGATCCAACATCCATTTTTCCTAAGTAACTTGTTGGACTCTCCATTTTGATGGAGCCAAGTGTCATTTTGGCACTAGGGCAGGTGTGATTCTTACCTCTCCTGAGGGAAGGATTCTACCTTTTTCCTTCAACTTAAACTTCTAAGTGCACAAATAATGGGGCTGAATATGAAGCCCTTCTACTTGGTCTCATCATAGCTAAAATAATGGGTGCCCTTAATATCAGGGTGTTAGGTGATTCAAAATTGGTTGCAAATCAAGTATCCAAAGTATATGAGACTAGAGTTGAGCATTTACAACTTTACAAAATGGCAGTGTTGAATTTAACAAAGAGGTTTGACTTCATATCAATCGAGGCAATTCCATGAGACCAGAATCTCCTTACAGACTCAATTGCAACATCTACTTCTTACTTTACTCTAAGTAGTGAGTTGGTAATTCAAGCTTCACAGTCTCAGTTCATGTAGAACCTTTGGTCTGTAAGACACCAGTGACTCCAATATTTACATACATAGAGACTAGGATTGATTCTATCATTATAGATCACATTGACATTGACAAAGGAACTCTATAATATATAAATGCTCTCGTAGAGCTACATCTTACACATCATGAGGTTAATCTTTCTCTAATTCCACACTCTTCTTCCTATTTTGGAAATCCCATGATGGAATCCTACCCTAGGAGGAAACTCAAAATTTTTGAGGTACAAGAAGACAAGGATTTAGGGTTACCTCCATCCCCACCTAAGTTTGAGGAAGGAAATGCCTCCTTAATCGAGGGAATAATCGATATAAATTTCAGGACCGAGGAAGAGCCAAATATTTTGAAGCTAGTGTCCTCTTTAACTCCTTAAGGGGTTGAAATACATACCCACATTCTCAAGGAGCATCAGAAAGCCTTCTCATTTAATTACAAGGAATTGAAAGGGATTACATCACACATTACAGTGCACAATCTTGTCACCAAACCAAATACAAAGCTAATTAAGCAAAATTCAAGGCCCATGAAGCCAAAAGTGGCCCTTATGGTTAAGGATGAAGTGAAGAAACTCCTCCAGGTGGGATTCATCAAGCCATTTGATCACTCTCAATGGGTATCTAACATAGTCCTTATTCTTAAGAAAAATGGAAAGATCCACATTTGCATAGATTTTCAGGATATAAATAAGGCTTGTCCCAAGGATGATTTCCCATTACCATCCATCAATGTTATCGTTGACATGATAGCTAGTTTTAAGTTATTTTCTCTTATGCATGGATTTTCTATGGGTATAATCATATTAGAATATCTAAAGAGGATCAGGCCAAAACCATGTTTATAACTCCTTGGGGAAGTTACTATTATGCGGTCATGTCATTCAGGCTTAAGAACGCTGGAGCTACATACCAACGAGTGATGACTTATATATTCCATGATCTTATACATAAGATTATGGAATCCTACATGGATGACCTACCTGACTAAGGCCAAAAGGTGTTGCAATCACCCAAAGGTGCTTCGTATCATCCTTTCATGCTTAATCAAATACGACATCACATTGAATCTGGAAAAGTATGTATTCAAGGTAACAAGAGGCAATATTTTGGGGTACATCATATCTTCATGAGGAATTGATGTAGACCCAGCCAAAATCCAAGTTGTATTGGAAATTATTCCACCAATGGATGAGTCTGGCATCAGATATTTTCTTGGAAAACTCAGGGCAATCCAAAGATTTATCCCTGACTTGACCCTTGTTGTTCCACCCAATCAACAATTTGTTAAAAAAGGATTATAGCATTGATTGGACAGATGAATGCAACAAGGCCTTCAAGGTAGTTAAACGATTCTTATTATCCCCTCCCATGATAATTCCTCCTAGATCATATTGCCCTTTGATCTTATATTCACGAGCTATGGATGTTTCACTAGCCTGCATGTTGGCTCAAGAGGATGATGATAAATGAGAGCAGTGTAGTATATTTTATTATTCAGACATTTCTTGATTATGAGACACGTTACACCCAGGAAGAGAAATAATGCCTTGTCATAGTCTTTGCAACAAAAATGCTTAAGACATTATATTTTGAATCAAGAAACAAGGGATATTGTTAAGTCAGATCACTTACACACATTCCTCATGCAAGGATCCTTATCTAAGAAGGGCGTGCACTTCATAACTCTGATGGGTGAATTTGAGTTAACATTTGTTAATTAAAAAATCCGTCAAAGGAAAAATCATTGTGGATTGGTTACCTTAGAATCCATTAGATGGAGGTGATCTGGTAGATCTAGAAATCCCCAATGAGTGTGTGTACTTTATTGAGACTAGGCCCCCCATTTCTGTGTGTCCATGGTATACTAACATCATTAATTTTATAGTAGACCATATGTATCCAGAAGGGGTAACATCGCAACAAATAAGATAGTTACGTGTCATTTCTACTAATTATGCTATTGTAGAATAGGTGCTCTATCGTAGGGCATTTGATGGAATGTTGTGAAGATGTGTTGATGTCAAAAAATATTAAAATATTATTTATGAGTCACATAGCAAAGTATGTGGGGGTCACTTCGGCAGCCATTCCATGGCTCGGAAGATACATCAAATGGAATATTTCTGGCCCACTCTAGAACACGACGTAGTATATTGTGTGCACAAATGCCACAAATGTCAAGAGTTCTCCCACGAGATCCACATTCCAGCACAAGTTTTGTAACCAATCGCAACCCCATAGCCCTTTTCCACGTGGGGCCTAGATTTAATTGGTAAATTCTCTCCCTTATCAATAGATGGCCATAACTTCGTAATCACGATCACAAAATACTTTACCAAGTGGATAGAAGCCATACCTCTTACCACTATACCCAGGTTTGTGATCACTGATTTCATCTTAAACCAAATCATTTATAGGTACAGTATCCCATAAGTCATTATCTCGGATAATGGCATGTCTTTCAAAATGATGAGGTGCGTGAATTATGTGCAAAGTTCAATATAATTCATCACACAACTTCTCTTTATTATCCTCAGGTCAATGGATAGGTTGAGGCTACGAATAAAACATTAAAGTCCATCCTCCTTAAGACCGTTAAGGAGAACAACTGAGATTGGCATTTAAATCTTTTTCTAGCCTTGCGGACCTATCGAATGTCAGTTAGAATGCCAACAGGGGAAACCCCATTTTCTTTGGTATTTAGTGTGGAAGTTTTTTTACCACTCAAGGTTGAAATACCGAGTCTCTGTATTTCACTGCACTGAATCTTGGGAGAAGAAGGCTATCGAGAAGTGTGACTCTCTCAGTTAGAAACTCTTGATGAGGTTAGACTCAACATTAAACAACAACATAGCATTTACGCTAACTGGATGGCTTGGAAGTATAATAAGAAGGTTTACAAGCATGTAATATATGAGGGAGATTTTTTCTTAAGACTTGATAGCTGGAAAGACAAAAAAACTGGTGAGGGAAGGAAATTCATACCTAGATGGTTGGGTCCATATTGAGTAGTAGAAGACTACAAAAATGGGGCATTTTTCCTATGTACACTAGAGGGTGGGGATTTTAACAAATCTGTAAAATCTCTTTACCTAAAGAGGTATTACACATGATCCATTAGCATTTTCATATGTACATTATTGCATCTACATCGCACTTTCATTTGCCAGCTCATTCTGTTAAAAATTGTGATCAAGGGATTTATTCTTATAGTAACTCCTAAAAAAATTTTTAAAAACATTGGAAAAACATTCAAATCATGTCACTCGAAATTTTCATGGTATCATCAATTATTTTCAAATCATTTCATCAGTTTAAACAGGATAAGATAAAGTTTTGATAGTGATCATACCAAGGCCTTCATACTTGGTTCTGCTTATAGTCTCTTTCTAGATTAGGTGTCTTTTCCTATAGTCTGTTCTAGAAGCTTCATGGTGTCACATCTATCCCATAAAAATCTCTTTAGAAACAAGAACATACTAAACATATTGCCTAGATGAATAAGTCTATGCAAATCCACAGAAAATTTTTATTTTACAAATTTATTTTCCCTATCAACCTTCGGTGTTGATTCTGCATCTCTTATTGGTGATTTAGGGTTGGGAAAGGAGAGAAATTCCTTTACTCACCTATTCCTTTTCCATGGTGATAAGCCCATACTTCCTACTAGTAATATGGGGCAAGGTGTAGGGGGGTCCCTTTGATAAACTTGAAAGTTATGAATAATTCACTCAAGTGTTGTGAAATCATAAGTCAAAAGCGAAGTGAGTTAGATGTCCAAAAATCCAAAAGAGTTTAAAACCTCAAAATGATATTTTGTCAACCAAGTAGCCATCTACAAATCTAATTCTAGATAAACTAGAAATTAAATCACATTCTAAGTTATGAGGTATCTTGAGTAGGGTGAGGTTGTAGTGTCTCAATTCGGTCATGTCAAACCATTGTCTTTCCCTCATCTTACTATTCAACAAATTTTCATAACTTGTGCCCTTTATGGCTCTTGGTGTTGATCCCTCACATCCTACTGGTTGTGTGGGGTCAAGAGTGGGGCAAGTACATCTTCTTATCATATTGTTGTATCACCATGTTTTTCCAAGACAATATGAAGTATCAAAGATTTCTTAAAGAAACTAAAGTTCAAACAACACATTGTATTCACATTATCATAAATCAGCATTATAAAATACA
Organism: Taxus chinensis; assembly: GCA_019776745.2. NCBI lineage: Eukaryota > Viridiplantae > Streptophyta > Pinopsida > Cupressales > Taxaceae > Taxus > Taxus chinensis. Next base: position 600,197,760 of record CM034146.1, on the reverse strand, counting down.
AAAATATATCACTCTGTTATCATTTCACATCCATTGCATGCATTTTGAAAAGAATAGAAAAGTGGAAATTCTAAACATCTAGAGTACACATGAGAAATAAAACTAAAGAGAGTCAACTCAGATACAATGGATTACTAAACCAAAAATAAGAGTCTGTATATATCATAGTGGTTCAAGTTTCTATACAATGCCATCACACTCTAAGGCATGGTCAAAAACACTTGCAATGAGCCCGAAATATACAAAAAATTATAGAGTACCCAAATAATAGCAACAAAGTAATAAATTTTCCAATGGCCTCTCAATCCTTGTGGGATCACTTGGATGGTGCACGGCCACGTCCAGGGATCTTGCTATGTTTGCAGTGACGCTAGGAGTGAACCGAATGGTACGAGTGCTTGTGACGGAGCCTATTGGCTATGGTCTCACTATGGGAATGGCTCCACCTCATCAAATGCTCGATGGCCTCATATCTGGACACCGTAATACAAATAGAGGTCACCACCTCTACTATCATCCAAATAGGAGTCAAACATGTCATTGTGTCTGCTGGTAGCTAGTGACTAACCTGAATCATCAGTCAGCTTGGATTGAGTCTTCCCCAAGGGGATCAGCAAGATGTCCATGCACACCCATTGGATGAGATCTCTCCAATCTTGTGCATTCTTTGTAAGAAGGGAAGGAGAAGAAGCAGATAAGTTAGAAAAATCAAAAATGTAAATCAAAAAATAAAATCAAAACTAGGGTTTAAAATTAATAAAGTTGAGAGAAGAGTGTCAAACATACTCAGATCTCCATGCATCCAGGTAGGGTTATTGACTGTTATTGTTAATGTTACTGTTGTTTCACCATTTTCTTTAAATTTTTAGATGAAATAGATAAGGGTATGGGTCAAGGAGGAATACTTGTTGTGATGGTTGATTGGAGATCGTTGCACGTGTTCTGAATTCTCGATCCAATGCTGACTGTCAGAGCTTCCTTTTGGCTAGGAGGAAACTACCTGAAATACAAAACAATACCACAAGAGAGAGTTAAACAATATATGTCAGTGGGCTATCTAGCATATGCTAGATCCAGGAAGTGTGATACTTCCTCAGTGGCAGCCAATCCCACTGTTTAATACAATTTAATGTAAGAAATAACATAAATAAATTGGGTTCTACTATAGTTTATATGATTTAGGTATCTCATCCAAATACAATAAGAAAATCTAACATAATAGGATAGGCTATGATCAGATCTAGAAATAAGGAAAATAATCTAGGTGTTGGAACAAGTCAAGGTCAGGTTTTGGGTCACTTGGGTCACTTGGAAAAGGGTTTTTGGGATCTGTTATTAATAGGATTGCCAAATATAGAGACCGACATCAGTCTGGTATGACCGATGATGGTTTAGTAAGAACATACGACATTTAAGTTGGGTAGATAATAACTCAATAGTTCATCATTTTGGGGATTTGTCTGAGGCTGGATCAAAGAAGGTAAGGAATTCTATTAGGTATATGGAGGTGTTGGGAATAATCAGAGATACTGAGAAATGGGCGGAGGTGATTAAAATGATTATGAGTGATGGGAATGGTCAGGTTCATAGGAAGGCAATAGTGGTGAGAGAAAGATATAAATGTCAATTGATAAATAAAGGTGAATAACTCTTATAAACTAAATACAAATGAAATGATGCTGGTTAGAAACACACTGCTAGGAAGGTTCAATGGTTGGGTAGTGGTGATGGTTGATCGATGAAATGGTAGTCAATTCCATGAAAATTTCTCTCGGAATGCTACCATGGATGTGAATACTTTCTAATCAATGGTTATGCTAGTTATGGTTATCTAGATGTGTGAAAGAGCTCTGGTTCTTGCTTGCATGCATATCTCCTTTACTCCCAAAAACTCAAGAGTGTGTCCAAACTTTGAAACGAGGTTACCAATATGGTCATATGATAACTGACGATGGTTTAGGGTGACTGGTGTTGGTTTTGGGTTGACTAGCGTCGCTTAAGGTGGGATATCCTAGGTTTCCTAAAATAGTATACTTGGCTATCTTTTTCCAACTTTTCCAGTTGGTGTTGGTTCTAAATGGAATGTTGTGTTTAGATACATGGGAATGTGATTAGAGGAAGAATATGCATGTGATTTTAGGGTTTCACTAATTCTTATTTCATTAAGGTAGGTAGGACTAAGTCTTAATTAGTTATGGTGAGTGAATATTCAGTCCTAGTAAAAGAGAAACATGATAAGAATAGGTTTGTGATGAGGTTTCTAGCTGAGGTGGTGGGGTGAGGTGGAAAACATTTTAATTAGAGTAATTGAATAATGAATATTGTGAGGATGAGTATCACTTTAATTATAAATAATTAAACTAATATTAATGTGGGGTAAAAGGGTCATGGTTAGGTGAATATGTTTGAGTTGGCTATTCAAAAGGAGACCAAGGGAAGTGTGACCAAATTTTGGTGTCTAAATTTTGCCCATTTTTGTTATGTAGCTTGTATTGGTAAGCAACGCTAACAAAAACATGAAGTTATTTCCCCATGTGTGGGTGAAGGAGATCCCCCTCAAACCAAGCACGGATGAGGTGTAATACGAACTTGGTGAGTGGTTTGATAAATGTGTAGGTGGTACAGATAGGTGGGGAAAGGTATGAGTACTAAGGGAAAGGGTAATGGTCAACTCGGGTAATAGGTAATAGGCCAGGGTCAAAATTAGTTCATGGGTAATGGCAATCAAATGCATGCACACTTATAGATTGCAACACAAAACCAGATTGAAGAGCTTACAAACTCTACATCATCTAAGGTAAATAGGATTATACAAACAAGGGTGAGGTGATTAAGGTATCCAAGGTATAGGATATGGTCCAAAAACACAATGTAGGTCAGGTACAGGAACATTTAGGTATGTTCCAGTACACCAAAGGTTTGGTTTGGATAAATGGCACATCAATAGGCAAGGTATGGTTGTTAGGCTAAAACAACATAGCTAACAGCATCACATGGTATAATGAGTACATAAGGTCAATAGTCACACCAAGTTGGTTAGGTTTAGGTAAATAGGTCGTAGCACAGGTAAGGCCAAGGTATAGGTAAAATAACAACTCCTAAGATGCAACAAAGGAGATGTAGGAGTAAGTTGAGCTTATACGTATCGTTTAATGTGTGGTCAGAATGATAAAAGGTATAGGCATGACAGAGTCATGGTTTTGTGTTTGAGTTAAGTTCTAAGGTATTTGATATGATGGAAAAGAAACGAGGATGTATTTGTATGTGGTGGTTTAATTTGTGGCATGTGTGATAGCATGGATCATGTTGATATGATTGTAGGTAATGTGTGATTATCGTAAAGAAATGGTAAATGTGATGAAATGGATGTATGTATTGTAATGATATATTAATTTCCAATTATTTGGTGATAAAATGGAAACTAACTAAAATATAATATGATTGAGACATGTAGAAAATGATGGGAGGTGAATGGTTGGAAGAGGGAAAAGACAAAGAAAGTGACGAAAATGGTTGATCTAACCTCTGAGGGCCCCATTCCCTTGGAGTGTTGCCTACATAGTCCCAATGAAAGGGGGCCTCAGACTGATGTAGTTCGCCCATAATATAGGGAAGAATATGATGAATTAGAGGAATGGGTTGGTATATTTTAAGCATGATTGAATGTAGATCATAGACATCGTTGAGTTTAGGTCATAGGCATGGTTGATTCATTTTAAATGTAGGTTTTGATGGTCTATTCCTGTATAGGATAATCAATAAGTAATGAGGAAGGTGAATGGTGAGAGGTGGTAAAAGAGCCTCTAATTTATAAGAAACCTAATGATTCTACCATACCCTAGACGGGCTTATGAACGTAAGACCCTAAATGCGTTGCATAATGGACTATTCTAAGGGTCAAGGAAGCCACATGATCATGAAATGCTGCAGTTATAGCACGTCCCATGAGTAGAGAGAAAACTAGGGTGTAAAATGCAATGAGGTGAAACTGGGTGGTTTAGCGTAACTTAGTGTATGACAACATGTTTTCTTAGTAAGAAATCCAAGATAAAAAATAGGCAAGTCCATGATGAAAATTTCATCATTTTCTTCATTTTTTTGTTGTTAATAAACTAGTCGATGCAAGAAGTCTATATGGGATGAGTATATTATCTCCTTGAGGTCTTTGAGAAGTTGATCAATGAGGGAAGCTTCTGGATATTTTTATTGTAATTTTTCACTGACTTGATATAGTTTTCCTTCAAGGGATAAATCTATTTATAGTGGCAAGAGATTTCCTTTTTTGAAGGATTTATCTTTTGCTAGAATTTTGACTTAAGGAGTTGAATCTCATTTTGTTTTTGGACGTTTAAGTCATGGAAAAGACTATATATGAAGATTAGGTTCTTGTTGACAATACAAGACCATAGCACAAAGAGGTTAACTATGAAAGAGGTGGTTTTGAGTGATGAACGACCATGGGATTCCATCTTTAAATAGACAAAAAGTATTCATGAGAATCATGCTATGAGTAGAGACATGGTACTCATATCAAAGATAAGGCTAAAAGGTGACGAGCAACCACATGATTTTTGTTTAGTCGTGGATCATCAAAAATGGGTAATATGGAATGTGAAAAGTGCTCAAGGGACGAGTGGTCAATTGACATAAAGTGATATAGGACTTGATTTCAACAATAAATTGGTCGAAGATACAAGGCATTGAGGGGCTCAGGTTTAGGTTTACCTTCAAGTGAATACAAATGATAAGCACCTAATCTATAGGCATGGGTAATTATATAAGGTCCAAGCCAATTAGGAGCAAATTTACCTCATTTACTTTTCTCTTCTTTGGTTACATGTATATTTTCCTTCAGGACGAGGTCATCGACCTAGAAGGTGCGTTCATGAACACGTTTTTTGTAAGCCCACTAGATAGGTTTTTGGTAAATTTGGAGATGGTCAAGAGCATTAAGATGTCATTCATCTAATAATTGCAACTACACCAAACAATCCTGGCAAAATTCATTGTCATTGAGCATGTCTTGTAGTGAGATGCAGAGAGATGAAATCTAGACTTCGAGAGGCAAGACAGCCTTGGTACCATAGACTAGAGAAAAAGGTGTGGCAGCAGTCGAAGTGTGAATACTAGTGCGATAAGCCCACAAGGTGAAAGAATGTGTGAATTTCAATCCTTGCGTGTATTGTCAACAACTTTCATAAGAATTTTGTTTAAGGTTTTATTGGTTGATTCTGCTTGGCCATTAGTTTGTGGATAATAAGGTGATGAGAAACTGAGCTGGATACCAAAAGTGTCACACAACTTACGTAGAGTTTTTTAAAATTACTTTCTATTATCAGTGATGAGACATTGAGGAACACCAAAGCGATAGATGATGTGATGGTTAATGAATTCACATATTTTCTTAGATTTTGTAGAAATAAGGGGAATGGCTTCTACCCATTTAGTGTAATATTCAGTAGCGGTTATAATCCATTGATGGTGTTGTGAAGAATGGGGATTAATCTTGCCGACAAGATCCAAGCCCCATTGAGAAAAGGGCCAAAGGTTTCGTACTACTTATAAGGCATGACTAGGTATGTGATGAATATTAGCATGTTGCTGGAATTTCACACAGTGTTTGACATAGTCACAATAATCACTGTTTAGGGTTGTCTAGTAATATCCAAGCTAAACAATGTGTTTAGCAACAACTAAACCACTAAATTGGCCTCCACAAATTCCATCGTGAACTTCCTTGATGGAGTAGGGAATTTCATAACTTTTAAGGCATCGTAAGAGAATACCGTCAAATCCACACTTATAAACAAGACCACCCATGATGACATAGTGAGAGACACTTTTAAGAAAGCCACGTTGTCCATTATGAGTGAGATCAGGAGGTAGAATGGAAAGGGAAAAGTAGTCTGTAAACTACTTACACCAAAGGTCACGTGGGTCAGGTGCAACGGTTCCAACAGAGTGGACCTCATGAGGTAAATAAGAGGGTAATTATAACATTTATATTGTGAAAAAGATTTTAGAGTTGGTAGGTGAAGCAGGTATCTAAGAAGCCAGATAGGCTATGGTATCTGTAAATTTATTGGTAGAATGTGGGGTGGTTTGAAGTTCGTAACGGTCAAAGGTAGTAAAAAGTATGTCTACATGATGCTTATACTTTTGAATTATTTCATTATGACACTGGTATATACCATTGACTTGGTTTACAACCAGCTGGGAATCACCAAAGATATTTATTGACTTAACATTTATGGCATAAGCAGCCTAGAGACCCAATAGGAGTGCTTCTTATTTGATGATATTTTTTTGTACTATCAAAATCTAGTTTGAAATATGAAGGCATGGGCTCACCACCAAGAGGAATGAGGATAACACCAGCACCACCCCCCATGCTGACATTTGGAGCCATCAAAGAAGAGTAATCATTTGGTAAGTGGCATCATCCAAGGAAAGGGGTAGTAATGGATTTGTTATCCAATTTTACGCACATGGAAAAATTGGAAAACAGGGCCTTATTACTATCAAATCATGACATTGGTCCCAAGGACCCACTTCTGGTCATCAGGTGAGATCACTCATTTTTTCCAAGAATGCGAGCCATCGAGGAGTTCGATAAGCTTATCTCGGTCGGTCGAGCTAAAACAGTGTCAAATCGGGAATAAAGAGACGAGTCATCAAAGGACTTTGTGCCTTGTCCTAACTCGGTCATAACTAAGATCACACGCCTTAGACGAGTTCATGAGTAGGAAATGTATGTTTGGTTGTCCAACTTTGGCTTGTCATAAAAGAGTCTCGATAGGAGCAGAGAATGTTTCGATCGTTTGCTCATTGAGGCAGAGAAATGATGAGCATGACTCAGTTTAATTCAACATGGAGAGATTGATGCTTCATTATTGGAATATGAATTCAGTTTTAATGACTCGACGGAGACAATAGTTGCCTCAAGATTTGGTCGAGCTTATTCCATGGAAGAGAGTTTCCAAATTGAAAAGGTGAGACAACTCAACTAAAACTTTATCTCGTTCTTCTACTACAGCGGTAAGATTTTACAACAACTGATCATGACTGTGGTCGCATGCAACCAGAACATCAGGATCAACACCAACGGTTCCTTGGGATCACCCTGCGGCAGCTGTCGCAATCAACTCTCTCTGGAGGCCACTCATTTTCTGAGATAATTTTACTTCTCTACCCTGTAGCTGCTGCGTATAGCCAATTACTTCCTCACGGCACTTTCCTAGGAGAATTTCAGTTCTACGCTCAAAGCAGCCAAGCATTCGATGCACAGGCATGTTGCAGTATAGTAGAAGCGTTTTTGAGCAAGTAGGTTGTCTAACTATGTTTTTATCTGATCAGCATCGAATGCATCCTCAAATTCGGGATTTTCCTTCAAGATATTTTTATGAAAATCGATTAAGTAACAGTGAGAGTGTTACTCAGGAGACCTGAGGAAATTTATTACAAAGACTCTCTATCGAGATCTTACTTGTTTTACGATGTAACTCATGGAAGTGAATCTCATAGAGGTGGGACTATTTCATATCAGAATATTCATGACGCACAATTTTCTTTGCAATTATATGAGCATCTTCAACGAGTCACTAGATTGGCAAGCATAAAGGTTTCTGTTGAAATTATCACACCTTACAAGCTACAGCTGAAATGTTTGCACTGAGAGTTAATGTTATCCTCAAATCTGATGAATCAAAACTCAGTAGGAGGAAAAATCGGGAGCACGATCATGGCAGACTGAGTAGGTAATCCCGCGCATGGGAAATATTTTACTATCTTGCCAAGGTTGCATGGCGAAGCTGAGGCCAGGGCCCGTGGAGTAATTTGGCTGAGCCGTTATGCGGGAATTCGGAGCTGGAATGCCAAAGTGGGCTTTCATGGATGACAAGCCAACAAAGAAAATCCCAGACGTGGGAAATAAGGCAAAAAATTCCAAGTGGAAATATTGGTTTGGCAAACCATGACCAAACTTCCGTGAATGGGAGAAAGCGGATCAAACTACCAAGTGAAGATAAGACGATGGCTATCTAGCATGAGACTTCCGCATGGGCCATGTAAACAAAATTTCACGCAGCTTGAACAGGATCCGAGTCTTTGTGCGGGTCGCCAGGAGGATTAATACGACAGTTGTGAATTGGAGTGAGTCATGGAGAAAACAACGCGACGTGATACCGATTTCAGCTGAGGCTACAGGCTGCTCATCTCATTATGCAGATATTTTTCAAATGATATCAAGTAACATGGCGAGTGGGGGTCAGTGCTTGCAGTTTGAATGCGTGGGAAAAGGAGAACATTTTAGAATCTAGCCTGAAGAATCACATCGATTCACCACTGTGAGGAAAGAAAAGTGGCTTCGTATCTCAACCAACTAAGGAGATGCGTTAATGGCTCGGTCCGTGGCCTCATGTGTGGAGTGTTTAACAGGAAATCAATGCTGAAAACTCATCCAGATCGGTGGTCACGAGACAAACTCCCATGCATAGGTAGTAGGCATGTTGCAATATAGTAGAATCATTTCTTTTGAGTGTTTCCAACAAGCAGGTTGTCCAACTGTGTTGTTATCTGTTCAGTATCAAATGCATCTTCAAATTCATAGGCTTATCCTTATTTTGAACTCAATATCGAACAGCAGCTAGGAAACAAATATTCACTGCTGTATACGATGGATTGGAGTCACACTATTCAAGGATTCATCAAAATTTTCCCCGAGTCAGGAGATGAGGTTTATTACGTGCAGAATGAAATGATTCATATTCCTCAGCATGTTTTCTCCTAGAAACGAATTGAATGTGAAGGTCAACTCTCAAATACCTGGTCAGCCATTTTGCATACTACATCCTTGTTACTCGTAAATGGTCTCTTTGAGAAACTCTGAGGGTAGAAGCAATATTTATACCCTTCCATTATGTACGTCCAATCAGACAATAAAAATATTCTTTTACTAGGTTCAGAGAAACTTGTTTTTAACAATGAATGATTATACTGTAGTTTCAAGCTAATTTTAGCTAGCTTATTTCTATTAGCTTTTATCCACGACTAAGGAAGAATTCATATGGTTATTACCTGTACATTTTTCCAAGGTCCTTTTTGTTGCCCCAGTTGTTCAACGTATTTTTCTAATGGCTTATTTTATGTGTTGCAAATTGTAACATAAAGGATCTTTTTAGTTTTCTGGAAAAATGAGTATATGGTTTAGCTCACAGCTACCTATGCCATACTAAGATCCCAATAGTGGCATAATTGTTCATTGGAGCCGAGATTTCTGAGTGCACTACCAGAATACCGAAGGGATTTTTGGCCAAAAAATCAGTCTTAAGGGTGTCTATCGACATGTTATGGGCATGAGCCTGGGTCATCATCATGGCAGCATTAGGTCTTTATTGGTAATGGCATTTTCTCATCGTTTGGAAGGTACAATTGTGCTTATTATGGCCAAGCTAAAACATTCTTACTGCAAGTGTTATATCATAAGGAAGAACCGTGAGCATTGTGGTAAAACCATTCTTTTAGAAATGTTGGGTTTAGCACGACATTCAAGTGAGTTTGAGCCCAGGAAAGGTAAGATCGTTTGCTGGATGAAGAGCTCGGTGACTTCGCAGGGAGCTCGTGGTGATGTTTCATGAAGTTTGAATGTGGAATGCATAAATGGCTTTGAGTTAACAGAGGAAAATGATAAGAAACAAGTTTGATAGCTCACCATTCAAAGGACTCAATGCAAAAGAGCCCGATTGCCAAAACGAGGAAAGAGTTGGTGTGGGGTTCAAAATCAATTGCAACACCGAGTTAGAGGATTCGAAGCTCACCGAAGTTGAGATTTGTGCAGACTCTATCCACATGGACCCCCCCACCTCTTCAAGTCAAACGGGTCAACGGGGGGTCCCAACATTATGTTAATTAAATTAATATTTTTATTTAAATATTTTTATAATAATATTTATTATTATTATTTAAAAATATTTTATTTAAATATTCTTTTAATTAATTGAGAAGACTAGGTCATCAGGCAATTAATGACCCATGATGGAACCTTCTCAGGTGGTTCAACTAACTACAATAAATACATCATGGGCCTTCAATTTAGGAATGTAATTATGACCTTTCCTCTTCTTTCTCACATATTCTTCTATAAATGTAAGTTGGAATCTCATTTCAAAGGGTTCTAATAGTTCAGACAAGTTGGACAGTTAGATATCTCAGGCAAGTGTATACTTTTCAAGAATCCTCTCTCTTCTGCAAGTTGTTCTTGTGTGTTGAGAGAACTTTCAAGCCTCCTCTTCAAGACTGTAATGGCAACTATTGCCTCTTCTGAATGTATGATGCATTGTGCATGTTATTGAAGCAATAAAAGTGTGTGTTTTGTGACTAATCTCGGTCCTTTCATCCTTTTATGCTTCTTTGTGCCTTTCTCGTACTTGCAAGTACACTGTGCAAGTTTAAGTTTCTATTGCAGGTTCTTGGAGTTCTGTGCTTATCGAGTGGTGGAGTATTGCATGTAGTTGAGTTGTGGTGTGTGTTCATCCTTCTTGAGTTCATCTTCTTCAAAGAGAAGCAGAAGAGGAATTTCCACATCCCCAGTTATAGATTTACCTAGTAGGGGTCATTCAACTCCTCCTTAGGGAAGATTTCCTCCACCCAGGAACAATCAACCTTTCGTTGAGCTATGGCGAGGAACCAAGTTTTCCCCCCTTTCAATGCAAGCATTCCTCTTATGTTGGCTCAACGTGACCCGATACCTATTGCGGCACTCAAAAGTTTACCCTTCTACACAGGGGAAACTCACATTACTCCAGTGGAGCATATCTTTGATGTAGCCAGCATCTGTGCAGTACATAATATCACCAAAGACAACGTTGCAGTTAGACTTCTTGCTACCTCTTTAAAGGGAAAAGCGCTTCAATGGTTTCACGGGTTAGGTGTTGGCACTATAACCACTTGGGATGAGTTGGGAGAAAAGCTATGTAAACAATTTGAAGACAAAAGTGATCACCTATCACTTTTGGAGCAACTTACTACCATAAAGAGAGCTTCCCAAGAATACTTGAGTGATTTCAACTTCCGATTCCACAGAACTTGGAATAGGATTCCGGCGCTCGTAAAGCCTTCTGTGCATAATGCATTCTTGTACTATTTGTGAGCCTTGAATAGCGATGTAGTAGTTATGATCCAGTCCATGGGAGGGACTACACTTCCTGATGCTTACGAAGTTGCCATAAGTGTAGAGAATTCTTCGATTCAGGCTAGAAAGATAGCTCCACGACCACCAATGCCCTTTTCTCCAGATCTTACAAATCATCAGCCTATCATTGCTCCTATTCCAATAGACTCTAGGAAACCATCTCAATCTTCCCCTGCCTCTTCAAATGACCTATTTGAATTCAAGTCACTACTACAAAATTTTGGAAATGAGCTCGTTGCACTCAAAAGGCAACAATTTCAATACAATCATCCGTATCAGCCACAAAATCAGCAGTATCAAGCTAACCGTTCTCCTTTTCAAGGGAACAATAAGCCTCGAAATCAAACTACAAGTCAAGTTACAAATGTCAGGCCCTTGAACTTTCAGAATCCTCTTGCAGCTAGCTCATCTAGAGCTATAGTACCTGTTCAAAATAATCTAGTTCAAGACTACGAATGGTGTTATCCTTACTCTCAACCTCACAATCAAAATCTTTGTCCCAATGGAGTTCTTAGCCAGGCCCTTATGGTTCAAAGTGTATCTACCCCTTCAGAGTTGACAAACAATTCATCTACGCAAGAAGCAGCAGATCAACTGCAAGCACCTGAAGAATCCGCTTTGCTAGACTGGCAAGAAGAAGATTTTTGCGGATTAAATATAGATTCTTCATCAGTGGCAATAAACACTCATTCCAAAAAGAGAGCAATGGAGCCTCAACCTCTCGAAGCTGATCTAGCATCCACTTCTCAACCTGAGTTTCAAATGGCAGTTGATAAAAATGCGGGAAAGAAATCACTAGAAACACCAGCTAGCCACACCGCAGGGAAAGATGGTTCTCCAGGCATCACGGTACCCAACAAACATTTTCCAAAGGAGGACCCCAATGCCCAAAAAGGTGTCATCAAAGTTGGAGCAATTCCCTTCAGCATAGTAGAACAAATGAAGAAAACCAATCTGAGCGTTACCATGTGGGACACACTCTCGATCCCTTCCCAAAGAAACCTGTTGCGAGAAGCTCTGAACAGTTTTAGTACAACCAGCAAATCACCAAGCCATGGAGTGACAAATGCTACAAATTTGTGTCAACCGGAAGGGAAAATCATTCCTACGGCAAACAAACCACCACCATTCTACATTTCCCTAATCATTGGCGACCACCTGGTACATAATTGCATGATCGATTCTGGTGCCAGTAGCTCTGTCGTGCCGAAACAAATTTCAGATGTAATAGGCATACAATATGAGCCAGTTACAAGAGGGGTTGTTCAGCTGGATGGCACAGCTGTTAAGACTATTGGGGTTATCAAAGGACTTCAACTTACCATTCATGCATGCCCAAGTTTGTCATTCACCCAAGACATATCGGTCTTTGATCTCCCTCCCCTCTTTTCCATCTTCCTATCACGGGATTTCACTGCCAAGATGGGTGGTTACCTATCAGCCAATTGGTCGCATATGATTCTCAGGACTCGATATGGAACCAAAGTAACTATAAGGGCAGAACCAATCTGCCATAATCATGTAGAACCCTACACTGCTAGTCCCATAAATGGAAATTACACCATCGGTGATCCAGAAGAGGAAGATGTTGATCATGAACCAACCACCCTTGTTGAGGAAGTCCCTGATACTTTGTTAGATGAAGTAAGTAGAGATCATCAGTACGATCCCTACGCTGATGTATTGGCAGAAGAAGAAGCTGGTTTGCTGGTTTTGGAAGAAATAGGATTAGGTACTTACTGTATCCATGAAGAAGATACGATCATACCACAACTTGTCAAAACACCAAGTGATTCTAAAGGATTGTGGCAATTGTTCTTCAATGGCTCAAGAAGTAAGAATGGATCCAGTGCTGGTGTTATGTTAATTTCTCCAGAGGGAGATAAGTACTTCTCATCTTTCCGGTTGCAGTTTAGTTGCACTAACAATGTTGCTGAATACGAGGCTCTTGTGCAAGGAATTCAGCTAGACCAAAGGAAGGGAATCAAGGCCCTGACTATTTTTGGAGATAGTGAGTTAGTTGTTCATCAAGTTTTGGCACGTAGTGCATCCAAAAATGATCTTTTAAGATCATACAAGAACCGAGTCTGGGACCTGATTGAAGATTTCGAAGCTTTTGGAATCCATACAATCCCTAGAAATCAAAATCAAGATGCAGATAGGCTTGCTACAATTGGTTCACAATACAACATACCAGTTGATATCATGAAAGAAGGGCAGAAATTTGTTAAAATGGTGGTTTGACCAGCAGTCCCTGATAATGTGAGTAGTTGGCAAGTGTTTGATAGTGACAAACAAATTGTCCTCTTCCTACAAGAAGAGGCGGAGTTTGCTACAAAGAATCAAGATAAGTTGCAGGAGTCATATGGTGAGAAAATTATTTAATTGAAAAGCAACAAGTTACCAAAAGGTTTAGTCACTTTGGAATCCATTTTCAATTCAGATGACCAAGCCACAAGACAAAGCCCTAACATGGTGGTCAGAGAAGAATATTTTGAGGAAGTTGAAGTATCAAATGAAAAATTTCTTAAGATCGGAAAAGTGTGTACTTCTGAAGAGAAGGAAGCTTTCATCAAACTTTGTCAAGAGTATCATGACATCTTTGCATGGAGCTATAAAGATCTACGTGGTTTTGATCCAGGTCTAGCACAACATACCATCGAACTGGATCCTAATGCTAAGCCAGTTTGTCAGAAACAGAGACCAATTAATCCCAAAATTGAGCCACTAATGAGAAAGGAGCTAACCAAGTTCATCGAGGCCTGTATAATTTTTCCCATCAAGCATTCCTCATGGGTAGCCAATTTGGTGCCCGTGAGGAAGAAGAACGAAGAGATCTGGTTATGCGTAGATTTCAGGGATTTGAATCGTGCGTCATTAAAAGACCATTATCCTCTTCCATCGATGGAGTAGATCCTTGAAATGGTGGCAGGAGCTCAAAGATTTTCTTTACTCGATGGATATTTAGGTTACAATCAAATCCTAGTCCAAGAATCCGACCAATTCAAAATGGCTTTCACTACCAAGTGGGGCACGTATGCCTACAATAAAATGCCATTCGGATTGTCCAATGTTGGGGCTACTTTCCAAAGAGCCATGGACATGGCATTTAAGGGACTAATCAATGATATTATTTTAGTTTACCTTGATGATATAACTATATACTCTAAGCATGCAGAAGATCACATCACGCATCTAAGGAAAGTTTTCCAAAGGTGTAGGGAATTTGGGGTTTCACTTAACCCCAAGAAATGTATTTTCACAGTGCACGAGGGAAAATTGTTGGGGCATGTGGTTTCAGCAGAAGGATTATCAATCGATCCAGCTAGGATTCATTCAATTATGTCCTTATCTCTCCCAAGTCACAAGAAGGGCCTCCAGAGTTTTCTGGGAACCATAAATTTCGTGTGGAGATTCATCCCTCAATTCATGACATTGGCTAAACCACTGACAACCATGCTAAAGAAAAACATGCCATTCTCATGGAAAAAGGAAGGATGAGAAAGCTTTGAAGCCATCAAAACAGCCATTTCTCAAGCTCCCACACTTGTGAACCCCAGGTTTGACAAAGATTTTATCCTTTATGCTTTTGCAGGTCAAGAGAGCATTTCAGGGATCCTCACCCAACAAAACAACAACCTGATGGAGCAACCAATCACTTTCTTCAGTCAATCCCTCAAAGACTACGAGTTCAAATACTCATTCATTGAAAAGCAAGTCTTTGTGGTTATTCGAGATCTTGAAAGAAATTCAAGCACATGTTGTCTAACAACAAGATTCATCTGATGGTGTCTCATCCAGGTGTCAAGGAGTTTTTGTTGAACAAAGAAATGAACGAAAAGCGCGCTGGATGGATCATGAAGGTAATGGAGTATGACGTGCACATCAAAGTCACTAAACTTGTCAGAGGTAAGGGTTTATGTCAGCAACTTGCAACAGACATGGAATCAAAAAGTAATGAGGACGTGACACTCCTAAATACTGATGAGAATGTTGATCAAGCTGATTGGTTATCCAAAATGAAGAGTTTCCTCTTCTCGGGAGCATATCCTGTAGACATGGATAAAAACCAAAGGTGAACTTTCCATCTTCAATCTATCCCATATGTTTTGGTAGATAACATTCTCTTTTGAAAAGATTTGAACAGTGCATCCTCCTTCGGTGCATAGGACCAGAACAGGTCAGTAAGATACTAGAAGAATTTCATAATGGCCTATCTGGAGGACATTATTCCACACGAACAACAGCTACCAAGATCATGCGAGCTGGCTACTATTGGCCAGATTTATTCAAGGATGCCCATCTCTGGGTAAGGAAATGTAAGGAATGTGCCTTTTTCACAGGTAAGCAGAAGCTGGCAGCTCTTCCGCTGCATCCAATTCAAGTGGATCAACCCTTTGTTCAATGGGGGTTGGACTTCATCGGAATGATTAATCCTCCATCCAGTGACGGACATAAGTGGGTCCTTACTGCAACAGACTATTTTACTCGATGGACAGAGGCTGTAGCATTAAAAGAGAGCAATGAAAAGGTAGTTCTAGATTTTTTGGAGGGTATAATGACGAGGTTTGGTGTTCCGTTTACAGTCATTTCAGACAATGCGCTGGCTTTTCTTGGTATGAAATTGAGTGAATGGGCTGTTAAAAATGGGGTATACCTCAAAACTTCATCCAATTACTATCCTCAAGGAAACGGATTGGCTGAGTCTAGCAACAAAAACCTCATAAGGATTATTAAGCGCACAATGGAGACTAACAAGAGGACTTGGCATACACAGCTTAAGACTGCCTTATGGGCAGATCGGATCACACCTAAAAGGGCCATCGGAAATTCTCCTTTCATTCTTGTATATGGAAGAGAGGAAAAACTCCCACTCTCATTGGAGTTACCTTCTTTGGAGTTAGCTCATCAACTTGAAGTTATAGAGAGTGATCCTCTGATAGTAAGGTTTGCTGAACTCATGGAGTTAGAGGAAGTATGAGACAAGGCTATGAAAACTTTGGAGCAACATCAGGCTCAAGTTAAGAAATATTTTGACAAGAAGGCGTCTGACAGGTGTTTTCAAGAGGGAGATTTAGTTCTCAAATGGGATGAAGATAGGGCCAAACCAGGCAAGGCATGCCAAGTTTGACACTCTCTGGAGTGGGCCATACATCATCACAAGTTGCAAAGAGGCAAATTCATTCCATCTATCTAGGCTCAATGGAGAAGAACTGCCCATTCATGTGAATGGGATACATCTCAAAGCTTGTTTTTGAGAATCGTTCCACCCCTTGTACAGTTAAATTAGGTGTTTTCCTCCAAGTGCTTATGCACATTGTTGTGTGTTGTTGTTTTTCTTTCCTTGTTGTTGTGTTTTGTGTTGTTCTGCACATTGTTTCATCATTGGAAGGTGTCAAGGAGAAGAAGGTTCAAGGTTTCCATAAGAGTTTCAAAATTTGCTTCATTCAAAATTTTGCAGTGTTCCATGGATGTCAAGCATTCAATAGATTCAGTATACTTCATGCTTAGCATTCCAGGGAGGTCTAGGATATCGGCAATGTTCAAGGAGATTCCGGGATGTGTCAAAGAAAATCATACTACTTTCAGGATTCCAACACAGACTCCATGCCCAATGGATGACTTAAGGCTACTGGAATCATGCTTAGCAGGCAATCATCCCTGAGAGGTTGCCAAAAATGTTATCCAATTTTACGCACATGGAAAAATTGGAAAACAGGGCCTTATTACTATCAAATCACGACATTGGTCCCAGGGACCCACTTCTGGTCATTAGGTGAGATCACTCATTTTTTCTAAGAATGCGAGCCATCGAGGAGTTCGATAAGCTTATCTCACTCGGTCGAGCTAAAATAGTGTCAAATCGGGAATAAAGAGACGAGTCATCAGAGGAGTTCGTGCCTTGTCCTAACTCGGTCATAACTCAAATCACAAGCCTTAGACGAGTTCATGAGTAGGAAATGTAAGTTCGGTTGTCCAACTTTGGCTTGTCATAAAAGAGTCTCGATAGGAGCGGAGGATGTTTCGATGGTTGGCTCATTGAGGCAGAGAAATGACGAGCTTGACTCGGTTTAATTCAACATAGAGAGATTGATGCTTCCTTGTTGGAATATGAATTCAGTTTTAATGACTCGACGGAGACAATAGCTGCCTCAAGATTTGGTCGAGCTTCTTCCATGGAAGAGAGTTTCCAAAATGAAAAGGTGAGACAACTCAACTAAAAATTTATCTCATTCTTCTACTACAGAGGCAAGATTTTACAACAACTAATCACGACTGTGGTCGCATGCAACCAGAACATCAAGATCAACACCAACGGTTCCTTGGGATCACCCTGCGGCAGCTGTCGCAATCAACTCTCTCTGGAGGCCACTCATTTTCTGAGATAAGTTTACTTCTCTACCTTGTAGCTGCTGCGTATAGCCAATTACTTCCTCACGGCACTTTCCTAGGAGAATTTCAGTTCTACGCTCAAAGCGGCTGAGCATTCGATGCACAAGCATGTTGCAGTGTAGTAGAAGATTTTTTGAGCAAGTAGGTTGTCATAACTATGTTGTTATCTTATCAGCATCGAATGCATCCTCAAATTCGGGATTTTCCTTCAAGATATTTTTATGAAAATCGATTAAGTGACAGTGAGAGTGTTACCAGGAGACCTGAGTCGAAATTTATTATAAAGATTCTCTATCGAGATCTTACTTGTTTTACGATGTAACTCATGGAAGTGAATCTCATAGAGGTGGGACTGTTTCATATCAGAATATTCATGAGGCACAATTTGCTTTGCAATTATATGAGCATCTTCAATGAGTCACTAGATTGTCAAGCATAAAGGTTTCTGTGGGAGAATTATCACACCTTATTAAGCTACAGCTGAAATGTTTGCACTGAGAGTTAATGTTATCCTCAAATCTGAATGAAGTCAAAACTCGGCAGGAGGAAAAATCAGGAGCATGATCATGGCAGACTGAGTAGGTAAATCCCACGCATGGGAAATATTTTACTATCTTGCCAAGGTTGCATGGCAAAGCTGAGGATAATGGCCTGTGGACAAGTAATGGTTGGCCAAGCCGTTAATCCAAGGGATACCACTTCAGAGCTGGAATGCCAAGTGGGTTTTGCATGGATAGCAAGCTAATGGGTCATGAAAATCCCGGACGTGGGAAATATTTCAGAGCAATGCCAAGTGTCAATAGAAATGTTGGTTTGGGAGCAAACCATGACCAAACTTCCGTGAATGGGAGAAAGCGGATCAAACTACCAAGTAAAGACAATTACGATGGCTATCCAACATGATAATTTCCGTACCGGCCATGTAAACAGAATTTTACGAAGCTTGAACAGGATTTGAGTCTTTGTGTGGGTCGCCAGGAGGATTAATAAGACAGTTGTGAATTGGAGTGGGTCATTGGAGAAAACAACGCGACGTGATACCGATTTCAGCTGAGGCTACAGGCCACTCGTCTCATTATGAGATATTTGTCACAGTGAGATCTCATGATATTGAGTAACATGGCGAGTTGGGGTTAGTGCTTGTAGTTTGAATGCGTGGGAAAAGGAGAAAAATTCAGAATCTAGCCTGAAGAATCACTCGGTTCACCACTATGAGGAAAGAAAGTGGCTTCGTATCTCAGCCAACCAAGGTGATGCATTAATGGCTCGGTCGTGGCTCATGTGTGGAGTGTTTGACAGGAAAGCAATGCTAAAAACTTGTCCAGATCGGTGGTCGCGAGACAAACTCCCATGCACAGGCAGCAGGCATGTTACAATACAGTAGAAGCATTTCTTTTGAGTGCTTCCAACAAGCAGGTTGTCCAACTATGTTGTTATCTGTTCAGTATCGAATGCATCTTCAAATTCGTAGGCTTATCCTTATTTTGAACTCAGTATCGAACAACAGCTAGGCGAGGAAAAAATATTCACTACGTATATGATGGATTGGAGTCACACTATTCAAGGCTTCATAAAATTTTACCCAAGTCAGGAGATGGAGGTTTATTACGTGCAGAATGAAACGATTCATATTGCTTAACATTTCTTCTCCTAGAAATGAATTGAATGTGAAGGTCAACTCTGAAATACCTGGTCGGCCGTTTTGCATGAGTTACATCCTTGTTACTCGTAAATGGTCTCTTTGAGAAACTCTAAGGGAAGAAGCAATACTTTATACCCTTCCATTATGTACATCCAATCAGACAATAAAAATATTCTTTTACCAGGTTCAGAGAAGCTTGTTTTTAAACAATGAACGATTATACTGTAGTTTCAAGCTAATTTTAGCTAGCTTATTTCTATTAGCTTTTATCCACGACTAAGGAAGAATTCATATGGTTGTTACCTGTACATTTTTCCAAGGTCCTTTTGGTTGCCCCAGTTGTTCAACGTATTTTTTGAAGGGCTTATTTTATGTGTTGCAGATTGTAACATAAAGGATCTTTTTAGTTTCTGGAAAAATGAGTATATGGTGTAGCTCACAGCTACCTATGCCATACTAAGATCCCAATAGTGGCATAATTTTTGGTTGGAGCCTAGATACTTCTGAGTGCACTACCAAAATACCGAAGGGCTCTTTGTCCAAGAATCAGTCTTAAGGGTGTCTATCGACATGTTATGGGCATGAGCCTGGGTCATCATCATGGCAGCATTAGGTCTTTATTGGTAATGGCATTTTCTCATCGTTTGGAAGGTACAATTGTGCTTATTATGGCCAAGCTAAAACATTCTTACTGCAAGTGTTATATGATAAGGAAGAACCGTGAGCATTGTGGTAAAACCATTCTTTTTAGAAATGTTGGGTTAAGCTCGACATTCAAGTGAGTTTGAGCCCAGGAAAGGTAAGATCGTTTTGCTGGATGAAGAGCTCGGTGACTTCGCAGGGAGCTCGTGGTGATGTTTCATGAAGTTTGAACGTGGAATGCATAAATGGCTTTGAGTTAACAGAGGAAAATGATAAGAAAGAATGGCTCGAGTTTGATAGACTCACCATTCGAAATTTGGACTCAATGCAAAAGAGCCTCGATTGAAAAAGAGCCAAAGACGAGGAAAGAGTTGGTGTGGGGTTCAAAATCAATTGCAACACCGAGTTAGAGGATTCGAAGCTCACCGAGTTGAGATTTGTGCAGACTCTATCCACATGGACCCCCCTCCTCTTCAAGTCAAACGGGTCAACGGGGGGTCCCAACATTATGTTAATTAAATTAATATTTTTATTTAAATATTTTAATAATAATATTTATTATTATTATTTAAATATTTTATTTAAATATTCTTTTAATTAATTGAGAAGACTAGGTCATCAGGCAATTAATGACCCATGATGGAACCTTCTCAGGTGGTTCAACTAACTGTAATAAATACATCATGGGCCTTCAATTTAGGAATGTAATTATGACCTTTCCTCTTCTTTCTCACATATTCTTCTATAAATGTAAGTTGGAATCTCATTTCAAAGGGTTCCAATAGTTCAGACAAGTTGGATAGTTAGATATCTCAGGCGAGTGTATACTTTTCAAGAATCCTCTCTCTTCTGCAAGTTGTTCTTGTGTGTTGAGAGAACTTTCAAGCCTCCTCTTCAAGACTGTAATGGCAACTATTGCCTCTTCTGAATGTATGATGCATTGTGCATGTTATTGAAGCAATAAAAGTGTGTGTTTTGTGACTAATCTCGGTCCTTTCATCCTTCTGTGCTTCTTTGTGCCTTTCTCGTACTTGCAGGTACACTGTGCAAGTTTAAGTTCTATTGCAGGTTCTTGGAGTTCTGTGCTTATCGAGTGGTGAAGTATTGCATGCAGTTGAGTTGTGGTGTCTGTTCACCCTTCTTGAGTTCATCCTTCTTCACTGGGAAACTGGTATATTTCTCGGTCTGATAAAGTTTAACAAAGGGAACGCGTGTCTCTTAGTTTGTGGTATCCTGTACCCTCTCTAAGTTGCAGTAGGTGAAGTTGACCTGTGGTGCACACACCCTCTTCAAATTAACCCTTCCTGAATCTGAAGACACCCTTTATTTGGTGCATCACCATCCCTAGTATAGTTTCATTTCTGTAAATCTCTTTCCCTAAAACCCCATGAAAATGTTAGCATAGGACTAGATAATCATTTTTGTTACACTAGGAGTAGTACAACACTTAGTTTAGGAAGAGGAAGCCGGCCTTCTTCGGAGGTTCACCTCGAGCCCAAGTCCCACAAGCTTGAGAGGTGATCCCATGTTTCCCAATCACACCGAACGTCCTATTCACATCCTGGCCATTCGGAGGGTGCAGTGATTTGGCGACAACAGGAATTCATCAGTGGTTTACACTTTAAAGGGTTGCTTATAGATCACCACCTTTTTATGCTAGTTCATCTAGTTATGATATAGCACTTACGCTATAGGGTCACTCACAGTTAATATCTATGTCAAGGTTGGATCTAAGCATCAGCCAGCATACAGTACATTGATGTTAGTAGTGCTACACATATATGTACATAGTTAGGTGTCAGTATTCCCAATGACGCACTCTCAGGTTTTGTGGTTCATTCTTGAAATGTTGAAGTTTGGTGGCATAAGTACTAATGCTAAGAATATCTCTTTGGCATGGGTATACTCCAGTTTCATAGTCTAAAAGGGCACGTGGCCCTTATGTATTCAACCGCTTGCATCTCCATGTTATCTATTGTGATGAGCGAGCATAACATCTCTAGAGAATGCTTAGTAGCTTTCTTTTACAAGTTCATTTTATTGGTCATCATGTTAGTTAGGAATGAGCTCTGGTGGTATGTCAAGGGTATCCTTTTAAGGCATATACACATGCGTGTTCATGTCCTTCTATAGTTGTGATTATAGGATGATACATGGCTTATTGAGGACATAGTACTGAAATGCTTGACACACTACCAGAAAGCTAGGAGGCATCCACATGTCGATTTGATTACAACTTACCCTACAAGCTTCGAACTTGATGGAGAGGTAGTAGGTGGGGAATATTTGAGAATAGCCTTCACTCTAGGAGGATCATATAACATAATAAGTAAATCTTACAAAGACAATAATGTAAACTGAGGATAAGTAAATAAAAGTACCATGAAATACTAAACTTCTAATGTTGAAATAAGGTGAACACAGTACTTGATGAACTTGTCAAAGCTAACCTAACAGATGACTGTCAGACTGTGTCGCCAATTGTTTGGATGTAAAAAGGAGCTCATCTATGTAAGCTTCTAATGATGCGATGTAGTAGTGTCATGAAAAAGACAAATCATGGATGTTTGATGTCTAGCACTAGGGCACTTTTAAGTCCAAAAGGCATGACTTGATAGTAGAAGGTGCCCACGGATCCTCTATTAAGGAAATTTGGTATTGCCCTTATAGTTTGAGAAAAAGTTGATTCAGAACTGGTGAAACACAGGGTCCATGAAGGTGATATGAAACTCATGGCCTGTAGTGAGATCAACTAGTTGGTCAATTTCTCGGTATTGCGCCGAAAATCATCTTTGGGACAGGCTAGGTTCCAGATCACGGAAGTCTGATGCAACCTACAAAAGAACCCCCTAGGAAGTATGTGACAGGAACTATCTAAAAAATCCATTGGGATAGTCAATGGGTAGAATAAATGGATTAGACTGAGACTAAGTTGCCACAATAGTGGGCTTACTTTAACTAGAGTGTTGCATTACATTTCAGGATCCTAAGTGCTCTTGTGCTAATCACACTTTATGAAGTAGCATGGCTATAGCATTAGGAATGGTAGTAGAATGTGTGTATGGAATAAAAAAAATCCCCTCCCCCTACCGAAGTCATGATCAGCAAATGGACCTAGAAAAATGCCTTGATGATAGAGTCCCATGTGGATACTAGATGCAATAGTTCCTATTCAACAACATCTAAAGACTAACCTATCTTTAGGATGTGCAGGTCATCCTGAGTATTAATGTTGATTTTTATAGTTGATTTGTTCAAATGGTTTGCATCTCTAAGGGTAACGACTAGTGAATATAAGAATCTTCTGCACTCATATAGGTGAGGATAGACTCATCATCCTAACATTGAACAATGTTAATAGAAGTTGTATCGTCATCAATCATGTCAGGATACAAGAAGGGAAGAGAAGAAGGAACCTTGCCATTACGTTGATATGTTAGAGGTCCCAGGGAAATTATGTTTATGAAAAAAAATTGGGAGGGATAGATTTTGGATCTATGGACTCCATGGGTAAATGTGGTGATGTTGGTGAATGGAGTGAATATGGTTTTTCTTCCTCAATGAGGTCGATGTGGGCCTTCTTGGAACATGATCTGGAAAATCCAATGCCACTATGATCATTATGTTTATGGGTGGTACATGAAATGATAGTATGGTGGCCTTGTTTGTAAAAACTAAAGCCAAAGCCTTTCCATTCGCAACATTGAAGGAAAAAGTGTGGGTGAAGCAGTGGTTAGTAATGGAATGTAGGTCAAATGAAAATGATTTTGTTTGGGATGGAGGTTCAGGTGAATAAGTAGTAGTGTTAAGTCCCCCATACGCTAGATTAGTGCAAAGGTGGGGAGGACCGTAAGGAAAAACCTCACCTACATTGCAGTCATAACTAAGGTGATGACACAGGTTCCCATACTCTTGCGGAGTGAGGAATGTGTCAATATTGTATAAGTGGTACTCCCCTAGAGTAAGGTATTTAAAAACACCTTCTTAGGGATCGGTAGTTGATATGTGAGTGGTAGGGATAGATGAATCATTAGATGATTGGGTAGGAGGGGTGTCGGTTGGTTAGGAAGTAGGGTGGTCAGTTATGGAAGTTACACCGGTAGTAGGAATAGAAGAAGTAGATGTGGGAGAGGTGGCTACAGCACTAGTGGATGTAAATTTGTGGGTGAAAGAGAATTGGGGGTAGTGGTGGATGCCTTAACTAGTATAATGTACATCATTGGGTTGGTACAACATGTTACAAGTTTTGAATGGTGACACGTCAGCGGCAATGGTGTAGTTATGTCCTTCATGCTCAAATTTTACATAGTGGTGTAAAGTTGAAGGGACACAACCTATGATGCAAATCCAAGGTCTACCAAGCAATAGGTTATACTAGAACTCCCCCTCTAAGATGTAGAATAATTTCAGGACAGTGTGAGGGCATATGCAAATTTGAAGGATAATAGTGCCAAGTATTGGGAGGTGATTTCGTCATTGTAGGAGCCTACATAACCGTTAACTACTTATCCCAAATAGCTTGAAGGGATTCACCATGTCCTATAAAAGCTATTGGGTGGTATGAGATGATGTTCATTAGATCACCACCATCTGAACACAACACGTCGTACGCATATGTTATTGATAGACCCACAATGTCATAGGGATGGATCAGGGTACATCTAAACTCAGACCAGTGTATAATCTCGTCATCAGTGATGCTGAGGGTAGAAACCCCCATGATGAGTGCCCCCCTCTTTGGGGTAGCACATGGAGATGATTCACTGAACAAGGAGACATGGTGAGGGGTAATAATCGAGGTCCAACTGGTGTGGGGTACATTGGGTAGATGCTAAAATGTGCTTGGTAAAATCTCGATAAGGCTTGTCTATGGGATAAGGAAGGCTAGACAAGATCATACAAGTGTATCTGTACAGGATACATATAGAAAATAGTTTACCATGATGCTACGGGTGACCTTGTGTAGAGATAGGGTAAGAAGGTCCACAGATGGTGAAATTGGGAGTAGGTATAGAAGAAAAATATGCCACACAAAGTTGAGTTGCAAACATGGGCTAATGTCTTTTTCTTATGATTTGTCTTTCTAAGCACACGTAGCAAGGTCAACCACGTTGATTCTGAAAACAGGTGGATGGAAAGGGTGTGTCATGACCAGGTATACACAGGGATGAGGCCCATAAATCAAGTAGTAAATAATAGCCTAGTGACAATGAGTAGGGTACACTGTAACAAAAAAGTGGTGGTTTGGCCAACTATCTAATACATAACAAATTGATCTGCACATTTTAGCACCCGTTAGCAAAATGGTTGTGAGGTGATAGCTAGTATGATCACTAAAGTGTGTAGAAGAACAATAATGTAAAGTGTTAAGTACAAAATGAAACAATAGTCACTCATCAAGAAGGTCGTCATCATCAAAATGTGTGTGATTCCTCCAGGATGACAAAGTGTAGGAAGGATAGAATTGTGAGCAAAGCCATGCCAATGTGTAAAAGACCATGTATCTGAGATCACATGATGGTAAAAAAAGAAGTGAATGGTTTCATCAAACCCTGTGTATGATATAGATAAATGTCATACAATCATAAGGTCAAACTAGGGGTAATGTGATGACTAGAAGTGATCTATGAAATTAGTTAAACATAAGTAAGAATATAAGCAACCATAGTTAATGGATCACATATGTTAATGGATGGATAGGAATGGGGTACATGTAATGGATGGAGTGATAAGGAAGAGGCTTTATACGTGCCCCCCATGTGGATGGTCTAATGATATGATGAGTGGTAGGGTCATTTTGTTTTCCCCCTCAGGCAATCTAGAATTAACCGTAAACGAGAGTGTGTCATCTTGAAATGGTACAAGATAGTGTGTATAATGTATAATGCGCTGTGAGTAAATGTGTATTGGAGTGTAGTGGTGATAATATGCAACATGGGTAGAATAGGTCTTGGGTAAATGTGACCTGGGGGTAGCCTAAGCATGTACACCACGATAAGATGAAATGGTGGAAGAAGATGGATTTATCCCATACACGTATATCGGTATAAGATGAATGGAGGTGTGTGGTTATGTAGACCTAAGGTGTATACGGCACTGGTTTGAAGATGTATAGGTATAGGTTGACTTTATGTTATCTGGCTAAAGTTATAGGTGGTCACTACAAGATGAATGGGTGAGGGTGGGGGAGTTTGGTGATTTGGTGAACCTAAGGTGTAATACCAGGCTATAAGATGAGGTATAAGTAGGTGACAATTTAGCCTTTGACTCTCCTATGGGTCACTAAGGCTAGTTCATCAGGGTCGCATGGATGAGGACCTAGGATGGAATAATGAATGTGTGGTGAGGTGGTAAAGGTCCATTTGATTTGTAAACCCTCGGTAGTCTAGTATGGATCCGAGGAACTAAAGTTCATCATCAAGTAGTGAGTACAAGGTGTAGACGACAATGTAGACAACAATTAACCCTGTGATGAGTAGCATATGTAAGGATGCTATAATGAAATACAACATGTGTAGAGTGTGGAAAATAAAATGTATAGAGTGGCCTGTAAGGTATGTAGATAGGATAATAATGTGATGCTAAACTCATATGTAATGAAGACTAGTAAAATATGTGTGAAAATACATGGTGTAGTATGTATAATATGTAGACAGACAAATAATGTAGTATGTATGATAGGATAATGTATTATGTAGGACACATAAACAATGATGTATATAATTAACATGATGCATGAGGTGAAGAGACGCAAATGACCAAATGTTTTTAGAATGTATAATGCATAATGTGTGATGAAGTGTAATGTAACACCCTTGACTGTTGTTATTTTCCTCCTTTGCATTCAAGTGTTGATATGTGATTTTCCGTATAAGGTTATGTTCTTCTGATTATTGGAAATCATGCTTGATATGGATATGTATTTTCTACTCTTAGGATCCTTTGACTGAACTATAATGACTTCTCTGAATCCATTTTTCACTTCTGGTAGGTGATTTACAATCTGGTTTAAGAGTTGTATACATATCTATTTATCTGATTCATCCTTGGATCAATTTCAGTGATCCAAGGAATGTTTTAAATCTGCTATGATGGAACGAATGGTAAAATTGACATTCCATGAGTTGAGATACATGTTGGACTGAACTTTGTTGTTGTAAGTTCTTTAATTTCTCTATGAATGTACTTCCATTTAGTAGGTTGCTTGGATTGGGTCCTTGAAGATCGACAATGACAGGTCATTACTGATAAAATGGGAATGTAGCTTGTCCATGACTTGAGAGATATCTGGGATCCTATTGAGGATTAACCTACGGGATCCTAAGCTAGGTAATATATATATTTGTCCAAGCTATGATAGTTGATAGAATTCTGATCCTAACCTAAAACTCCTTATTCTATCTTGATTGGTTGAACTAGAACCTAACACTACAAGGTTATTTAGTAACCTAACCTAGTGTTTTAAACTTATTGACACTTTGAATTTCTGTACCTTTATGGAAATTATCTAACCTAATTGCTAAGGACCTATGGTGGGGGTTAGTTGTTAGTGTTATATCCTAAGGTATTAATTTAAATTCTACCTAAGATCTAACCTAAGCAATCTAACCTATCCTAAACTAATGGATATGAATTGGGAACCTAAGGGGGTAAGCATGCATAGTGGTGATGGTTCCTAAGGAATTTATCATGATGTTGATAAGGTTTATTAATGACATACAGGACTTCTAGCTTTGGACAGGGGTTAGTTGGTTTGACGGAGGCTTAGGTGGCAGTATCACTAGAAATGGAAACTTATGTTAACTTGGACTTGGCAACTCGCCAGACTTGGCAGGCGGTGGCAAGGAGGATTGAGCAGGAGAGATTTGGAATTAATGAGATTAATTTTTTTTTGTTTTTGAGCCTGAGCTGCTTTGGTAGGCATGCTAGTGGATTTTTGTTGGGTTGTTTCATTTTGCATGTTCTTCGATTTTATCTCTCTACATGTGTTCTGGTTTTTTGCAAACCAACAGGGTAAACTGCCACTTCATGGCTATTTTTGAGGTTTCAAATCTATTTTCATTTCGTTTAGATGTATAAGAAGCATTGTGGAAGAAGTATTTGGTTGTTTTGATCTTTCGGTGGAGGATAGAGGAGAAGAAGCAAGTTCGGCTAGAAGTCTTCTTCGATTTTACATAGCGACACTATCGGGCATGATAGGCTCTAACTGTTAAAATCTCTTGCTTTCCTCTAAGTGTTTTTATTCAAAGCAACTTTGCTCTAATGAGTTTTGTGCATTTCATGCTTTATCTGGTTGATTGATTGATGGGTTTTGTAAAACTTGCATTTCTGGGTTTCGAATCTGTGATATACATGATTCTGTTGAAAGCTTATGTTGTATTGTCTTTTGCACAAAGGAACTATGCATACGAGGAAAAAACCTGGTAACTCTATTTAGCTTCTTCAATGGTTATTGTAAATTGTTGTTGGGTTTTGAACCTCATTTACTGGTCAGTAATTGTTACTTAGTTATGCTTTCATGTATTTGTTAAGATTTGCATGTTGTGAACTTGTTGTGTTTTATGATATTTGAGCTGGTAAGGAACTCTAGTTCTTCATGGATACTTGCAAACATTATTCAAACTATTTGATTGGAAACTTGTTTTGGTGGATGGAACCATGGTAGAGATTATTTTCTCTATGATGTGAAGGATGTATTCTGAATTGATAAGTATGCCTTCAAGTAATAAGTAATACAAACAGTATGTTAAAATTTTTTTTGGCAAAAGTATCACAAGCTGGCTAGTTCCGTTGTCCTACGTCACCTAGTATAAGGATCATGATGAAGATGAATATTGGTAACAACTATGTAGTTAGGTTCCATGGACAAATCAATCAATACCTAGAATAGCGTAAGAGAACCAAGTATACGTAGTATACAGAAAAGTATTCAATACTTAGTGTTAAACATGAATAGATCGGTAGTTTACCGAGTCATGAAATGAATATATCGGTAGGTTACCGAGTCATTACAACTGCATATGGTTATCTGTTACAAAAATGGTTGTTTTTGGAATGTGTGTTCTAAATTACGTATTTAGAATAGGGAACATTACTCAACAAAAAAAAATTCCCTTGTTTCTAAATTCTTAAAATGGGAATGTTACATATGGAATGATCAACGTAATCCAAATGATCAACCAGTCATGAAAATAGGTCTACTGAAGAAGAGGGTGGAATAAGTTGGGTGGAAATCCCTGTAAATTATGTCTATGAAACAGGGAATTGGCTAGCCACATATTCTTTAGGTAAAAGAGATGAGATCATGTCAATAGGGTCTTGGGATGCTAGGGGAAAATTGCCCCCAACAGGTAGTGACATGTCATAAGAATCTCCCATGGGTAGGAGAGATAATAGGTATGGTAAGGTAGACTTCTCCCTTGGTGGAGGAGAAGGTGATGATGATTCTCCTACGGATGGGAGAATAACAAGTGTCGATGATTTAGTAGGCTAGGAGGCAGATGATGAAATGACATCGGTAGAAAGTGTTAGTTCCTTTGTGAGAACAAGGGGAGATAACAAGGACTCCTCTGTGGGTAAAGGAGTAGAAGGGGTATGCTCGTCTGTGGGTAGAGGAGCATGTGCCAAGATTTCCTCAATAGATGAAGTAGGTAGGTTTTGAGGAACATTTGGTATGATATCAAAAATTGTTTGGACTTTATGGTCATTGATGTTGTTTGATGAAGGTTCCCTATTTTTATTAGATGATGGTTTATGATTAGGGAATGGTTTTTTGCAGATGTGAAAATTTGGATTTACTGGCATGTTCAGTTTTTCCACAACAAGGTATCAATTATCTATCATCTCTTAAACAATGTTTTTAAAATTTATGCACTTACTATCACTATTTCCTTTAACGCAATGATAATTATAGTAGTCATGTTCTTTATATAATTTCAGCATGGGATGAGCAAGATCAAAACCTATATGAGGTTTTATGGGAGGAATTGTAATGGCTCCAGCTTTAAGAAGCTTTTCCAAGACTGGTGAATAGGGGCTCTCCAATTGAAGTTTACTTTCATTGTTCTTACCAAAGTTGAAAGTCTTAGACAAGAGAAAGATTGGAATAAGGTTGGGCCTAATTAGAAGGATTAGGTGGACCCACCTTGAGGAATACCATGTTGGTAGATCCTTTCAGCTTTGAATAGTTATTTTGAGATTTTAAAGATGAAGAATAATCATTTGATTTGAATGGGGTGTTCTTGTTCCATAATTGGATCTTCTTTTCTTCAATGTCACAAATTTCTAGTTTTCGGGCCATGGTGAATGATTCATCAAAGGTTCAGAAGGTTTGGACTTGTAGAGTTGGTGAGATGTGTTTCACACAAGCTCTAGTGAAAAACTCAATAAGTTCATTCTGAGGTAGTTGGAATGTCAATCGGTTAATAAGACTCCGCGAGCAGACAACAAAATCTGCAATAGATTCATCATCATATTGTCAGGTTGAATAAAGATCGATCATGGTGACTTTCTTGGTAACATTGATTGAAAAATGATCTAAGAAAGCTTAGGCTACTTGATTAAAGGAATAAATAGAATGTCGAGGTATTCCACTATACTAATTCATTTTTTGGTTTTGTCAATGACATTGGGAAAGTTTGTAGGAGAAAAGTGTCATCGTGGGAGATTATGTAACACCCATGTTTGAACAACTGCAAGTGTTGTTGTAGGTCTTCTTTACTATTGAAGCGATTTAATTTAGGCATTTCCCAATGTACTGCGTAAGGAAAAATGGGAATACATAGATGGATATGCTCATTACAGATTTCATCATACGTTAAAGAATTATAGGAGCCAAAAATAGATGCTTCTATGATCTACATCTTCTCCATCATCATTTTAGTGAGGTTGTTATTAGGTTGGGATGAATGGGTTCCCCCTATAGAAAAAGGGGGTTGATGTTAAATGTATGAGGTGGATGGTATGCTAGTGTACGGTAGTGTTGAGTATGAGAACTATACAAGAGGAATAGATGTAGGTGGAACATAGCCAGAATAAGTGATAGATGAGGTCGGGGGTTGTTAGTAGTATGTGTAAATGGGTGGAGTATTCATAACAACTCTAGTGGTGTTAGCGGAAAGGACTGTGGGATAGAAAGGATGAGGTTTTGAAAATGGGTGTAAGCTACTGACATCGGGGGTGGTTGTGATGCAATGGGTATATTTGAAGTGGTAGGTGTAGATGGGGCTATAATTAAAGTAGTTGTTGGTGGGAAAATCAATTTTGTGGGTGCGATAGATGATGTAGATGCTACAGTTATAGCGGTTGTGGGATTTAGTTGAGAGACCATAGGTGATAAAGTGGATGATGGTAGCACCGAGCTGGTACTAGCTGACATAGAAGTGGGGGCTAGAGTAGGAGGGATAGATACAGGCATTCCATATATAACCTATCTTGAGGAATCCCAAGTGGAAGAATAAGCAAGGTAGTACTAGAGGGAAGTAGGATTCTAGTCAAGGAGACTTGCGAACTCCTCGTCACCAGTAGATATGGGGATGAACTGAGTTAGATCCATAGATGATAGGATGGATGGAAATGATAGACTAGGTGCGAGTGGTTAATGACTGGTGTGAAATTGAGGGCATTAGTTTAGCTGCAAGTCAATACCATGTGAATTAGTGTATATCAAGTAAAATGTACTCTGTAAATGAAACACGGAACATAAGAGGTGGGACAGAACAAAACCTGAGAGGGAAAAGTTGGTAATTGTTTTGATTAAAATCAAAATAGAATTACCAATGCCGGTCAAACTGACTGATGATAGTTTAAGGGCTGACCGATAATGGTTACAAGAACACTTACCAGTTACTATGAGAAAATAATAGTTTCAGAAAATGAGGCAGAAACTGATGACTATCTGAAAGGAAATTTTTATTTTATGACTGTTACCAGAGTACAGAGAATACAATGATACACAGAAACTCTAAACAAAAGATAAGATGAGATAAGTGTCTTTTGGGTAAACTTAACCAAATGAACAAGGAAATGACATTGGTTAGGTAAACTGATGACATTCATATATAAACCGATGTTGGTCATTGGATCGATGTTGATTACTGTGAAATCTGAAGAATGAAGATAAATTAGTTTTTGTGAATTTAGATTAGATGAATAATCAACCAAGAATTTTGGGGATGATAAGATGAGGTCCTAACACACTTTGAGAAAGTCAGAATACTCCAACTGTGATGGCGGAGTGTGAAAGGAAAAAATAAAAATGAAGAATCATATCCTCACACCTCAAAATGCAAGTCAAGCACAAAGCTAAGAAAAATATGTAATCCAATAAGTGAATTTAGTGTGTTTATCTTATGATATTTAAAAGACTGGATTGTGAATTTAGAGTAGAGTTTTTTTTTGGGGAAGGCTTCCTACAAAGAAGGAAATTTTAAATGTGAGGTTTCAAGTTATGTTATCGCGGGGGTGGGCCATCCTCTGATGGGGTATTAGACAAAGATAACTAGATGGGTGCCCACTGTCAATCCTCTAATCATGTGATTCATTGATAGCTTCTTCTGAGTGGGATGTTGTTTAAGAAGATGTATAAATTCTAAATTTGTGCAATTTAGGCAGAGAGAGAGAGAAGCAAGTGTTTTTGATGATTCAATTGTATCAACCATCAGCTAGGCATGAATTCCAGTGTATAGGTTTCCCTCATTTTTAATCTGAGTTATAATGTAAAAAATCATAATGTTATGCAATTTTTTAAGCCCAAATCAAAGTGTGATATTCAGTGTATCAAGTAATGAATACGAAGAGGGATGCTCTTTGACTAGTGCAATACTAATGAAAGAAAAGAAATATTATTTTTATAGCACCAAAACCACAATTTCTTTTAGATAATAGAAAGAAGGGGAGATTCCAGAGAAGAAAATTAATATGTAATTTTTTCAAAAGGGAAACAAACACACCACTTTCACCTAGGAATGAATAAAATGCAAGGAACCCCAAATGGGTCCCACCAGGCGTGCAAAAAAATTTCATCATTTTCTTTAAATTTTTAAACAAAACATATAAGGGTATGGGTCAAGGAGGAGTACCTATTATGATGGTTGATTGGAGGTCATTGTGTGCATTATGACTTCTTGATCCATTTTTTCCTGTGAGAGCTTCCTTTTGGCTAGGAGGAACTACCTGAAATACAAAACAAGACCACAAGAAAGAGTTAAACAATATATGTCAGTGGGATACCTAGCGTATGCTAGATCCAGGAAGTGTGATACTTCCTTGGTGGCATTCAACCCACTGTTTAATATAATTTAATGCAAGAAATAACATAAATAAATAATTTTCTATTGTAGTTGATATGATTTAGGTATCTCATCCAAATACAATAAGCAAATCTAACATAACATGCTAGGATATGATTAGATCTAGAAATAAGGCAAATAATCAAGGTGTTGGAACAAGTCATGGTCAGGTTCTAGGTCACTTGGGTCACTTGGAAAAGGGTTATTGGGATATACTATTAGCAGGATTTCCAAATACAAATACTGACGTCGGTTTGACATGACCAATGATGGTTTAGTAAGAACCGACGACTGTTAAGGTGGGCAGATAATAACTCTTGATAGTTCATCATTTTGGGGGATTTTCTTAGGCTAAATCAGAGATGGTAAGGATTTTATTTAGTTCTATGGAGGTGTTGGGAATTTTTAGAGATACTCATAAATGGGCAAAGGTGATTAAAATGATGATGAGTGATGGGAATGATTGGGTTCACAGGAAGGTAATAGTGGTGAGAGAAATATATAAATGGTGATTGATAAACAAAGGTGAAGAACTCTTATAAATTGAATAGAAATGAAATGGTGCAGGTTGGAAACACACTTACTACTAGGCAGGTTCAATTCCTGGGTGGTGGTGATGGTTTATCGGTGAAATGAAAGTTAGTGTTGCAGAAATGCCTCTCGGAATGCTACCAGTGGATGTGAATACCTTCTTATCAATGGTTGTGTTGGATATGGCTTCTAGATGTGTGAAAGAGCTCTGGTTCTTTCTTACATGTAGATCTCCTTTGCTCCCAAAAACTCAAGAGTGTGTCCAACCTTTGAAACAAGGTTACCAAAATGGTTATATGATAACTAACGATGGTGTAGGGTGACTAGCATCACTTTCAAGTTGAACGATGTCGATTAAGGCAGGATATCCTAGGTTTCCTAAACTATCAAATGTTTGCTATCTTTTTCTAGCTTTTCCAGTTGGTGTTGGGTCTAAATGGATTGTTGCATTTAGATATGTGGGAATCTGGTTAGAGGAAGAATAGGCATGTGCTTTTAGGGTTGCACTAATTCTTAGTTCACTAAGGTAGGTAGGACTAAGTGTTAGCTATGGTGAGTGAATATTGAGTCCTAGTAAAAGGTAAACATGCTAAGAATAGGTTTGTGATGAGGTGTCTAGGTGAGGTGATGGGGTGAGGTGGAAATTATTTTAATTAGGGTAATTAAATAATGAATATTGTGAGGATGAGTATCACTTTAATTATAAATAATTAAACTAATATTAATGTGGGGTAAAAGGGTCATGTTTAGGTGAATATGTTTGAGTTGGCTATTCAAAAGGGGACCAAGGGGAGTGTGAACCAATTTTGGTGTCTACATTTTTCCCCTTTTTGTTATGTAACTTGTATTGGTAACTGATCCTAATAAAAAATAGGAAGTGATTGCCCCATGTGTGAGTGAAGGTGATCCCCCTCAAACCAGGCATGGATGAGGTGTAATACGGACTTGGTGAGTGGTTTGATAAATGTGTAGGTGGTGAAGATAGGTGGGGAAGGGTATGAGTACTATGAGAAAGGGTGATGGTCAACTCAGGTAAGAATCAAGAGCCCAATGATGTGGTATACATCCTCCAAAGTAATGGTCCACTCACTCCTAACACCTAGAAACTGGAAGGTGCTCCGATCTACATCCCAGTAGGAGAACAAGTCACATAATATGTGACCAGTGGGGGCAACATGGGGTACCACGTGTAATCCTCTAGATACATGCCCTTTGTAGAATCTCCCTCTCATCTTGATTCAACTGATCCAGAATCCTAGGGAGCCAATCACACACTCTCTCTCTCTCTTGACTCCAAAAGATGTATTCCTCATTCTTCATTCACCAAAACATGAGAAAAGAGAAAGTTTGTAATGTATACAAGAATACAAAGCTCACCAAAAACATGATAAAACATGAAAAATCCAACAAAAATCAAGTTAGTGAATGTTTTGGTCATTCTGTTCAGAACTGCCACCCAGTGCAAAGCGGTGGT
Source organism: Taxus chinensis (assembly GCA_019776745.2). Lineage (NCBI taxonomy): Eukaryota > Viridiplantae > Streptophyta > Pinopsida > Cupressales > Taxaceae > Taxus > Taxus chinensis. The sequence goes on along the minus strand of CM034146.1, from coordinate 600,162,601 downwards.
TCCAGGACCACCGCCCAAGTAGGGCGGAAATCTCGTGACCGCCAGCCCTACTTTATGTGGCAGTCCTAAACCAATTTTTTAAACATTCCCTTAACCCTAAAAAACATTCAAAATTTTAAAAAAAATGCCATTTTCAACAAAATAAAAGAATGCCCTATGGGCGCCCCCCCCCCCCCCACCCCAGAGATTCATTTAAGAAAAGAAATTTTGAAAAATAATCGCCCTAGGTGAACTTTTTCAACATTTTTTACATTTAGGGTATAAAAAGGAAAAAGTGAAAATAACCAACCTTTTTACAATGTTGGTCGATCTCCCACACATGGAGGTATGATCACTATTCCACAAAGGTCATTTTTGGTTGTACTCTCATCAGAAACATTCAGCATGAATCCAGAGCTCCAAATTCACCAAATCAATAATGCATAAATGAATTGAAAAGTGAGTTTGTTTTGATATATTTATGTGTGTGTGTGTGTGTTATTTTTAATACCTGATTTTGAGGTATGTGTTCACAAAGGGCGCAGGTATATTTCTATATCCCTGTAAAAATGGTAAGTCCTCTTGTCATTTTGATTTTAGTGTTTATTTTTCAATATTTTATCTATCTACACTTGAGTCTTATTTTTCTCTTGCAGGTAGTGGGAGTTTGGGGTGGCAACATTTTCGACACATGGGCATGTCAAGTATAAATTCTAATTCCCCTTTTAAGGAATGCCATACTCAGACTCTACATTTTACACCTTTTCATGGCTAAGGACACTTCTTCAAGGGGGAATATGTACACACCCAAAATTACATGTGCTATATTGTCAGAAAAAACCATTACAAAAGTCCCCAATGATGATTTAGGTTATTTCAAGAAGGTGTTCAAGCTCCAATTTATATTTTCAGTGTATCTTTTTTCACTTAGACATCTTTACTTAGCCTTCCCATGCTTTTTCCAACTCCTTTCCTCTTTTTGCGCATGTTTTGGCCTTTAGTGTTAGGATTGCCGCCCTGCCTGGGCGGTGGTTCTTAAACCACCACCAAAAATAGGGCAACAGTCCTAAAACCACCACTCTGCGCAGGGTGGGTGGTCCTACCTTCTTTTTCTAGAATACCTCACACCAGCGTTTTAATATGTGACGGTTCACTTAATTTCTCTTTTTTACCTGCATCCTTGAGCCAAATTGTCTAAAATTAGCTTTGATTTGTTTGGTTCTCCTTCCTCCTATTCTTAAATATATTTAATTAGTTGGAATTGTTCCTTCTTACCTTGAGGTTAAAGGCTCCTCCCATCCTCCATTACTATATATTCCATGCTTGTATTCAAGTAAAAGGCCTAAGAAATTTTTGTGTATCATGCATTATATTGTTGCTACGATCTTGCATGGAATTGCATAGCCAAGCTCTGATCTCTTGTGTTATGTCTCTTCTACTTGCATTGCATCCAAACTGCCATCAAGTTTCCATTGCTCAAGTGACATCCTCCTACTATCATTTTTGCATTACCAATCTTTTGGAATCACATGAACACTTGGAGAAAGAAACGAACATACTGATGGGATAGCTATAGGCAGAACTAGATTTGCCAAATATCTTGCTTGTCTAGGTTGGGATTGTGTGTTTTTTTGCCTTGTTTGTTGAATTGTTAATTTCAAATCACTAGTTTAAATCACGTATCAAATAAAGTAGAAAATAATTCATTTCAATAAATTATTCAATCACAAGTAGATCAAATCATTAGTAAATACTTCCTCTTTAACATTACCAAGGAAGTTGTGAGAAACAATAGCCCCTTTCAGGGTAATGATTTTTTTCTTCACCTCTGAGGTAGGGTTTGAAGGGTTTTTTATTGGATTAGTTTATTTATTTTAGATTAGATTCATACATTCACATAAAGTAACCAAATACATCCGGTTTATTTCTTTGTCTTTAGTTTATTTTTTTAGATTAGAATGCATTGCTTAAAAATTAGAAAAAAAAAATATTTCCTTTAATTATATTAGTTTGCTTTTATTGGTTTTGATCTGAAATATTGTGAAAACTCAAAAAACATAGACTAGATTTCTTTCAGTAATTAGTTTTCTTATCCAAAATAATTTTATTTCATTATTGTATGACCATCAATGATGCACAATAGGAAAAGACATATAGTTGTGATCCCTTGGTCCCATAACCCAACGGGCTAGAATTAATAACTGACATTGATACCAGTTTACATTTGACATTCTTACACACACCCACAACTTTTGTTGAGAAAATAGAACAACTCAATATGCCTAAACATTATTGCTAATCAAGCCTAGGACTATTGGAATGCTCTTGGAAATAAGGTTTGATTACATGCATGACCATTCAAGGGCCACAGCCTCCACGAGTCTTTGTTTATGATCCTCATGTCCCATAACCCAACGGGCTTGCTAGTCAGTTAGACATCGACACTAGTTTACGTACATTATTATTCAAATCTTCACCACTTCCACCAGATATTATTGCACAACTTTATTTACTAAACATAGCATTCGATCAAGCTAAGATAATTTGGACCGGACTAGAAAATTTCCCATAAAATACATGTGGCTCCATCACGCCTCTCATTCTTACTTCCATGAATTTGTCTAGAAATCTATACGAGGTGCCCGCAGGTCATTTTCCATGTGTTCAACAACCAAAAAATAGAATCTCGGAAGATCTTGACAGTTAATTGGAGTCTCTGAGTGGCTATTATCTCAAACCAATCCATCACACCACTTCAAGTTAGGAGATCATTCTTTTCTTTAGACTCATAGATCCCAACATAACATGTTAAAGATATAAGATTGCCCAATTATCTTGATCTTCATCACCAAACTCACATTCACTTTCATTCTACACCGGTTGTCTCGGCATGACCTCGAGAGGTTAGGTGCAAAGAAGGTCAGGTGTTGATTTTCTATTGTACAAATACTCCTGTGTGAATCAACTTTTAACAGGTACCAAGAGCACAAAACTATTTGGAGGATGGACATGGCTACAATTGGGTCTTTTTTATGTATTCCACCAAGTAATAACAACATGCCATTCTTTGTATAACATTTGACAGTGCCAACATATGACATGTTAGAATCATGTTTTGTATATGAAGTTGTTGGTCCATTTTCCCCTTAGTACCTTGATATATTTAATTACTTATAGGATGTTACCTTCTATCCCAATATCACCTATTCCAAAAATTGAAACCTCATCATATACATAGCCTGTTATACCCTACTTGGAGGCACTTTCTATATTTGAGGCTATGATGTGAATCTATTATGTTGTTTAAATGCATAAGAGTCTATCCTAGTGATTCAAGAGATGCATGAAGTCATATGTGAGGATCATACTAGTGGAATGGTTCTTTGTTAAGAAATTCTTGATAGTAGGCTATTACTGGGCCTACTTTGGAAACATATTGTTGTTAGTATGTGAAGAAATGTCTGCTATGTCAAGAACATGGCAACCTAATACATGCTTTATCGTTATCTTTGCAACCTATCATGGACACCATGGTCATTCTCAAAATGGGGACTCGATCTCATAGGGAATCTCACAAAAAATTCCTATGATGGCCATAATCACATTATCACTACTATTGATTACTTTTAAAAATAGAGTAAAGATTGTTCCTCTTACTTATGTTTCCGGTGTGTAGATTACCAAATTATTATGAATCACATCTTCTAACATTACAGAATCCTGACAATGGTAAATATTTCAAGAATAAGATAAGTGAAGGAATTTTTTTTAATGCTTCCAAATCCATGAAAAATGGTCTACCCCCTATTACCCTCAAGGTAATGGATAGGAAAAATCCTCGAACAAGACTCTTGTTTGTATCATGGAGAAGATGGTTAGAAAATCTAGCTATAATTGGCATCTTCAAATCCATCCAGCCCTCTAGGATTATAGAACATCTATCCACATACCTATAGGTGTAACTCCATATTCCCTTGTATTTGGCACTAAATCCATTTTACCCCTTTAGATTGAGCTTCCTTCTTTGTGAATATCCTTGAGAGATTATCTAGATAAAGATGAGGACTATAGAGTGGCTAGGATATTTGAGATGGAATTACTTTATGAAATACACTTCTATACATTGGATCACCTCAAAGCGTATCAGAAACCAAGTGCGTAGGAGATACAAAAACACATAATACCTCTATGAATTTGAGGTAGGAGACCTTGCTCTTAAAGAGAATCAGTTCAACACTACAAAAGAGTGACAGAAGAAAGGTAAAATTGAACCTAACTAATTAGGGCCATATGTTGTGGTGGGTAAATTTGGTTTAGGTGCTTATAAGGTTTTCTATCATGATGGTGATGAACTTCAAGAACCCATGAATGCCATGAATTTCAAGTATTTATATGCCTAAGCATGGAGACCTAAATCAAAACAATTTAAAAAATTAAATAATCAAAAAATAAACGAAAAAGTAAAGAGAAATAAATTCATCCAAAATGTGAAAACCACATAATTGTGGCACATTGGACAAGTCCTTTGGTGAAAATTGGTTCCCAGTTCCATATAAGGGTTCTTTTTTCATAAGCATATCAAACATGGGGGCATGCTCACTTCTTACCTAAGTTATTCCTTCACTTGTATCTAATATCCTTTTGATCCTATCATTTATGGCCTTGATTCAACTAGTCCTACTCTTGTACATATGTGTAGATTTATCCCTTATGCATTCCCTTATATTGTTGGGGATTCTTTTCACCTTCACTTTCTTGTCCATATCTTTGGAAAAATTTCATAAAACATAAAAAACATTCAAATAGGTCTTACCAAAACAACCAAAGAATAATATAGTATTATCTCAAGAAAACAAAAAAACAATACAAAACATTTCAAAAATGTTCCAGCAAAACAAAGTGGTATTTTTCTTTCTTGTTTGTTTGTTTGCACATAGTTTTGTTTTCTTGTTCATACATATAGTGTGTTTTCTTGCATTCTTTTTATATTAGTTTTTTCTTGACTTTATTATATTAATTCTTGCTTTAAGTTGTGTTATTTAACATGTGTATATATTAGATTTGATTACCTGTTCTATGTACTTGTATTATTTTCTTGTACCTTGTTGTTATCATTTCATCATCACATCTATCTACAACATGCATCGTGTATCATCAATAACTACTAAGTCACAACATCATAAAGTAAATTCAACATGTATGCTAAGCTAACATCATAGTCACATCATATCAACAATGGGGCAATAGGAATTATTTTTATATCCTCTTATCATAAACCATCATAAAAAGCATGGAATAACACAATATCTCATAAATCAAATATGTCCTCTACATCAATGTCCATATCTCTGAAAATGTCTCGATAACTCATATACATATGGGTATGCCATCATGGGCATCAATAAAAAAAAATTGTCTTCATCTCAAGGCATATAAAAAAACATATGTATACATCAAGTCAATCAATGTGTGCCTTCATCTCAAGGCATATACAAAAATAAATACATGTACATAATTCATCATCTCATGAATGAGTCAACCCTAAATCTCTCTAATGTCAGGACTACCCATCCTATGACTTTGGCAGGGGTATCTGTACTGATCACACAGATCTAGATGGTCTATGTGACCTCATTCTGCTTACTTGAAATCTTGTTATAGGGAGGTTCCCTCTGGTCCTTTAGAATTCATCCTACTATTATAACCTCTTATAGTAACCTTCATCTTTCCAAAAGTAGCTCCAAAATCATAGACTATGTCACCAGACCTGACCACATCTATTGCAGGTTGTAGCACATCACGCTCTCCTATAATATATGCCAAATCCACCTGCAGTTCCATCCTCTCAACTACTAACTAAATCATCTCTGTCGTGATTTTATCTCACTCAGAAATGGAATATTACAGTTGTTGTCTCAGAGTAACCTGCTCTGTAGCCCTCTTCTCTAACTTCTTCTAAAGGGTCTACACTATAATTAGTAAAACGTCTCCTCACAACATAGGAATGTCTCTCTCTAACTGTAACAGTGGCCATTAATGGCCCACCTGCCATAGGTAACAACTTTGTAACTAGGAACTCAAAATAAAAAAAAGGTAGTACCTTATGTATCTCTATCTCCATCCCCATCACCCCATGACCTAATAAAACTATAGGACTACCTACTCTGGGTGGAGATGGTGGACTCTCTATAAAGGAACAAGTTGGATAATGGGTCATATGTGCAATATGTTGTAACACCTGTTGAGAAGGCACATGCCAAATCAATGACCCATGTGACACCTATTGAATTTATACTCCCAGATGTTATATTGGTACTTGCACATTTTATCACTGACACCTGTGAAACACGATGTACCTATGGACCCTATTCCCTTACCTCTAGCCATTTTTTCTACCTCAGCCTCCTACTGGCAATCTAGATCGCGATGATCGTAGCCATTATTTAAATATCCCTCATGTTGTAACTGATATAGTTTCATCTCGCTAGAATAGTAATTTTCCTTGACATCATGGTGAGTTATACCAAGTTCACTGTAATCAGAAATGGACATCATCATTATTCTACTACCTATGTTCTGCCTAAAATGCCCATGGGATAACACTAAAAACCTTGGTAAGGATAATTTGGTCTAACAAAGGTCCAAACTAAAAATTCTCTCATGTCAAAGTGCATACAATCAAATCCCCTGGAATCCCCTAATTTCATAAATGTCAAAAAATGGTGTTGTAAACCTTCAAAATCTATACCAAACATAGGATGTGGCTAAAACATGCCTATAACACAGTGGTCTACCTCTGTTTTTAAGAAAAACTCAACAAGTCCAAAACATTGGTGTAATCAGTATGTTCTCCAAAAGTCATAAAAAACATTGCTTCAAATTCATCAAATGCTCAAATAGAATTGGAAAAATTTCTCCCAAATGACCAAACTCTGATACCCAATGGTCTCCCAGCCTTCCAGAATATCCAAAAAATTGGTTGTCTAGCTCATTTAACCATCTAGGGGGAATCATCATATGGATCACAACATGCCTAAAATTTGTAGAAAATTTGCAGAACTCAGGATCCTCATACTTCTTTTAGCAATCAAGTGCCTGTCTCTCGCATAAGTGAGCTAGTATGATAATTCTCCATTAACATGTGAAAAATGTCACCATCCATCATTTGTCACTACTTTATCATATATTAGAAATGGGTGCCCCATATTATCAGGCATCAAGTAGCCGTTGATAAGTGCCATGATTACACATGAAGTCATTTTATCCTGGGACTCTCAAAACATATGTACTTTGATTTATTTACCCTTGCAAGTTATCTCCTCTGCTAAGAAAGGATCCTAGATTTTCCCTTTATATCCTATTTTCCTCATCATCATCATATACAACTAATGTTCCCTATATTGGAACCCGCAGGATCTCGTAAAAAAACAATGGTGCAGGGTCAAAGCACAATGTTGATGTCCCACTTCATGTCCCAAAAACGTGAGTAACAAGTTAAGGACATGGGATCGGATTTAATCTCGAGGGTGTTCGTGCGTTAACACTGCAAACCTTAATCGCGTGAACCCCCTTCAAACCTGAATTGCCACGTAGGATGAAGAAATTAGTTCACACGAAATTTTTAGGGTCTCAAAATTCGAGAAGGCCAGCTAATCACCCCTTCGCGCGAACCCCTCGAATGTCAAATAATTTTGGCGGCAAAGAGTTATATATAGATTCATTTATATAGTTTTGGGCGGCGGATTTAGGGTTCAAGGGGGTTCGGGCGAAGGGTGTTCACACGAACCCCATTCACGCGAACCCCCTTCACGCGAACCCCCAATCCTTCTTGCGCGAACCCACTAATGTACCCTATGTTATAGCACACTACACTGTGGCACTTATGTGGCATATTTTGGTGCCAAATTGTTCCATTTGGAGGACTAATTTTATGCCAAAATTCAGTGCCATTTAGGTGCCACGTAATTAGGGTACTAACGAATGAATAAAATTAGAAAAATTTTCCATCCACCAGCAAAATACAGAATTTTATTAATCTTTCTAAAACTATAATTTTTATTTTTTTTAAAATATGTTTTACTCCATCTTATTTTTTATATTTTGCTCAACATATGGTATTTTATGGTTCAAACGATCGTACATCAATCAACCCAATTTGAAAAATAAATCAAAAAATCTATCAAAAAAAGTATATAGAAAAAATTAAAATTACTATTTATTGAAGTCTTCTTCTTATACCTGTGAAAAAAAAATTCAATTTCGATATAAATCTTAAAATTTATTGGTATAATTACTACATTTGTACGCCTATTTATTTGAAAATATTTTTACTAAATAATCTAATTAAAAAATTTATATAAGTCCAAAAAATATGAAAATTTGATAGCACCTTCAAATATTCAAATCTTAAACATATATCTAAAATTCTCGATGGTGAAAAAATTCAAATTTCTCCGATTCAACTCTTCAAAACCACCCAAGGACAGTCATTCCTCTTTTATAACATAAGAAACAACGTATGAATAAAATTAAGAAAAAGACCTCTTTTTTTGCAATTTTTTTAAAACATTCAAAAATCCAAAAATTGGTATATGTATTCTACCACTCTAAATACAACATACAATGTTAAGTTTGTGGAATTTCATGAATGTGTACGGTTTTATGGCTATTACCTTTGGAGAAAATCAATGAAAAGATGACATTAAATTCATCGTTTATAACTTGGTACAAAACATTTGGGGACCAAAAAGTGGGACAATTTATTGTGCTTTTACCCTGCAACTCTCTTGAATGTTGCTTGTTTGAGTATGTTTATTTGTTCTTGTTTGCTTGTTGGTCTGATTTGTTTAAATTTATCATACTACATTACTTTATGTATTTTTGTTTGAGTCAATCCTTTAGCAATGAACAAAAATCAGTATTATGGCATTTTCATGTCATTTTACAATTTTATTGTATGTTTATATCAAAGAAAAATGGCTTACTCTTGAATGATAGATGGTTCATCTCCTATGCTAGGCGATCTTCCGATTATCCTATGTATATGCTTCTCTCCATTCTCCCTAAATTTCTGTACCAATCATTTTCCAATATTTATCTATTCTAACAATGGTCAACCATGCCCAATTTGAATCCCTTTCATTGTTATCATTATTTTCTTCCACAACACCTAGGGAAATAGGGGTTATATTTATTCCCCCCTCCGCCCTTGTTTCTTCCATCCATGTGAAACAGAGGAATTAGTTTCCAATCAATCAATTTGAACAACGGTTACCAACTTATCCAGGTTTGACTCTCCATTGTTGCAGTATGCTTCTGATGTGATTGTTTCCTTCTTCTTTTTCGAGTTTCCATCGACCTCTTCTATCACCCCATCAACACTCGAGGAGGCATCCATCATTCTTACTAATTTTTATTCTACTCCTTCACATTGTTTGTAATTGTCTACTATCTTTGAACTAGTGTTGCTTGTGTCACACCACACCAAAGAGGGGAAAATGTAAACACCTAAATACAACTACGTAATTTTACTGATAAAATTGAATTTTTATCATATTTCTTGTCATTTCATTATAATTAGTGATTTCTCACTAATTATCTAACATTCCCCTTCATCTTGGTCAATTAATGGCACTTCCTTAATTAACTAGCCTTTCCTTCATTTTGAATGCCAATTAACGACACTTCGTTAGTTATAACCCTCTTCGAATCAATTATGTAACTATTTATTTTAGTTAAGCCTTTTTAAGCTCATATTTAATCAATAAACCTTATTATTGGTTAAATCCTTCTCTCAAACACTTCAAATTGTATCAATTTCCTTCTAAATCACCTCCATATGGATTCTTAAGATTTTTTTGGTCTATTAATTAATCCTAGTTAATTAATTAAATCAATATACAACTCCCATGAGTTGCTAATTACTAATTAATTCTCTTCTAATCATGTTTATCCCTTTCTCATTCTACTTTTTCTTTGTCCCACATTCTCTAGGTTTTCTTAGCTTCTCCCAAATTGGAAAGCTATATAAACAACCTAATACTTTCCTTCCAATATTACACCACACATACCAGTGTTACTATATGTACATGATAAAAGCATTTCTACTTTGAAAATATTATTAATCTAGATCAATTTTATCCTCTACTTAAAAATAGTTGTAAAGGAAAAACCATACATGTAAATCAAGCCATATTGGTGAGATCCTTTCCTTTTCATGGAGATAGTCTACCTTTGATCACTCATAATCATTATCGACTCAACAAAAGGAGAAAATAAATTTTAAAAATCCCATCAAAAATAACAAGGATGGCTTAGTGTTTCATTTTTAATTGGATGAATTGGTTATTTTTTCCCTTATATATATTTATCATGGTGTTTTTGATAGATTAGTTTAGTTATGGAGACCACTCGGTGTTAGTTTTCATTAAGTAACCTAGCTTGGTTTATTCACTTTCATACAATTACCATAGGAAAATCTCTTTAAAGATATTACACTCTTCAAATTCACTTCTTATTACTTTGAGATACCTTTCAATCCTTGAATTATGTTTCACTTTCTTATATCTTTGTGTCAATTTTTATTTGAATGGAATTAACTAGATGGAGAAAGACCTTCTTGAGAAAATTTGAACTTGTTCACTCATATCTTAAGACCCAACTACTTATCCTTCAAAAATGAATTATACCTTGGCATTTTAAATCTTAATTAAACCTTTACATGAATGAGATAGAGTTTGAAATGATCATATGAACCACAAGACATGACTTGATACATACTTGACTGAGACAAGTCTGTGGATTTGATAGTCAAGCTAACCTTGATGGGTTGACTTCAATTCTTGAAAATATTATTGATCTAGCATCAATTCTATCACCTACTTACAAATATTAGTAAAGGAAGAACCATACATGGAAATCAAGCCATATTGGGTGAGATCCTTTCCTCTTCATGGAGATATCCCTCCGTTGATCACTTATAATCATGATTGGCTCAACAAAAGTAGCAACTACATTTTAAAAATCCCATCAAAAATAACAAGGGGATGACTTAATAATTCATGTTTAATTGGATGCATTATTTAGTTTTTCCCTCACATAGATTTATTGTGGTGTTTTTGATAGGTTGGCTTAGTTATGGAGTCTACTCAGTGTTAGTTTTCATTGAGTAACCTAGCTTGGTTTATTAACTTGCATACAATTACCATAGAAAATATCTTCAAAATATTACACTCTTCAAATTCAATTCTTATTACTCTAAGATACCTTTCAATCCTTGAATTGTGATACAAGACCTTTGTGTCATTATTTATTTGAACGGAATGGACTAGATGGAGAAATAACTTCTTGAGAAAATATAAACTTGTTCACATGATATATTAAGACCAATTGCTTCTCCTTCATAGATGAATTGTACCTTGGCATTTTGCATCTTAAATTTTACTTTTAGATGAATGAAATAGAGTTTGAAATGATCATGCAAACCACAAGACACGACTTGATACATACTTTACTAAGACATGTCTGTGGATTTGAGATTCAAGCTAACCTTGATGGGTTTTATTTAAATTCTTGACCATGACTTCCTAGGTTTACAAATCTAGCATTTTGAGAATCCAGTTGACTTGACACAAAGTGGAAGAGTGTAGACACAAAATTATGCAATTGGGTACATTTATAGGTCCATAAACACATACTAGCATTCATATGATTCCTAAGAAAGAAAACTAGTAATTGATGACTATCTTTAGCCTTTTGTATTTGTTTCTTGTTGTTTATCTAGTATTTCACACCCTACTACCAAGTCGGTATTTTACTTGTTTTATATTTTATGGCTCCAGACACTAGCACCCAGCCAGGATGTCAGTGCCCATGTGCCCTTGTCCCCTCTAGGTGTCCCTGACATATCTCCACCTTATTCACTCTTTTTGGGACTCTTTTATCTTTTGCGCCTCTTATTTTCTTATGGCTCATCCTTTTAGTTCTCAATTACAAAATTCAAACAAGGGAGTCATATAAATACATAGCTATGTGACCAAAATAAAGGACCTTGAGCTATAAGCATTATTATTATCACCTAAGCTTGCACTCAAAAGGCTCCTAAAGCACATCAAGAAGCAATGTAGATATTCCTTTTGAACTACATTCTTCTTCCTTACTTACATCACAGAACCTTGACGGTGTTCTCTTCCTTCAACACGTGATTTGAAGAGCCTTAATGAAATTTTTTAGACCTTACTTGTTATGACATGCTTGATGAAATAATTGGGATTCAATTATACCAAGTCATGACTTTAGAATATATTCCTTTACTTAAATAGCTAATAAATTTCGTAGACTAGATAAATAAACACAGAGACCTTATGAGAGGTGTCCAAACATCATACCTTGGGTTGTTTACTCAATTTCAACATGGAGAGAACTTTACTTGGAGTTTGATGGAATAAAGAGGAGAAGACCTAACACATTTGTGATTAATCATGCATTGACAACAATGTGAATACATTGATAAACTCCTACCAATGATAACTTAATTCTAAGAGAATACCTTTATTTTTTCAGTTGATACATGCCTTCTAGAATCCTAGAGAAGGCACACCACCTTGTGAGATCACCTTAGAACAATAGATAGTCATCAAAGAAACATGATGACTCTATCCTTTATCTTCTTTCCTTTAAGAACCTATCAATCTTCTTGGATGCACTTCTATGTGTGATAACATCATATCTTATATGTTCTTCTTCTCATTGAATTCCTAACAAGAATATATTATGCATCTCATGTATTTTTTCGATCACATCTAGGGGCATGATTTATTCTTAGATTTCATTGGGAATTTCTACTTTATTATTGACTTTATCATTACATTTTGATGTTTTGCTTACTTCTTCTATGACAGTCATCAATTTATTTATCTATTCATCATCTTCCCATATTATTTTCTTGTCATTCTTTACTTCTTCAAAACTATAATTGGCTTCCTCGACCTTGTATATATACTTCATATCCTTCTTTTCAGTGTCTCTTTCAAGCATGGATGACTTGGTCTCATTCTTAGAATTTTTATTCACCTTGAATACCTTTTTTCCTTACCTTTTGAATGCATAAATATTGTTACTATATCTAGGAGACTCATAATAGTGTATTGCAAAATTCCCTTGTCCATGACAATTGAAACACACAACATAGTTCTTGCCTCTAGGCCCTTCATTTCTCTAATGTTGACAAAATGATTCATAGAACCAATACTTAGCAGTATGACCATTCTCTTAACAATTAAAGCATACTATGTTCCTATCTCTCTCATCTCTCCTATCTCTACATGGATGGTCATCTATGACATTATTCTTACACTTTTTAGCTCTATGTCCAAAATTGTGACAAGAAAAGTAATAACCATTCAAATTTCTCTCATACCTTGATGTTTTTGGTTGTCTGAATGAGTTTTGTCATCTTGATCTTTTCTTCTTGGTCTCTTTCATGCCTACTTGTATTCCTAATTTTCAAAGGATCTCTTTTGAATCCTATTGATTTTTTGTCTCATGTTGCTATTTGATTGTCTAGAGTTCCATCTAGAGCTTAAAAACACTTCTCTAACTTTCGATACATATTCAATTTGTTGTTTATATCTTCTAATTCAACCTTTAAGGTTCTCAACTCTTCTTCATGTCTAAAGAAAGAATATTATTTTTCCTACATATCTTTTGACACACTTTTAACTATAGATTTCATCTCTTTAAGGGATTGGCCATGATCAGATTCCATACGCTCTATTCCTTATTCAATCCATCAATTGAGGAGTGAACAATCTTAAGCTTCTTTTTTAGAATTGTTTCAATTAAATTACACATGCTTTTTTTTTAGGGATCTCCTCCAAGATTTTAAACTTATTCCAAGAGGACCAAGATCCAATACCAATTGTTGGAAATTCTAGACAATAGGGGGATGAATTAGTGTTAATTTAAAATTTGAGAGATAATTCAATCTATTTTACTTTGTTATGATAAAACAACAACACCATTCACAAAAAGTCAATAAGATAACACATAGACAATATTTAATGTGCCAAACCCTTGAAGGGAGAAAAATCCACTAAAACCAATGAACTAAATTGGAAAAAAAAAAATCCTGTAAATGTTACAAAGATTTCACAGTTGAGCATCCACTCAACATGAAGTTACAACTTCAAAATTTAGTCAAGATGCCACTTGACCTTTTGTAAGCCACTAATTTTTTAGAAGAAACAACTCCAAAAACTCTAATCAAATCTCTACTTGATTCTTCTATAAGTTACAACTTACCAGGAAGATTCAAATCCCTATATGCTAAGCCACCAGTTAGTCTTCTACAATTTTTTGATCACTCTTAATTAGTTATCTCACACAATAAATTGTGACCACTAAATCAATGTTGATTAAAATTTCTTGTTCCTATTTAGATTAGTGAAATATGTACCAAATAAATCCAAACAACTCCAAAATGCAAGGGTTTAAGGTACTTTGAAGTATGATGGATGTAAATAGACAGGCACAAAGTAGATGACCTCGTTAAAAATTTGACGAACCAACAAAACAGATGTAACTAAGAGGAAAATGGATTAGATGATAGATGAGGGGGTTTCCTGAAGAAGTCAGTTCCAATAAGTGTTAACTTCCTTAGTGGATGTCAACCCCCATGTGATAAAATATAATGAAACAAATGATAGATAACTGGATAGAATACAAAATTTGATACATAAATGAATCTAGAAATGATAGAAATGGATGAAAAGTACTTATCTGATTTAAACTAAAACAAAGTAAATTGTACCTAGCTGGGTTCACAGTGACCCAGGTTGTACAGGACAAGTCGACAGTAACCTGAGCAGATGGATCTAGACAACAAATTGGAAATGCAGATCTGGGATGACCTGAATGTAAATAAGGTGATCATAGAAGCTTGAGAACACTAGAAATAACCTGTAGAAGGAGATCTGAGATAGAAAAGTAGAGGATGGCATAAAATAGGGATTCAGATAGATTAGATGAAAACAAGACTCAGGTTGATGGTGACTGGGATAGGTTGGTGGTGACTGGAGTGCAAATAGAATAGTTTAGGATGATGGGGAATCAAGATGGTAGATATGAGAATGGGAAACAATAGTAGAAAAGAAGTAGACACTGAGAAGGATCTAGAAATAGGAAGTATGATGACACAAGATTGGGTCGGTGGTGACCTGGGCAGTGTAAAACAAATCCAAGGGAGGATGAGTTGAATAAGAAACTTGTAAGTGGAATGAGTGGAAGAATAGGCTGAGGATGGAATTTCAACAGTAGTTGAACCTACAAAATCTTAGTGTAGACACCTAAAATTGGTTACCCAATTTAGTGTCCCTCACGTTCATTTACCTTCTCGAGTAACTTGGGGCACATTTATATCACCACTTCTCCCTTAGGGTATTATTTAATATTTGATTTAAACATCTATCCTAAGTTTATTTCACCCCATTATGTTTTACCCATAGATAATTAAATATTAACTATTTAATTACACTTTTTACATGTATCTTAACCACTTATCTATCCCATATCAATTCCTAACCTCCCACATCTATTTTATCCATCTATCCCCCCTATTTCTCCTCCTCCCAAACCGTGCAGTGGGATATTTCCCATATTTGAGGCAGAAGAATCACTTTCATCTTTCCAAAAATCATCATTTTTGGCCATTTTGGGAGTCTGTTCCCTGATCAACGCCGAGCAAAACTCAGTCGACACCGATTTTTTGGAGTGGCATCGATTACATCTTAGTCGGCATCGATTACAAATACAGGGCCATAATTCAGTTCTAGTTAGACAGAAAGAATGACAGAGAGTTCTGAATATCACGCTTGAGCATTATCTATCGAGCAAAAGCTAATTCCATCTAAATCAATCCCTGAGAGGAGCATCGTTACTCTACTCCTACCACATCAACATCGCAAGCCTCCATTGATCTCTTGGTGACTCTAATCCTACGTCCAGTGAAGGTGGAGCTTTGTCAGCATCCCAAAGGCTCCTACAGATCCAACAAACATTGACGATTTAACTCTCATTTTCCATTTCTCAATCTTCCTACAATTTTCCCCTAGTCTACGTCGACCGGTCACAGTCGACGCTTATTTTCTCTAGTCGACGCCGACCTATCTCAGTCAACGCCAATTTTCCTAATAGACGCTGATCTGCCTGTGGACAGGTAAAAGATTTTAGGTAACACAAATACAGCATTTTTTTCACAGTTTCCTATTTTCTATTGATTTCTGTCTGTTGTTTATATTCTACCTGTCATTTTTAATCAAAAGATCTAGACATTTATTTACATTTTTTATCATGTATGCTTCTTTCTTTAATTGAAAATGTGGACTGACATCTGCCGAGGGAGCTTATCGCTTCCTGAACCCACTTTTCGAGCATTCCACCCAAATATCTTTTAACATTGTCTTTTTCTATCAAGAATCTATGTCTCGCAGGTTTCTCGGATCTGCCTTACAAGATCGCTCATGTGCACCCGTCTTGGCTACATCGGCTTTCATTTCCATCTACATCTTTGGATCTTGTCTTATCTATCAAGTATTGATTTCATTAGAGTTTTTCAGGGTTTTTGTGTTTAGTTTGGTACATTAACTTGGACAGGTAACAAGCACAGGGATTCTTGATCTACATTCTTGCATGTCCGGTGGGACCCAACCAAAGTCCCTTATTGGTAAGTTCATTTCTTTCTAGTTTTGAGCTTTTGTTTTATTTCTTCATTGCTTTTCATCAGTTCTCCGTAGCATTTCCTTCCTTCATTTTGGTCTTGCTTCTTTCATTTATAATTTGCAAAGTTAAAGTTTCTTCTTTCCTGCAAAACTAAATTCCAATTCCTATTTCAAAGATTAATAGATCTTTCATTTGATTTCAAGATTGCATTTTTGATCCATCTCTTTATGCAAAAATTGTTATTTTCTTGAAAGTTTTATAGTTCCTTGAAATAGAAATTTTCATTCTACTATTATCTGGATATATCTTTCTGGATTTGTTTGTGTGTTTGCTTAACCTTTTCTTGTGGAGAAATTTACTTGTTCATGGGATTGTTCGAGGGGAAGAGCTCAACAATGTGCTTTTTGAAGTCCATACACCTTGGAGAGCTAAACCTATAGGGATTCCTCTTTTACAGTGTTTTCTCTTTTTTTAAGAACTTAAAAGGAACTTGTTTGTTTGTTTTCTATCACACTCAAACATTTCGATTTTGGTGCTTAAAATGAATTTAATCGCATTTGGGAAAAGAACTTGTTTGACTTGTCTTCATCGAAATCAAACACCTCATCTTTAGTGCTTAAAAAGAACTTTTTCTTTGTCATTTCTGTTGTATGTTCTTCATCTAGTTTTCTAAATAGGCTGGAAAATTGATCAAAATCAGTAGTTACACTATTTTATTTTTATTTTTCACCCTTGGACACAAAGCCAAAATCACTAGGTATTAAACATTTAAACAAAAAATTCCTTCCCTGGCTTTGCTTACTTGGAAGTGACATCCAAGAGGAAGAGCCTACGCGGGGGTACTCGGGCCACGTTATAAATTCACAGAAGTTCTGGTATATATTGGCAAAGCACCCAACTCCCTTATTGCAGCAGTGTGTGAAGTGCGGGGGTAGGCCCCTATATCAAGCCATGTACCGGTATTTTAATGAAGTGCCTTCAAGACTCCTCACCAAAACATTCCCCAAACCATCCTTAGTTTGGCTATCTGAGTAGTTCCTGATCTAAAAATCCTTCCCTAATATTTTATTTCTTAAAAGAATGAAAACTCAAAAGAGATAATCACCTACGCTGCTTGAATTGTCTGTGCATTAGTTAGGACAATCTCCTTTTTTCTATATTTCTGTTGGTTTATGACTGTCATCACCCAGTTACAATCTAGAAAAATGGCTCAACTGGCCCCTTCTTCATCCGATACCACCACTAATGTGGATGTTTCGGCACCCCTTGGGTCTTCCTCGGGGCCACTGTTAGTTGGTTCCCCATCTTGGTCATATAATCCTTTCTATCATCCTAAAGTGATCCCATCACATCCAGCTTCCCCTAATCCTTCCGAGGTATCATCTGCTTCTGATATAGAGTATGTTCCTCATGGAGATCCTGAATTTTTGGCACTCCTTGATTACAATCCAGTAGCCCTTATGGACTATCTAGTGCATAAGTCTGTTTGAATATCTGATCAGGGACCACCAATCCAACAAGTTTATGATTACTCTCACGAGCCATCTCAAGATTTTATAGAATAGTTAGCATAATTTTTCTTGCCTCACACCATGGAAGAGGGTGGTGCATTTGTGCCTCCTTTTTCTCTTCCATTGACCATGTCAACTGGTTCTCAAATGACCTTGCCTATTCCTAGTGCCGCAGCTACCTCGGCTACTCCACAACCTACCTTCGAGAGGCCCTCTTCTTTAGCTATGATGGGTGCATCTTCACTCTCATGGATTGCTGTTAATTCTTCTATGCCATCTATTGCATCTCAGGGTCAGTACCTCTCTATGAATCAACCCCCTTCTACAAGTCAATTGGTTTCTTCTTCTCGTCCTCCAGCTGGCCTTTCTTCTAGTGCTCCAGTGATAGTGACCTTTACACATCCTCTGGCGTCAGCACCATTAATAACCAATCCAGCAGTCAAAAGTCTCATTCAGACTTTGTTCCCCACCATGTCTAATTAAATCAACACCCATGTTCCTCAACCCATTTCGATTCAATCGACAAGTGTAGGAGCCTACCAATCACAGGCTCCATCTTTCATTCAACCACCTTTTTCTCAACCACTTATCATCTCACAACCTGTTTCATATGCAGGCTCCTTCACAACAAGTACCTCATCAGGTGTCACCCAAAACACCTGGTTATTCCTCTTATCATCCTGTTAATCAACAGATGAATCCCCTACTTAACACCTCAACAAAATCTACCATTCACTTCTTATGCAGGACATACCAACATACCTCCTCCTCAATCGGATGTTGTCCAAATTATTTTCAAGAAAATCACAGACCTATGAAGCCTCCACCAAAGGGGCTTTCCCTTCATACTCTTTTGAAGAGGTGTGTAATGAACCAATTCATCCATCAGTGGCTTTTAAGCCCTATCCTCCCCAATTAGAACTTCCAAAGTTCTCAAAATTTCATAGTCGGGAGGATCCTCAACAGCACCTGCGAGCATTCAAACACGCTTGCTACCTTATAGTCTAGGATCAGGAGCTTATGCTCCGCACTTTCCCTATGTCTCTAGCAGGGCCTGCTTTAGACTGGTACAATAACATTCCTCCAACACTCCCTATTTTTCTTTCTCTCAATTAGCTCAGATGTTTGTTGAAAACTTTTCAATAAATATCACACATAAGATCTCGATTACAGATCTTTATAACATTCTTCAATTCGATGACGAGTCTATTGCAGACTTTGTCGCTCTGTGGAGAGGTATAATAAATCAATTGTCTTTTTCCCTCCCTCAATCTCAACAGATCGAGTTGTTTACTCGATCTTGTGCTAATCATATTTCTTCCACTTTAAGGATCCAAACCTTTCACACATTTGAAGAAGCCTTTACGATGGCACGCAAACTTGAGTCCCGTGCCATTGAACAAGGGAAGTTAAAACTTCACTCTAAATCTAAACCAGATTTTTCTCAGTTTACAAAATCAAACCCTTCCACTTCTAACAAAGACAAGAATCAGGGATCCACCAATGCTATCGTATTAAAAACACCACGAGCCGATAACACTTCTAATCAAACACCATGGAGAGACTCCTCATCTTCTCGAAAAGGACCCTCGTCATCTCGATCTTTTACTTCGTTGGGGGAATCATATGCTTCTATCTTGGAAAAAATGTTGGAAGTTCACATGATCGAACTTCCCCCTATTAGAAATTTTGATGAGAGCCAAGAACATCCATTCTGGTATAGGGAAAATGACTTCTGTCATTATCATAGAACCAAAGGCTGTGACATTGAACAATGTCAAACCTTCAAAAATCTTGTCCAAAAATTCATTGATAAAGGCGAGCTCATTCTAGATAACCCAAATGCTCCCCCAAATCAGGCACTTGATGTCTTTAAACAACCTTTTCCCAATCATTCCCTGAATAATGACATTTCAGGGTCTCAAAAACCAAACACTCATACTATCAGCTTCATCTCTACTGAAGAATCTTCCTCTAAAACTAAGCCATCTACAAACACATTGACCGAATTAGAACTTCCTCCCACTCCATTAAAATCTGAAATTCTGCCATCTTCAGACAATTTGTCTTTGAATATTTCTCCATTGTTAGAGATGGATTCATCTCTCCCTACCTCTTTGTCTAGTCTTCCATCTATGCCAGAGACAGTTTCATCCTCATCTGTCTCATCATCAGACATTCTTTCAATGCTGGAAACATTTACATCCCTTCGAGTTTCCACAACGAATACATCTACTTCTGTTTCTCCCATTTTCGCCGTGACTATGCCATTGGTAAATATACCTATAGTCATACCAACTTCTCTACCAATGGAAGCATCTTCGATTCCTGAATCTTCCCATTTCCTTTCCTACAGTAGTTACACCCACAACTACTGTACCAGAAGTATCTCCCTCACAGGGAACCACTTCTTCATCACCCACTTCTTCCATCACCAACGTTGCCTTGCCTATTAAGGAAAAATCTAAAGAAATAACACCGGCACCTACACTTTCGGTTCCTGAACTTAAACCGAGACAACTAAAGTCTAACATTGCATCATCAGTACCACATCATCTCCTTCCCTCGAAAAGGTTACAATCACCTTATGTGGTTGAAGTTGTCACCATTCCCAAAAAAGGAAAACCAATATTTTGGACTATTAAAACTCTTGGGTGCTTTTCCTCATAAATCTCTCTCCACGCCTCATAGAATATTAGATTTATTTGCTGAGAAGTCATTTTCTTCTGTAACACCATCAAAACCATCATCTTCTTCTACAACACCTTCTTCATCGGTGCCTCGTAAAGTGAATTTACCCACTAGAAAGGCATCACCTCTTTTATCAGGATCATCATCTTCGTCACCAAAATCCAAGGCACCCTTTGTTCCTCTTTTGGGAGCTCATCCCTCATCTAAGTCAGTCTTATCTAAATCATCATTTGTTTCAACCAAGCAGCATTCTTCATCTCTAAAGACCACAACGCTTGTCACATCTTTGTTTTCTTCAAAATCTATCTTAGGAGCTCCTCCTCCACCAAAATCAATCTTGCCTCACTTACTTCCATCTCAGGTGCCCAAGGCTGCTTCTCCTGAAGTCCAGAAAAGCAAAATGATCCCTAAAAAGACTGTCAAACAAGACATGCAGGTTCTTTTACCTCGGCATTCTATTGAGGCAGAAGAGGCGCCTTCGTCATCTCTGTCCTCATCTTTGTCTACAGATTCTATACTGAAATTCTTCACCAACTTATCCAATCTTCATCCATATCTCTTCCTCTGATCAAACCTATAATCCTAAAGGAGTAAAACCTTCCTGGTTCAACTCTGATTTGATTTGTGCTTACCACCACACTCCAGGACATGACACCAAGGGATGTAAAGCCCTCCAATCTATCGTGAGCAGTCTTTTGGAAGAAAATGATCTTCTACTGGAAGAAGAGGAGGAACAAGTATCTCCTGTCATCTCAACCACATCTGAGCCTCAACGATGCACTCAGGCCTCTAGTTCTATTGATTCCACTCCGGATGGTCTTCCACCTTCTCAAATCGACACGATTCATATTGCCACTAGAACACAACAGTATGATAATCTATCATCATCTACGTCTCAGCCACGGGTTGTCATTTATACAGCCCTTGAAGGAGTTCCTCCTTCCTCATTAGCCTCAAGACCTCGGGTCTCTATTCATGCTTCACCTTGGGCTCAGATTCCCGTGTCTATTGAGGAAAGTGTTATGAAACAACTTACCCATGCTCCAGTCAAAATGTCTCTTTTTGACCTCATTCAATCATCTCCACAGCATCGTCAGGCTTTGATTGAATAATCTGTGTCACATCGCAGTGAATTCTGATGAGCCCCAGCCTTTTGAGATGGTTGTTGGACTGAATAGACCATCAACAGCCATTTCCTTTGAGGATTCTAAAATTCCTCCCCTTTCTTCTGAGGATCTAGAGGCTCCCCTCTTTATCACAGTTCAAATCAACAACACTACGTTAAAATGCACTATGATCGACAGTGGTGCTGCACTCAACATCATTTCCTCTCACACATTCGAGCAACTTAAGTTACCAAAGAATGTAGTGTTACGTCACCACCTTTCGCCCTTCTGATCATTTAACGATCAGCTGGCGGAGACTTTAGGAACTGTGGTCCTACCCATTGGGGTGGGTAAGAAACTACTTCACGAGCTTTTTTACATTGTTGAAGGAAAATTCCACTACAACATGATCCTCAGACGTTCCTGGATTCATACAATGCATTATGTCCCATCAACCCTCCATCGATGCTTAAAATATCAGCATGAGGGAAAAATCTATACTCATCCAGGAGATCCTTTTCCTTCCGCACAATGTGACATGACCACAAGATCGGCCCCTCTAAAGGAAAATGATGGTTCTCCTGATGAGGCCTCATCCTGCTTCCAAACCTACAACAAAACTACCAGATTTACAAAATCTGGAAGAAACATTGCAGCAGTTTTTTTTTGCTAGGAGAGCTTCCTCTTCTCTCTTTTGATGCCCATCTCAAACCTAATGAGTATGGTAGACCAGACAAACAACCTGACTATCAGCCAGGTCTTGGTCACGTCATCACCATTGGTCTACCCAATCAATAGACTAACTTCATTTATGGTGGTCTTGATACACCTCACTATCACCCAGATTCTCCCCCTAGGGCTAAACCCTATTCAGCAGGGTTTGATTGTTTAAAGAATCCCGCATTTGTAAAAACTTATTTATATCGATGCGCATGGAAGGGATTTGGCTTGGGAAAATATGAACAGGGTATACATGACCTCACATCCATTCCAACTCTTAAACCACATCAAAAATTTGGTTTAGGATTTAAACCTCTCTCAAAAGCCACCATCACCATTCTCGATGAGCCTCTCTCCATTGAAGAACCATCTTCTCCCGCCAGGTCAGAAGCATCACTTGATGTGGATGACACCATTTCCATCCCACCTAACTTTTTTTTTTAGTCAATACCATTTCCATAGGTCCATTGACCTATAAAACTAATGGTGAATCCACTTCCATACCATTAGTCTGCCCTGAAATAATTGGAGACGACTCTCCCACTGTCAACACTATTCACTGTACGGATGATGATTCTATTCTCACCTATTTAGGGGTAGAGGACTCTTATCTTCCTAAAACCATTCCTTCTGACACATCTATGCTTCTCAATGAAGCCACTGTCGACCTTAATATAGGGACTTCTGAAGACCCTCGCATCATTAAGGTCGTCCAATCTCTTAACCCACATGAGTTAGGAGACTTTACCACATTTCTTTCCAACCATCACCAAGCTTTTGCTTGGTCATATGAAGATATGCTAGGACTAGATCCTGATATTGTGGTCCACAATATCGTTACTCTTCCAGACATCAAACCGGTTAAACAAAAATTGCGTAAAATGCACCCTCGTATAGCCCTTCTTGTCAAAGAAGAGTTGTAGCATTTGCTTTCTGCTAACTTCATCCAACCCATTGATTATCCAAAATGGGTTTCGAATGTAGTACTAGTAACTAAAGCTACTAGGAAAATTTAAATTTGTACCGACTTCTGAGGATCTTAATCTCGCTTGTCCAAAAGACGGTTTCCCTCTACCTAATATCAATCAACTCGTGGATTTAACCACAGGTCATGAGATGCTTTCTCTTATGGATGGTTTCTCTGGATATAATCAAATTCTCATCACACCAGAAGACCAGCATAAGACTTCTTTCATAGCCCCTTGGGGGACTTTTTGTTATCGTGTCATGCCTTTTGGTCTTAAGAATGTAGGAGTAACCTACCAATGAGCAATGACCTACATCTTCCATGATCTCTTACACAAAACTGTGGAGGATTATGTTAATGATCTCCTCAGTAAATCCAAATGCCGTTAGGATCATCTTTTCATTCTTACACCTCTCTTCGAGAGGCTCATTCATTTTTGTCTTCACCTAAATCCATCTAAATGCATATTTGGCGTTCTCACTGGTAAAATCTTAGGCTTTATCATTTCTATTAGGGGCATTGAAGTCGATCCTGCAAAAATAAAGGCTATCCTTGAGATGCCTCCCCCTTCTAACTTAAAACAGCTCCAACAGTTTTCAAGGACATCTTCAATCAGTACGTCATTTTATCTCACAACTATCAGACTGTTGTCAACCTTTTCATCATCTCCTCCATAAGAATGTGCATTTCAAATGGGATGAGCATTGCCAAAAGGCCTTTGATGATCTCAAAGCATATCTTCTTTCTCCACCTGTGCTTACACCTCCACGCGAGGGGGAGCCATTCTATCTTTATATTTCTGTGACTGACCATGCTCTAGGAGCCATGATCTCGCATCGGGATGCTAACGGTAAAGAACAAGCCGTATATTACATCAGTCACACTCTTCATGAGTATGAAACACGCTATTCTGAAGCTGAAAAATTATGTTGTGCTCTCTTCTTCACAACCTCTAAGCTTCGTCACTACCTCCTTAACCACAAGACTTATATTGTTACGAGTATCAATCCACTTAAGACAATGCATGCGAAACCGTATCACAATGATCGTATCACTCATTGGCTTATGCTCATGATAGAATTTGATCTCGAGTTCATCTCACAAAAATCTATCAAGGGTCAGGTCATTATGGATCAATTAGCTGATACTCCTCTTCCAGACACTCAAATTCCCCTTGCTCAATTCCCAGATGAATGCATTCAACAAATTGATTTCGGTCTTTCTCCATTTAAAATGAAACTCTTCTTTGATGGGTCCAGATGTCAGCAAGGGGGAGGTACAAGTTTTGTCATGATTCCTCCTTGGGGTGCACCTATCCCTGTCACATGCAAAAACTTAACTTTGAGTGTACCAATAATATGGCCGAATATGAAGCTCTTGTGTTAGGTATTCAGAATGCCATTAATCTTGGCGCTCGACATATCGACATCTTTGGTGATTCTAAGCTCATCATTAATCAAGTCACGAGTATCTATCAATGCAAAAATTATATTCTTCAAAAATATCGTGATATTGTAACCTTTCAACTTCAATATTTTGATAAATTTACTATCCAAGCTATCCCTCGCACTGCGAACCAAGTCACAGATACAATGGCTTCTTTAGCCTCACTTATTCCACCTTTTACTGAAGACTCGCAACTTTCTATGGTTGTGCAGCGTTTAGACCTACCCTCTCATCTTGGGCAATTGACTTTAATCAATGTCGTCACAATCAACACTCAAGATGAGTGGTATCAGCATATTTTTTATTATCTATCTCATTCAGTGCTCCCTCCTGATTTGACATTCAATGGTAGAACATCTTTTATCCTACGCGCTAATCGTTATACTATTCTGGGTGGAATCCTCTACAAATGTGGTTTTGATGGTATTTTGCTTCGGTGCCTCAAAACCCCTGAATCATCTAAAGCCATCCAGGAAGTCGATGATGGTATCTGTGGTGGACATTTTAGTGGCTTGGCTATAGCTAAACACATCTTACATTTATGTTATTATTTGCCTTCTCTTAATCAAGACTATTGCAAATATACTAAGAAGTGTGTCAAGTGTCAACAACATTCTAATCTTACACATATCCCTAGTCAGGCTTTACAACCTATAACAAATTTCTAGCTTTTTTCACAATTCGGTCTTGATCTCATTGGTCTCATCAATCCCCCCTCTTCACAGCATCATCACTCTATCATTACTGCCACAGAATACTTCACTAAGTGGGTGTAATCTATTCCTCTTTCATTGACTAAAGCTAAACCCATTGTTGATTTTGTCTATCAACACATCATTTATCGCTTTGATGTCCCACGCAAACTCATCACAGAAAATGGTAAATCTTTCAAAAACATCAATTTGTAGAACCTCTATGATGCTTTTAATATCAAACTCAGCTTTTCTTCTCCATAATATCCCCAAGCTAACGGTCAGGCTGAGGCTTCCAATAAAACTTTGCGTAATATCCTCACAAAGGTGACTAGTCAAGCTGGTAGGGATTGGAATCTACATATCCCTTTTGCTCTCTAGGCTTATTAGACTAGCATTCGTACTCCTACTGGTGCTATTCCCTTCTCTCTATTCTATGGGTCAGAGGTTGTCCTCCCTTTAGAGGTCCAGATTCTATCTCTTCGTGTTTCTCTCAGAGAATTTGTCTCTGATGAGGACTATCGTCAAAATCATCTAGCGTAGCTTGAGTTGCTAGATGAGCGGCATCTCAATGCTCTTGAGCATCATCGAGTCTATCTTGAGCATGTCAAATTTGCTTATAACAATCACTTGCAGCATTGTAACTTCAAAGTTGGTGATCTTGTTCTCAAAGAAAACCAAAATGTCACTACACTAGAAAGGACTCAGTGTGGTAAGTTCTCTCCTAACTGGATGGGTTTGTACGTAGTCACTCATAAATATGGGTCTAGGGCTTATCGTCTATCTTCCATGGATGGTGTACCTGAAGTGAAGCCTCTTAATGCCTTGCATCTAAGGCCCTTTTATTGTTAATATCTATCTTACACGATCTTATTCACAAAACTAGATTCTTCATCCATCTACAACCAATCATGTATTTCATAGTGATTCAGAACTATGTGGTTCTCCACGTTATGTCTTTTCTACCTTAAATATGAGTATCGCGGATCTACTCATGGAATTTTTCTTATGGATATGTTCCTCCTCATGGTAGGAACACCTTAATCACTACTTCATCTGTCCCAAGTGTCTATCTTAATCAAATCTACTCAGGGCATGAGTACATGTTTTTATACGTTTTCTTTCCCTCTATCTAATCTATCTAGTCTAAACTCAACTTCTTTCAAAAAGTATCCAGAAGCTCCCAAAAAAAATAGACAAAAAAATGCTATCCTAAAATTCCAAAAGATAGACTGATCCCTCGAAGGACAGTTATCCATGCATTATCAAATGAATCAAAAGATATAGACCATGCCCTTGAAGGATGGCTATCATCGCATTCAAAATATAGACCGCTCCCTTGAAGGATGGCTATTTATTTCATGGAATTTTCAAGGCTTCTCTCATTGATCAGCCTTTGCAGTAATAGACTTCCTCTTCGGAAAGTTTGTTCACTTGTTCACATCATTGAAATACTTCCCGTATCGATCAGTCTTTCCACGTCTGGAAAAATTCCTGCATTGATCAGTTCACTCTTCTATCAATACAAAAATCATAAAGCTGAGATATAAGACCTTTTGTGATCATATGGAGACCCTATTTTCCAATATGAGCATGTATTCTATCCAGATTCATACTTACTTCTCATCCCATCTATCTCTTAGATCTAGTTTTTGACTGACTAGTGTCAGGTTCATTTTATCTGTATCTATGGTCTTCTATGCATCGTCTTTTCAATTTCCTACCAAAGTCTCTATTTTTGGTCAGTTAGGGGCCTAATTTATCATTCTTTTTCCTATCTAGGTGTATCATTTTTTATCTTCTAAAACTAAGATAATATCATTACATCCTTTACTGTCACAAAGAGTATTTCCACTTAACATGTTAATTTAGTCAAAATCTACCATCTATCTATACTCATCTTATCTACTTTGTCTAAATACACATCTATCTATATATATTTTCATCAAAACTAAATTAACATCTTAAACATATCAAATCTAATCAATCACTTCAAACCACATCACATTTATCTATCCTCTATCAACACATGTCTATGACCATCAAACTTACACTACATCTATCTATATCTATTTTCATCAAAATTAAATTAACATCTTAAACGTATCAATCACATCAAATCACATCATATTTATCTATCCTCTATGTCTATGTCCATTAAATCAAATATATTTATCCTCTATCAACATATGTCTATATCCATCACAATTACGCTACATCTATCCATATCTATCAAATTTAAATGCATGAGTACAATCATATAACACGGAAAATGAAAATGATGAATCTATATATATATACATGAGTGTCTGTACAACAAAGAATGGATGGCTTTCAATCAAGCCATCTATATCATACATCAAAAATTCCTTCAAATTGAGCCTACATCAATATATCGATACAAAGAAATAACATGTCTATATCGTAAAATCCGATAGGTGGAAGACACTATCTCCTCCACCCTCCTTTGGTCTAGGTTGTATCTCTTGGCCACCACCTATCAAGCTAGAAGCACATGCTGCTAGGGGCTTGCCACCACCTCAATCTCTCCTGGTGCTCCATCCCTCTGATGCACCACTAGCTACAGCTACCACTAATATCCTCCTTGCACCGTAACGAGGCACCTCAGGGGCATGCTGTGCCAAGTCATCCTCATAGTATCTCACCTTGGTGAGGAGAGACTGATAAGTTCTCAGACTCACCATACCAAGTGCTCGTAATGGCACTATTGTTGCTACTGCTGGTGGCCCTCCTAATGTTGTACCCTGTGACTCAGACTTTGAAATAGTGCCTGTATCACCATATTTGGCCCTGAGGGCCTCTCTGTGCTGATGGTAGCGATCCCTCTGCTAGATCGCTATATCTCACTCTTGACATGTTGTGTCTCTCTCTAGTATCAGTGCATCCCTCTCCTCTGTTAGAGCTCTAATCTCCTCAAGGGTAGCTTGGTTTGTCTGCGTCAGGGTAGTATGCTCTCCCTCTAGCCTCTCTAGCACTGCAACTATGTCCTCCTCATCTGCATCTATGGATGTTGACAGGTGTCATGGTAGCTCTGTAGAATACCATGCCACATAGTCGTCATCTACTCTGGCATCATCATCACTATCTGTGGAAGGTGGGGCCTCCCTTAATGGATCTGTTGGGATCAAAATCGGTAGATCAATCTCTCTGCTATCCTGCCTATATGACTTGTAGGTGGTTGGAACTGTCTATACTAAGCTGAACTACCTTAATACCCATATAAATAGGATGTGCTCCCACATATCTGGCCTACGGCCCCTAACCACCCTGCTCCGTCTCAGCTCCACCAAGTGAGCCTCTTAACTAACCCATGTTGGGTAGACCCGATATGGTCTCCAAATGACCTACTCTGGTGTCAGCGTCCTGAAGCGCTCAGCATACCACTCCGCAAATCTCCCTGTATCTCTCAAGGCCAACCCAACCCACCATTGCCAGAATCCATAATCAAGGGACCCCTCTGCTACTGGCATCCGTGGAAGCCCGGATGGCCTGATCACTGTTATGTGCTCGTATGCCCAGCAATGGAGCACAAAGCTAACATCGATACTTGTCTACCTACCGATGGTGTACTTACATAATTCATAGTATATCTGAGCTATCAGGGCATCAGTAAACATGAACACCTGTCTAAACTGTAAGATGTCACAAACACATTCTAGTAATAGCATTGGAAATCTCCCACCTCCTGAATCTCGTAGAGCAAAGTAGGAGATTGCCATCTAAATCAATGTTATCCATCTGCTCATGGCATCATCCTATCTATAATGTCAGGCTATCCTCACTTCCCTAGACACTATCTTTGAATCATCTTCCATGTCTCCATACAATCGTACCAGGGCCCTAAGCTACTGCTCTCATGGAGTAATCTCAATCGGTTCCCTGGTGATCGGTAGCCTTAGGATCCTATATATCCTCGTGGGTGATGGTCATCTCATCCGTCTTGAACCAGAAAGTACATGTCCTGCTATCCCATCATCATACCGGTGCTTGCATCAACTCTACATCTCGAGGCACCCATCAGTAGTACCAGAAGCCCCCGATCCTGGCTAGCTCTAGGTGACGCCAATTCGCGTCAGTCACATCGGGGAGAATGGTCTCTAGAAGTTTGGGGAATAGCATCCTGCATATGTAATTCTTCTCGTGCCTGCATCACATGATATCATGGATGGTGTTAGCTACTTATTTATCCAAATCCAAACATCACAAAAAACAAATATATACATTCTATCACTTTCTTAAGTCTAAACACTCCAATTAGTGTC
Source organism: Taxus chinensis (assembly GCA_019776745.2). Lineage (NCBI taxonomy): Eukaryota > Viridiplantae > Streptophyta > Pinopsida > Cupressales > Taxaceae > Taxus > Taxus chinensis. Next base: position 600,132,490 of record CM034146.1, on the reverse strand, counting down.
GATTGAGTCAAATCGACGTCGATCTGATTTAGTCAATGATGATTGAATTAAATCAGCATCAATTTTTACAATCGACATCGATTGAAAGGCCAAATGCCCCATAATGCTCTGGCCTCCCATTTATCTAGTTTTTTCCTAAAAATTGGCATCCTAATACTCTATTTCATGATAAAACTATATAGGAATTTCAAGTAGATCCACTTACCTTAGGTCGTGTCCTCTTCGGCTTCTGACTACTCCTAGAGGCTTTCATATTGCTCAAAACTAATTTTTGACTCTCTCTATAAATCAATTGTCACGGTCTAAATAAATCGTTCATGTTTTCCTTTCTCATATTTATATGGGCTCGGTACGGTTAGCATCGATTTGTATGGTCGGTGCTAATTTATTTAGTCAACATTGACTTTAGTTTGATCAATACCAATTTAGGCCCATCATTGCTGATTGGTTGCAATTTTACTTCTCCACATCACTTTCTTCCATCTCCTGATCTTTTTGCCATAGTGTTGATGCTTGGCTTATTTATCTGGTCATTATTATGACCTGAGTGTTGCCTTTTTAGCACATACTTTTGATATTCTCACCCATTTCGAGTATGTTCCCTATACATGGGGTACTCACATTTTTGGCAGCTTAAAGATAATGGGTCTGTAGGCACTAGCATCGGTTGCTCCGTAGATCGTCTGGTTATCCCTACTAATGTATCATTCTTTAAGTGCTACTATTTTGCAGCCCTCTTTACACTCACGAGTCTATAGGTATTAATGTCATCTCATGCGAATACCGTCTAATCTACCCTACCAATGTGAGTTCCTTAGGTTGCTACCTTTTTATTATTTTTTGTGCGTCATTAATGATCATATCTACTCCAGGCATCTAGCTGGGGCATCCTACATTTTCATCTACCTTTTTCAAACTTGGGATCGGTTCTTCTTTCGGGACCCATCCCATCCCTAGTTTGAGGGGGATCACATCATCACTTTTTCTTCCTTTCTTCCAACTCCTTGTTTTTGTCTAACAACTTTTCTTATTGCAAGTTACTCGACAAAAAGGGGAAAAATATAGACACCCTAAAATTGGTTACCCAATTTAGTGTCCCTCACGTTCGTTTACCTTCTCGGGTAACCTGAGGCATGTTTATATCACCACTTCTCCCTTAGGGTATTATTTAATATTTGATTTAAACATCTATTCTAAGTTTATTTCACCCCATTATGTTTTACCCATAGATAATTAAATATTAACTATTTAATTACACTTTTTACATGTATCTTAACCGCTTATCTACCCCATATCAAATCTTAACCTCCCATATCTATTATATCCATCTATCCCCCCTATTTCTCCTCCTCCCAAACCATGTAGTGGGATATTTCCCATATTTGAGGCGGAAGGATCACTTTCATCTTTCCAAAAATCATCCTTTTTGGCCATTTTGGGAGTCTATTCCCTGATCAGTGCCGACCAGTACTCGGTCAACACTGATTTTTCATAGTGGCACTGATTACATCTCGGTCAGCAACGATTACAAATACAAGGCCATAATTCAGTTCTGGTTAGACAGAAAGAATGACAGAGAGTTCTGAATATCACGCTCTGAGCATTATCTATCGAGTGAAAGCTAATTCTATCTAAATCAATCCCTGAGAGGAGTACCGTTACTCTGCTCCTACCACATCGACATCGCAAGCCTCCATTGATCTCTTGGTGACTCTGCTCCTGTGTCTAGCAAAGGTGGAGCTTTGTCAGCATCCCAAAGGCTCCTGCAGATCCAGCAGACATTGACGATCTAACTCTCATTTTCTATTTCTCAATCTTCCTATAATTTTCCCCTAGTCGACGTTGACCTGTCACATTCGACGTTGATTTTCTCTAGTCGACACCAACCTATCTCAATCGACACTAATTTTTCTAATTGATGTTGATCTGCCTGCGGACAGGTAAAATATTTCAGGTAACAAAAATCCAGCAATGGTTTCACAGTTTCCTATTTTCTATTGATTTCTGTCTGCCGTTTATATTCTATCTGTCATTTTTAATCAAAAGATCTAGACATTTATTTACATCTTTTATCATGTATGCTTCTTTCTTTAATTGAAAACATGGATTAACATCCTCCGAGGGAGCTTATCACTTCCTAGACCCACTTTTTAGGTAGTCCACCCAAATATCTTTTAACATTGTCTTTTTCTATCAAGAATCTATGTCTCGCAGGTTTCTCAGACCTGCCTTACAGGATCTCTCATGTGCACCCGTCTTGTCTACATCGAATTTCTTTTCCATCTACATCTTTGGATCTTGTCTTATCTATCAGGTATTGATTTCATTGGAGTTTTTTAGGGTTTTTGTGTTTAGTTTGGTACATTAACATGGAAAGGTAACAAGCGCGGGGATTCTTTATCTACAGTTAGATTCAAACATATAATAACAAAAATAGCATATGATAGCATGAAATAACAAAAAATCAAATTAAACCTCCCAAAGTCTCCACAAGTGATAAAAAAACAATCTTTAATGGACTCTAAGAGGGTTGACACAGTTGTATGGATGTGCAGATTCAAAGATAAGTTCACATAGTGCAGGAAAGATCAGGTTGTGTCTCATTTTGGAAGGGGTGAAATCATTCTTATAGGGTCGATGGTGACCCGGCTAGGTCACTGCCAACTATGGGAAACCATTCCTAAGCATGGTAAATGATTTATTTGTTCAAGATATGAGGCTTTATGGATTGGGATAATTGATTTAAATCATGTAGGTGGGTAAGGGTTTCCTAGGGAAGCATTATGAGTAGGTAGGAGATAAAGATGGGTTAGATAAAAGCTATAAAAAGCATAAGGATGTGAATTTATGTGGTTAGCGATAAAATCATCCTAAAAAGAAACCTAATTAAAGATAATTAGCTCATGGAGATTAATTAAGGTAATTAATGAATATTAATTATGAATTAAAAAGTTTTAGGATAATAGATGGGAATTTAAATAAAATAAATGAATTAAATTAAGATCGTTATGGATAAGACCATGGTGAAAGATGCACACGCGGGAAATTGAGAGTAGCAATACCAAATTTTGGTGTCTACGATAGCCCCTTTTTTATCGTTTGCACTAGCAAGGCATGAGACAAAATGATGAGAGATGAAAATTAGGATGAAGACTAACGAAATATTGATGGTGAGATCCCCCTCTAATGAGGGATTGATAATGTAAATGGGAATTGATGACAAGTTTGAAAGAATTAGATGGTGAAACGCATGTGGGAGAATAAAGATGGGTAAAATGATAAGGTGAGGCAGGATTCCCCAAGAAAGAATGATTTAAATAACAATGGAACCTATGGTGGTGATTCAGATATCACGTTGATAGGGAATGAAGCATATTCTCAATAGAGATGATGGAAACGTTCTATGGGCAACAGAGTGGGTGAAAATCCATATGAAATGGAGGGAATCCAATGGGAAACCTCTAGAATGGATATGAGCTGTGAGAACTAATGGGTCATAGGAAAACATCAAACTATATGCAACCAAATGCAAAAATAATGTGAAATCCTTCGTATATGAGAAATCGATAAAAAGGTATGCATCCACAAAGGATGAAGATGGGAGTAATGGTGCCCCTACAAAGGGCACAGAAATTGCCAAAAAGGCAAAATATAAAAAGTGATGAAATGAAGTGCCCCAAGGGGGAATAAATATGGCTAGAAAGGTGGAATTTGAAAGAAAATAGGGATAAATATATGATTTCCTAGTAAGGGACATAAAAAAAGAGGAGAGAAAGCCAAAAAAAGAATTACCAAGGTGATTCAGCAGTGACTAAGGCCGATCGACAAAAATCCAAGGGGGTCGACGGCGACTTGGTTTTAGCAGCTATATAATCCCAAAATTCGGCCGAAAATGCTCATATTAACACCTACAAGTAACTATTGAGATAAGAGAGCTAAAAATGAATATTGAGAGATGGAGGTCATAGGAGTAGCCAGGAAATGCCAAAGGGTGCATAGGATGGTGAGTAACGAAACCCGTGCTTATAATTTAATTTATTTTATGTTTTATTTATTTATTTTCATTTTTTTAGAAAAATGGATGATGTTAGGGGTGGTTGACAATGACCTTACTATGTCACCCTCAACTTGGCCCTAAGGCATATCAATTGACCCCTACACACGTCAACCTAACCTAGGTTGGCGTTGACCAGGGATAGATTGGAAATTTTTGATAGATAAATGAGATGATGATGGGAAAACTAATGTTTACATGTTATTTAGATGATTGCAGGCCAGAGAGACCTTGTTTTTGAGAGACTAAGTCCTGGCTCTATATGAGTAGATGAGAGGATATGTGACCAGTGCCAAGTGGGATCACTTAGTAGCCATAGGGTTAGGAGGATTTAGACATTATTAGCAGATCCCATGGGATGTGAGGTTGATGATAGCTTTCGTTGAGAGATGGGATAGGTAGACATGCACTTTCTAGTGTAGGAGGGGTGATGTAATTATCACCCTAGAGGATCTATATCACATCCTTATATTACATATACAAGGGGAAAAAATATTCCCCATTACAGTGGAAAGTAGACCTATATTGTTGACATGGCTATTTGGAGCCGTTGCACCCCACATAAAATTCTCTTTAAGGGATTTTTCATATGAGCTGAGGTATGAGGCTGGGGTACCACATATCTAGTTGATTTTTCTAGTCATGATGGAAATTTTGTGTTATGCAGTTCCTGACATGGGAGGAGCCATGTTTCAATGGGCTCTAGCAGGTGTTGTAGTAGATAGTATTGAGCATCAGAGAATATTTTCATTTGGCACTAATTTTCTAGCACAAGTGTACCATAAGCTAGCTATGTACAGAGTAGGATGAAGATCAAGGTTACTTGTAAGCTTCCTACTACATTATTAGGCATATGATCATATTGTAGTCATCAGGCTACCAAGGCTATCATGGATCATAGGGGACCACATAGAGCTTACAGTGGGGTTCTTAAGATGGAAAATCAATCAAAATCATGGAAAGAAGGGAGTGGATTGGTATGTAGACATGTTTGCAAAGCTTGATGTGGATCATATTAGATGGCAGCCATATAGAAACTTCCATTCATGGCCTGGGGTGGATGGAGAGTTAGTTGGGATGTGGAGGATGAGGTGGGTATAGGGTAGGTAGACAGAGATAATTGAGGTCATTCAATTTGATAAAGTGCAACAACATTTTGGTGTTACATAGATAGTTCTAATATATCCCATCTCATATAGGTGAGAGGAGATTGATAGGGAGATGCAGAGTCCTGACATGGTAGATCCATTAGAGGATGAAATAGCACAATGGGATGATGATGATGATGCAGGAGTTGGAGTGGGATTCGATGATGGATGACCACAGCTTGGGAAGCTCAGGTGGTTAGAGAGAGGGGGATGAGGAGGATGAGGATATGGAGGTTAAGGTAGGGGTAGCTCCAGGAGGTGGCAAAGATGGAGATAGAGGAGAGTCCATGGAGATGGCATGATTTCGTGTGGAGCTAGATCAGATGTGGGTTAAGAGAGACACTGTTATCCAACAGAGAGATGCAGGGACATAAGAGAGGGAACAATTCACATGGGATAGGGACCAGTACCACAGATAGAGGAATTATTATAGGGTCCATTTTAGAGAACTTGTGATTATCATAGTTACTGAGGTTATGGGTGGTGCACTAGTAGCATCATATGAAGGAGGAGAGATGAAACATCCCAACATGATTTCAATAGATATATACATATACTTAGCCACATAGGCTAAGTATTATGAGGGTATCATGATCGAAAAATGGTCAAAGACATTATGATATTGGGAGCATCTATAGAGGAGAGTAATAGTTGGAGCTAGGCTATCTAGGATCATAGCAAGTGTTTCTCAGTTTCATCAAGGAGAGGGTCAGGGTGAAGGCAACAAGGCTAATAAAGAGATAGAGAGACTTGCCTCACAAGGGCAAGAGTTTACACTTTCTAATGTGAACTTTACTTATTTCACTAACATCTCTGCTTTAAGAGAGGACCCTTAGAGGTTGATGATGTACTGATACACTTTATTTTGGAAATATATATATTCTATATATAATGTATGATTTTTTCATGGTTTAGCATGTGTATATTATGTGATGTTGATTATTTGATTCATGATGATGTGATGTGGAGATTTTACTTACATTTGATGATGATGGTAAAAGTATATGATGGTATGTTCTATTTTATGATGATGTTTAATAATGATTATGATAATAATGTGTTTTAAATTGATGATGGTGATGATTATGTGTTTTACTTTGGATTTGATAATGATGATGAATATATATGCATGTCTGAATGGTTTAATATATAATGTAGGATGTTTTAAAAATAGGTGTGATGAATGATGGGTATTGATAAGTGTAGGCAAGTTGATATGATATCATAGATGGGTAGCAATAAAATGGATTTACATAAAGAAATATGTGCTTATACTGAAATAAAGGAGAGATAAAAGATAAATGTGGAAAGGTTTAGAATAAAACTTAACTTAATGATGATGACGCATGAGTAGGAATGATGCTACATCATAGTAAGGAATGCATGAGGAAAAGATGCCTCCAATTGCATTGGAGGTAAATAAGAGTGGGGTCCAAGTAGTGTAAAAGCACATGTGACCGAAACAAATGTTATCATATAACCAATAACAATTTATTTATACCAAATATCATAAGGAAACATGAATGAAATGAACTCATAAACCTAATTTCGACACAACAAAGGGGTTTTTGATGTAACTTGTACGCAAGAAGAGGGTTCTCCGTAAGTGGTGTTCCCTAAATATATGCCCAGCTTTGGGAAGGGGAAAGAGAAAACTGATCAATGTGGGAAGTTTACTAGAAAGAAAGTTGAGAAAATGGAAGGTTGATCAATGTGGGAAGCTTTCTTAGGATGCTGAGAAAATGGAAGGTTGATCAATGCAAGAAGATTTCTTACGATGCTGAGAAAATGGAAGGTTGATCAATGTGGGAAGCCTTCAATGCCATGATATACAAGGGGTAGCCATCCTTCAAGGGTATGGTCTAATTTATACATATGTGATATAGATGGAGAAGATTGATACACATGATAATCACCTTTCAAGGGATCAGTCTATTTACTTAATTTGACTTAATAATAATAATAATTCTTTTTTTTTTTACATGAACAATTTTCCCTTCAAGGAAGTAGTCTATTTTTTATAACTTTTATTTTTGATAAAATCATCCATGAACTTTGATTTTAACATGGGGGAAGAGATGGGAATAGCTAGGTAGACCACTTAGGAGGGGATAAGGAACGTAAAAAATATTCCCTTGCACCCTTTACATGGTTTTAATAGCTAAATATAGAGGGTAATGGATGTAATGATCATGGATTTATCACAAAGAAGGGAGAACCTATCCATAAGAAAAAATCTATGGAAAAATCCATGTTGCCCATATTTAAGGTCGTGACGAGGAAAGTAATGCTAAACTATATAGTTCTGAGTCATTACAATGATACATGGAAGAGGCTAATGATAGAGGAATGATCTAAGGATCCAACTAAGTGCTCACAAGTATACATGCTAACAATATAATTGGTCGCAAGTGTAATGCATTAAGTGGTTCCACTTATGGTTTACTGTCAAGGGAGGCCAAATGATAGGCTCCCGACTAACACTTGTGTGTGATTCTGTATGGTCCAATCCAATTGGGGAAAAACTTTCCAGGTTGTCTCCTATCTAGTGTAGTAACATTTTTATTTTCTTTATGGATGAGGTCATCGACATTGAAGTTGCACTCTTTCAAGTGTTTTTTGTAAGCATGCTTGATGCATTCTTGATAAAACGTGATGGTGTTCAAGAGTAAGGATGGTGGCATTAATCTAGCAATTTGAGATGTGCTAAGTCACTCTTGGTGATAATCTTCATTAGAAATGAAGTCACGAAGAGATGCGCGTAAGGATGGAATTTGAGCTTCAAGAGGAAGAATGGATTCAAATCCATATACAAGAGAAAAAGGCATAGCTCCCATAGAAGTATGAATGCTAGTTTGATAAGCCCAAAGATCAAAAGGCAGATTGAAGGTACCAACTATGACCTGATTTATGAATAGTTTGTATAAGTGTTACGAAGATTCTTTGGCTTAGCTATTAGCTTGAGGATAATATGGAGAAGAGAAAATAAGTTAGATATTGAATGAGTCACAAAGTTTCTTGAGATATTTGTTTTCAGAGGACTTTTCCATTGGTCCATGATGATTTTCGTGAGGAATTTTAAAGTGGAAAATGATGTGCTAATAGATAAAGTTAATAATTGGACCAAACCTAGTGGAGGTAAGGGAAATTGCTTCTACCTGCTTCGTGAATTATTTAGTTACAATGATGATAGAATGATGTTGTTTTGAAGATCAAGGATTGATAAGACCAATGATATCAAGACCCCATTGTGAGAAGGGCTAAAGGTCTTGAGTTGGCTGCAAAGCTTGATTAGGAATGAGGATAAGATTGGAAAGTTATTGGCATTTAATGCATTTCTTAACATACTCACAGTAGTCATGATTAAGAGAAGACCAATAATAGCCAAGATGAAGAATGCACTTCGCAATGACCAATCCACTAAAATTTCCACCACAAATACCATCATGGACTTCTTGGATAGCACAAGATGATTCATGGGATTTAAGGCATTGAAGAAGAATATTGTGAAATCCACACTTGTAAATAATACCACAAAGGATAACTTAGTAGTTAGCATGTTGAAGAAAATATCTCCTAGCATTCTTGGATAGATCAAATGGAACGATGGATTTGGATAGATAATAAAAAAATTGGGAATACAAAAGATCCATCAAACTGGATTCAATACGATTAACATGAAGTAGTTCATGGAATGGTCGATCATTATGATGAATGACAATAGAAAGTTTGGATTATTTTGTTGTCCATAGGATAAGAGTTATGAGGGATGTCATCGTATCAGAAAAATGATTGAACAATCGAGGAAAGGTCTAAATAGTGTGGAATTTGAAGGCCTTTTTGGGCCCCTGAAATAAGAACTAAGTCCAAAAAGGGTGCATATGCGTGCAAGGTTGAAAAAAGCATGCAAGATAAGGTGTGTAGGGAAGGTTTCAAGTAGGGTTTTGGAAGAACTTGGGATGCACGCCCATGGAGCAGAATCCGATACTTATCCTTTTTTGACCTATCAGGAAGGACGTGAGAAAAACGTGACCCGAGTGGATAAGGTGCTAGCCTAGTGATAGGGTGGCAAGGAAGGAATATACTATGTAATAGAAGCTTCTAGAAGGACATCATGTCAAAGAGTGGTGATCTCAGGCCTAGAGGAGCATGCGCCCATGGAGGACCACATTCAAACACTTGGCGAAAGATATAAGGCCACATAAGAATGAGTTGGTAGTTCATGAAGGCTATATATATAAGTTCCTGTAGAAGTAAAAAAGAAGGGAAAAAAAGAGTGGATAGAGGGTAGAGCTCTACAAAAATACTGTAAGGACTATATTAACTTGGGTAAATAATCATAGGAAAGGATGTATCAAGGGTTTGGGTATTATAAATTTTCTTTTGAGATCCTAGATATATGAATATAGTTATAATGCATGACTACGGTTTTCCCTTCTGTGACATTTTGTGATGGGCCTAATGAATGTAATGAGGTTACCAATTTATGTGAATATGAACATTAATGATTCTAATGCATACTCCTTCTTCATAGCTCTTTTTCATTTATGTTTATGAACTAATTATGAATGCTTGTACAACTTCCTTTTTGTTTTGGTGTAATATCTACAATCTGTTAAGAACTTTTCTATCTGGAATGACTGTAAGGATCTAGAAGTTGTTCTGATCTCTATGGTGCTTGTATGTCGTATATCCTCTCAAATCTCTTAAAATCAGATCATAGATGATGTTTCCCACTAAAATCACATAAAGGAAAGACTCAGTGCCTACGTGTGCCTTGGGTGAGCACCCAGTTCCCGTTGGGTGATAGGGCGGCACACATGGGGTTTCCTTGTTCTTTGATGGGTGTAAAAATGACTACATCTTGGTTATGTTTTCGGGACCTCTTTTCAAAGTTGTAGTTGGACATGACATACATCATGATCTATGTAATGAGTGATGACAGAGCGTTTAACTTTGGAAAGTGTTAAATCATGGTTTAAGATCATGGAGGATGAATTTTCTTAGAGATTCAGCATTGGATCTGAGTTTGATGCACGTAGATGGGTAGAAGAGAACCTCTACCATGATTTGTATGAAAAAAAATTTGTTGCTTCTCATTTGAACTGTATGAATGGCTCTTAGTATATGCATCTAGATCAAGTTGGTATTATAGATCACATGTGTGGACACAAGAGGAATGCTAGAGGTTGCAAGATGCAAATCTGACATGGACTCGTGTTGTGGATCATTGGTGGAAGGGAGTATTAGCTAGCTACACTCTGGAATAAGCTATTTCCACGTATTCTTGCCTAGAATTTACTAAGTTTGAGTTCTTGAGGGATTCCAAAGGATCATTTTTGCATGTTATTCCTTTGGAAATGAAGATTTTGATCATTACCATGAGTTTAGAGAAATTTCCAATGGTCGGGTAAGCCATTCTGAGCACTGGGCGAGGAAGATAGGGTGGAGGAAGATGGTAGATATTACGACAGAGAAAGAAAGGAGGAGAGGCGGATCAAGTATAGTGAAGCGTGTGAAAGGGAGATTGTTAGACAACGTGAGGCTATAAGTGTGATAGATCTATGGAGGTAGACATTGTAGGAAGGAGTGAAGGTTCACGCGAAGGACATGGAACTTGAGTAGTATTTGTTACCCCATCTTGGAAAGTGTGTAAGAGAGATCCCTTCAACTTTTGATGAGATTTCTTTGCATGGAGAGAGAAGATTCATTTGCATGTATCTGAACCCACCTAGTGACCAAACCCTGGCACTTAGTTTTTTAGATCAAGGAAGGAGTATCATTGACCCAGTTGGTATCAGCACAAGTGACAGATCTATTCCTAGGAGATACAATTTTTCATTTCCCACTTCTATGGCTACGTATATTCCAGTATTCAGAGGAATTTTTAGATAAGGAGAAACTACACAAGCCTTCAGTCTCATGTCTAGGAGTGGTGTGGGGTACACTAGTGGTAGTGGGCCATTATCTTAGACCATCGACGCATAGTTCAGTGGAACCTTGGGGACCCTTGGCAGGACCACTACATGACTTGGTAGACCTAGAGGATTTGGTGGGTCAGGAGGAATAGGACCTAGTGGATCTAGTGGATCTAGTAGGTCAAGAGGAACAAGACTTGGTGGATTAGAAGGATTTGGTGGCTCAGGAGGCACAGGATCTGGTAGATCTGGTGGATCTAGAGGTGGAGGAAACACCGAAGGAAACAAAAGCTCTGGCTTAAGAGGACAAGGACCCCAGTAACCCCCTCAAGTCTTCTTTGAGATGTCTTTACAATTTCTAGCTTACAAAGGTATTAAAGATACTGCAGAACATGTTCACAAGTGTGATCTGCTCTAGCGTGCAAAGGGGATCACAACCCCAGAGTGGAAGGCTAGTCAATTAGCAACAACATTGCAAGGGCATGTGCATAGTTGGTATAGGAAATATGACCCTCATCAAATGCTAGTGGATTATAGTGCTTTAAAGAATGCCTTCTTGGTAGAATTCCACATCCCTGAGTTTGAACAAAAGAGAATCGGCACCCTGAAGGAGATTCAATAGGGAATGGCAGAGAGTGTGTAGGAGTATGATGCATGGTTAAAAACCATTATGTCAAAATTATCATATAACATTCACCCTTCACGGCATGCTAAATGGTTTGTTGGGGGGTTGATAACACTTTTTAAAAGATCCCTATCTCATAAAACATTCACAGATCCGAGTGAGGCATTGGAAGTTTCTCTACTCGTCAAAGCTATTGGAAGTGTTTATACTGGTGTTTGCCCATTTTTTGAAGCTCATATCACTACTATGGTTAAGAAGCTAGAGAAGTTGTCTGCAAACTCATCCCATGAGACTCATAGTGGTATATGGTGTACAGATTTTGAAGTAGAGGGGCATGTCAAGCATAGTTTCCCCCAAAGGATAGTACACATCGTAATAGTAGACTGTGAAATCTGTCATGGGGACCATAATGTAAGTAGATGTCCCTTGTTACAGTGTGTAATTCAAAAGAATGTGTCTTGCTACTATAATATCTGTAACTCTAGAACCCATGATACTAAGTATTTTAGGCTTATTGATCTAATCCATGAGGTCATTGATCATGGGGTGCACCAGACCAGCATTGCCAGTAATTCTAAAGGTGATGACCACCGTTATGAGGAGTGTGTAGATGGAGGCACATGTGGAAGGGGATTTCATGGAGGATTTTAGGGCCGTGGTAACTGCAGATGAGGAGGAAGTGAGTTCCCACATGGAACCTATTTTATTTGTGGTTATATAGATCATTACAAATGAGAGTGCCCAGACTTGTTGCAGTGCTCATGGTTCAGGAAGAAACACAAGTATGAGGAGTTCCTTGAGTTGTTTGAGCACATGAATCAGTAGCACCAGAAAGACAAGGGTGTTGTAATGGTAAGCATTAAGAAGACAGACACATAATGGATTTCATAGGTGACACATGATGTAGGTTTGGAATCTGTTATGGTAACAACAAGAGTAGAGGCCGCATGTGCAAAGTAAATACCAAGGCAGAAGAACCTAGTTTCAAGGGAAGAATTGGTACATGGGAAGTACTCAGACCCTGCACATCAAAAGAAGGTATATCAAGATACCATGGACATCATTCAAATTTTACAGGGAGAAATCTAGTGTCTAAAGGAGCAGTCCAGGAGGGAGGAGCAAAGAAGGAAGGTCGAGGTGCCAAGAGATGACCTGGATGAGGTCAAGGAAGTATGTAAAATGCTAAGGCAAGAGAATATTATTCCCTTGCTATGAGCATGGTTGAGAGAGAAAGTACCACACACTGGAGAAGAGTGTGAGAGGAAAATCTTGCATGAAAACCTTCCCCTCACATCCTTGACTATGATAGGGATATCATGTTAAATGTGGTCGTGGATAGATGGCTCCTTAATAATATCCTCATTGACATAGGCGCGGAGGTCAATGTTCTCACCTTGGATGCATGGCATCAGATGGGAAGGCCTACATTATAACCATCTTTGAATGTCTTGTATATGGCAAACAAAACAAAGGAAATTCCCATTGGTGTCTTAAAGGATATAGATATCACCATTAAAGGAGCTAAGTGTACTAAGGACTTCAAAGTCTTGGCACTTGCCGAGGCAGACAATTTCCCAGCAGTACCTGGGCACCCATGGTATTATAAGAATAATGTAGATCTTTGGTTCAAAAAGGGATACATAAGATTTGAAAATGAGGAGGAACGGTTCATCATACCCATGGCTGATGGGAAGTCAACACCCTATACTAAACCTTTGGGAGAAGAGGTCCTAGATAGAATATATGTGCACTTAATCAGGGATCTAGAGATAATCCATCCTACTGATAGAATTATCCAGTTCAAGGATGCTCAGTTGGTAAGTGACCCCACTAATCTAAATTGTGATAATTGGGCACATGGAACCTATGTGTTGATTGGATGGCATTTAAGAGGATCGGTGACAAATTTTATAAAGGCATACATAGTCCGACGCCTAAGAGGAAAGGAGCTACCTAAGTATTCAGGAGAAGCCTTCCCTGAGGTCTTTTTGTAGAAGATGGAAGCTCAATGGAAGGAGGAAAATAAAAGAAGGGGAATTTTAACTTACGTCCTACTAGGAACTACTACGCACTAGTGGGAAACGCATCAGGATAATCTCTTGGAATGGTGCGAAGTGAGAATTTCCTTCTCAATTTGTTTCTCTAGAAGCAATGTGCCCACCACCATCAAGTACTACCATGGTAAGGATCCCACCTCTTTCCACATCCAAGCATGTGAGAGGGTCTAGAGAGGAGGTGCAGAAACTTTACCACCATCCCTCTAAGTACACAAACTTTATTCTACACTGCAAGGTTACACACAAGTATGGTACATCCACTCTGAGACATGCCACCAAACTGGGAATTGGAAAGAACTAGTGGTTGATCTTGTCTAAGCATTTGAGTATTGAATCACCAAACCATCGGTGGATAAGGCATTGTAGGAGATCAAGTGCCTTACAATGGGGGATAGTGTCATGGCAGAAGATAGGCTAATAGAGTTTCTAAGTGAACCTGACATAGAGGCACGCTTTGAGGAAGAAGACACATAAGAGATATAGTTTGAGCATGTATGCACAGAGAAAGAAAAATTCAAGATGGTCTATGTCATAGATGGTGAAGAGATGGAAAATTTATAGGTTAACCATTCTCTAGGCTCACACGAAGTGATGGATAGTGTTGATGAAAGAACGTGCACCTATCATGAGCCTTTAAAGACAAAAAAAGGTTAATATTGGGTCAGAGGCAAAACCCAAGGAAGCTATCATTGGATATTATTGGTCGAAGAAGGAAGTCTCTAAGATCATTAATCTTTTATGTGAATTGAGGATTTATTCCTGCATGGGTATCATGAACTCAAAGGCATTCACCATTCCTTGGGGGAAATGAAAATTAAGTTGAAGGAAGGTGTGAACCTAGTCTGGAAAATACCATACCAAATGAATCCTAACCTACGCATGAAGGTCAAGGAGGAAATAGACAAGATGATAGCATCAGGAATTATAGAGGCTATGGAGGAGTCAAAGTGGATAAGTCCAATGGTGATTAGTATCAAAAAGGATGGAAGGATAAGGATATGTTTTTATTATAAGTATCTGAATGTAGTGTGTGTCATTGATCCCTTCCTAACCCCATTCACTGGAGAAATATTGGAAGGAGTGGTAGGGTGTGAAGTCTACTCTTTCACGAATGGGTTCTCAGGATATCACCAGGTGAGGATTTCAAAGGAAGACCAGAGAAAGACAACCTTCACCACCGAGTGGGGAAGTTTTTCCTATACGTTCATGCCTATTGGGTTGAAGAACACGCCTGCTATATTCTCATGCATTGTAGTGCAGGACTTCCAGGACTTCATCCAAAAGTTTCTCTAGGTCTTCCTTGATGATTGGACTATGTATGTAATGGTCAAGGACCATTATGACAATCTAAGGTTGATGTTTGAAAGGTGTTGGAAGTTGAGGATATCCCTCAACATCAATAAGTGTTTATTTTCTACCCCATTTGGGACCCTGTTAGAACACATCATATGCAAAGAATGCTTGCTAGTGGATCCTTCCCAAATTACAGTGATTGTGGGATTGGGGGAGCTAATTAGTCAAAGCATAGTGTGCAGGTTTATTGGACATGCGGGCTATTATCATAATTTCATCAAGGGGTATGCCAAGATCATCCTACCTTTAGAAGAGTTTCTTAGACATAAAATTTCCTTTCATTAGGGAGAGGTGCAATAGAAGGCACTTGACACATTGAAGGATATGCTTATCACCTAGCCTATATTACATTTCCCCTATTGGGATAAGCCCTTCCATGTTTATGTGGATGCCTTTGAAATGGCCTTTGGGGAAATTCTTGCATAGCCTAGTGAGGGAATTATTGATCACCCCCTATGCTTTGCAAGCAGGAAGTTGACACCAGCCGAATAGAATTACACTACGACTAAGAGCGAAGCATTGTTAATGATCTACGCACTTCATAAGTTTTGACAGTATCTATTGGAAACTCCCTTTGTATTTTACACCGACCACATAGTATTAAAGTATTTAGTGAACAAGCCCATCCTACAAGGGCGCATATGTCGGTGGGTGCTATTATTTCAAGAGTTTGATTTCATGGTAGTTATGAAGCCTGGAAAGAGTATTTGTGGACTTGATCAGTTGTCAAGAAATGAGTAAGGGGAGGACATGCAAAGCATTAAGAGACTATGCCAGACATGTAACTGTTTAGGTTGTGGCATGCGCCCTTGGATTTGGAAGAAATTTTAGTATTTCAAAAGGAAGCTGTGGCGCCAGAAGGGATGAAGGCCTTAGAGAAAAATAAGTTAGCTCACCCTACATGTTAATTAATGGATACCTGTAAAAAATGGGCCATGATGAGGTTCTACGTCGATGCATGCTAGAGCATGAGCACGTTGCTATAATAGAAGAAGTGCATGGTGGTATTTTAGGAGGACACTATGCAGGAAATGTAACCACGTGGAAGATTTGACTCACAGGGATTTGGTGGGAGACCATTTTTCAAGATTACATAGAGTTTTGCAAGGCCTGAGACCATTGCCAGTGCCTTGGAAAACCTAGAAAGAGGGATGAAATTCCCTTGCGACTAATACCAAGCACAGAATTGTTTGAGTAATGGGATATTGACTTTGTCAAACTAATCTCGCTAGCAGTGCAAAGGACCGGTTCATAGTATATCATTACTTTCACTAATTATTTAATGAGGTGGGAAAAGGAAATGCCCACTAAGGATTTTACCGCAGCTACAGTTGTTATATTTTTATGTGAGAACATAATCAGCATGTATGGATGACCATTGAGCTTGACAAGTGATAAAGGTACGCACTTTCTCAATGAAATGGTTAGGATTTTGTTATCAGAATTCATGGTGGCCCATCAAAATACTACTCCCTATCACCCTCAAGAAAATGGAACTGCTGAGGCATTTAACAAAATACTTAGTCACACATTGACTAAGATATGTGATGGTTGTAGGCAGGATTGGGATGATAAAGTATCAGCCATCCTTTTGGCATATAGAACAACCTACAAAAGGTTGAATAAGGCCATAACATTTCAGTTGGTTTTTGGCATGGAGGATGTCTTACTAGTTGAGTTTATGTTACCTTCGCTGCATATAGCACACACGGGAGGGTTGGATGATGAACCAGCGTTGGAAGAGAGAATTTATTAATTGATGAAGCTAGATGAAAGACGATCACTAGCCAGGTGGATCTAGACAACTGAAAAAGAAAAATAGAAGGCATGGCATGATCACCACATTAATAACAAGAAGTTTGAGGTTGGGTAGATGGTGTTGTTGTATGATTAAAAGTTTCTATGCCACCCTGGGAAGTTAAAGGTCCATTGGTTAGCTCCCTCTATAATCTTGTACATCCTTGATTTGGGTGTGTGCCACTTACAAGCGCTAGATGGAACGAAATTGCCTAGACACTTTAATGGGAGTAAGCTGAAGCCCTACTATAAATAAGGCTTCTTAGTGTTTGTAAATAAGGTAGTATTGACAGTTAGTTTAGGATTTTCTTTAATTAATTTTCCTTTCTTTTGTTTCCCTTTCACTTTGTTGTTTTTTTTTGTGCCTTAGGCACCGGTAACCTTGTTACTTTTTGAGGGTTTTGAATGTACAAAGGACCATGCATCATTTTAATGTGGGGTGAAGTAATGTGAACGAAAGCATGGGTAAAGTGCCAAAGAGGATTATGTTGGAAATCTCGGTCGAATGGCCCTATTGAAAGAGGTGTATGAAATAAAAGGTGGAAAAGGATGGTTGGTGTCAAGATAAGGTTACTTTCATATCCCACGTAAAAAGGAGGAAGAAGTGTTAAAACAAAACGAGGTAGGAAAAAGAAAACATCATGATAGAAGAAGTGTCTTTGGCTTTGGTGATGCGAGTGTAAGAGTCTCCTATCAAGATGGATTGGTTACACACCAGAAGGCTGGAAGAATGTTAATGCAGGGTTGGGCACATGAGTTAGGGTGCAAAAGTTGGGCTTTGTTTGAAAAACTGCATTAAAAATTAAAATTATAGTAGTAGGTGAAGTAGCATTGAATGCTTAAAAACAAAAACAAAAAACTATAAATAGAGGTTCAAACATTTCATTATTCACTTTACGAATACGAAGAGAAGATATTTTACGAACTAGGGTTTCCAAAGTTGATTTGTGCAAAGAAAAATTGCAAGAATTTGAGCATGAGTGGCCAGTTTGAATTTACAACCTAGAAAGGAAGTGATTCACGGTCATGGGAAGATTTATGGAGAAGCATAATCTAGTTTTAGAGATTTCAGTTAGGGTTTGGTATCTAGGGCATGGGTCGAAAAAGATTTTCTTTGCTAGTTTAAGATCTAAACTTGGAAAGGGGTAGTAAAAAAAATCAAGTGAAATAAGTTAAAGTGTTAACATAAACAATGGCACCCAAGAAACCAATTGGCACAACTAAGAAGGGAAAGGGAAAAGGCAAGAGTAAGTAATAAGAAACTATCACGAGTACAAATGAAGAGTGGTATGTAGAAATGCAATACCTAGACGGAGTATTGCTTAGGCAAGAATGGGAGTCACATTTAAGAAATATGTCAATAAATTATTACAATCATCACTCGATCATGATCAAGAAGGAAATGGTGCTAGAGTTTGTATTCCCGATGAATAAAAAGACACCAGAGGGTTTTCCAATGTATAACAATGAGGTAAAAGTGAAGTTGGAGAAGTCAAGATTATTGTAACTCTTTGAGTTTCCCTACTTCAGAAATTCTAAGTGCCTATATCAATGGTTGATGTCACGCATGCATGAAGATTACTTTCACTTTGTAGGGTGCAAGATGTGCATTACCCCTTAGCTTATTTCACATTTCACAAGCCTCATCTATGAAGGAGAAAGTTTAGAGGATGACCTATGCGACAAGGAGGCAATTAAGGAAACTATTGCTACTTGTGCATATAAAAAGGGGTCGAGATACTTTGATATCATGAACATCAAGGACCTGGTGATGAAGATGGTTGTGTAGCTTGTGACAAAGCTAAATGGCCAGGAGAGATGGACCTAGGTAAACAAGTCCTGGCTGAATGTTTGCAGGAGGCTTTCAGAGGGCACCATCTACAACTTGTCTACATACATCACAGATAAAACTGTCAACAGTGTGTAGGAAGGTGATAAAATCCTCCTTGGTAATGTCATGTTAACCATTGTGTTCTCAAAGATTGGAGTGTTGGATGTAGCAGAAAAATTCATGTGGGAGTACCCTGTTGAAGACCCTTCACCCACGAAGAGGTTTGAGAAGTACACATGTGATAGTATGACGGTCGTGCACAAAGCACACTTGGATAAGTGGTATACATGCCTAAAGAACACATTTGGAGGGAATGGAGGATCCTTAATAAACTTCCAGCAAACACCAAGGGAGAAGCTGAGTTTTTTGTGTACCGACATTTCTGCCTTGGTAGATTTAAAGTGATAAATGAGACATGGAGCTCATGGTGCAAGCTCCCTTTTGCCTTCACAGCTCAACACTTCCAAGCGGGAGTGAACAGGTTCAAAGAGTCCTAGAATTTGAATCTGGACCTTGGTAATCTAGACCGAGACCATAGAGAAATGCGCAAAGGGTTGGTCTACCCCAATAAGTGTGCGTATGTGGAGAAGTGCATGTCACATTATGTCCAAATGGTGAAACCCATGACTTTTCCCATTGCAAGAGGGTCCGCAGTGTGAGTATAACTATGCATAAGATCAAAATTTGAGAAGGGTGCATATGTGGAGAATGAGGTGTCCATACCTGAGGACCCAACTGGTAGGAATATACCTGCACCCAAACAAGAGGAAAAATAACCAACGAAGAAAGTACCAAGTGTAGTGGATACACAGGTAATAGGTACCCCTCGGACAAGTGCCAGAACAAGTATGGATTCATGCAAGAAAAATTACATAATCAAAGATAAGACTCTGGAGCGAGAGAATTCGTTAGACAAAGAGTCATCAGAAGAAGAAGAGATAGATTAACCTACACTGGAATCCCTAGTTAGGAAGAAGTATAATATGACAAAGGAGTTAGATTCTGAGTACACTAAGAGTTTGAGGGCCTACCAGGGTGAAAGGGATGATGATGAGGAAGATGAGCTTGAGGTAAATCAAGAGCCACCTATCTTCAGCATGCATGATTCAAAAGAAGAGGGCGAAGAAGAAGAATAGGAGTTCCTTTTCATGTGACATAAGGGTAGCCAGGAGGGGCAAGGAACCTAAGACATGGGAAGAAGTGAGGAGGTTGGGTTGTAGAGGAAGAAAGATCCAAGCCTTACGCAGGAGAAACTAAACAAGGTGGCAGAAAGAGAAGCATCGAAAATAATCAAGGCCTTAGTAGAATATGAATTGGAGTGCAACGTAGACATAGTGATGGAAAAGGGTAAAGAGGAAAGTGTTGAGAAAGAACAATTCAATATGGGGAGGAGGTCGCAGTTTAATCGTGAGTTTCCCCAAAGGCATGTACTAAGGAAGGAATATCCTTGATGCAAAACTAGGACATGTTATGGGATATGTTGATGACTAAAGGAAGGTGTTACGCACGTGCTTCTGGAGAAGTGTACCCATAGAATAACTTCTAGCTATGGAGTCATTTGAAAAAGAGGACATGTACCCCAAGTCAAGGAAGATGCTCTCTTGGGAATTTGAGTCCCATATTGATGAGCCAGAGTTAAAAATATACCACTTGGGGCATTCATACCAATACTAGATTCTAAGGGAACAAACCCCTTGGTAAATTCCCAACAGCTCTCAGTTGAGTAGTTATGTAATGCGTTGAACAAGGTCACGGTCGAGATTGAGGCTAGGCTCTTTGGAAGAAATGACAGAGTAATATTTCTAGAGGAAAAGCTAAAAAAGAAGGAAGAGGAGTTGGCTAAGAAAACTAAGGGCTTGAAACAAGAAGAGTTGATCAATCCCAAGTTGCATCGTGAGTTAAAGGATGAGAAGGCTAGAGTGCACGAAGTATACAAAAATTTGGAGTCCATTGAAGATGCAATAGTGTTTAAGCATCCAGACCTAGTGCCTCTTGTGCAGAAGT
Source organism: Taxus chinensis (assembly GCA_019776745.2). Taxonomy (NCBI): domain Eukaryota; kingdom Viridiplantae; phylum Streptophyta; class Pinopsida; order Cupressales; family Taxaceae; genus Taxus; species Taxus chinensis. The sequence continues at coordinate 600,111,703 of CM034146.1, read as the reverse complement.
ATGGATTTGCCTTGGAATGCATAGAGGACTTAACAAGAATCCTCACCATGGAGTGGCAGCCGCTAGCCTTGGAATCTACAGAAGAAATGGTCACGTGTTTAGAAAAGGAGGATAAATTGAAAGTAGTAGCGCTCATAGTTGAATATAGGAAGGTCCTTTCTGATGTAAAGATTACTTCCCAGACTAATGAGGCCACTTATGACAACTATACAGATAAAGTAAAAGTGGCAAGCATGTTTGTCGTTAATGATGAAGCAAGACATAAAGAGTTCTAGGAAAAGAACAAGGGGAATAGAGTAGAGCGAGAAAATATCCTCACTGAGGTAGAAAATAAATTAGAAGCTATTGAGGCCTTACAGGGCTCAGTTAAAAACTGACTAAAGGAACTATACCAACAAATTACATAAAGGATGGATGCGCTAGAGGATATAGGTAAGGAGTTAGATAAAATTTTTGACACCATGAGCGCACAAGGGGATGGGCTGGATTTTGATCATGTGAGTGCCTTAGTAGGTGATCTTTTCTAAAGAGCAGAAAATGAGGTTGATGCCTACAAAAATCTGAAGGTCGACTTGTAGAAGAAATTTCTTCTCTTATTGCTTTAAGTAGCATCATTCCCCATTCTTCCTTTTTTCCATTCTTTATTCCCTCTATTATTTTTCCAAGATGTTAAGTCTTTGTGTATTCTTTATTCTTTGAGTAAGATTCTGAGGGAAGAGAATAGGAAAAGTATGGGGTGATGTTCAGCCCCTGAAATATCAACTAAGTCTAAAAAGGGTGCATAAACGTGTGAGGTTGAAAAAAGCACGTAAGATAAGGCGTGTAGGGAAGGGTTCAAGTAGGGTTTTGGTAGAACTTGGGATGCACACCCATGGAGAAAAATCTGAGGCTAGTCATTTTTTACCTATCGGGAAGGATGAGAGAAAAATGTGACCCAAGTGGATAAGGTGCCCGCTTGGAGATAGGGTGGCTTGGAAGGAATATACTCTGTGATAGAAGCTTATAGAAGGACATCATGGCAAGGAGTGGTGAGCTCAGGCTTGGAGGAGCATGCTCCCATAGAGGACCACATTGAGACACTTGGAGATAGATCTGAGGCCATGGAAGAATGAGTTGGCAGTTCAGGAAGGCTATATATACAAGCACCTGAAGAAGTAAAAAAGAAGGGAAAAAAAGAGTGGATAGAGGGCGGAGCTCTACAAAAATACTGCAAGGACGCTGTTGGCTTGGGTAAATAAGTATAGGAAAGGATGTATGAAGGGTTTGGGGGTTATAAATTTTCTTTTACGAGCCTAGATATATGAATCCAGTTATAATGCATGGTTGTGGTCTTCCCTTCTGTGACATTCTATAATGGGCCTAATGAATGTAATGAGGTTACCAGTTTATGTGAATATGAACATTAATGGTTCTAATGCATACATCATTCTTCATAGTTCTTTTTCATTTATGTTTACAAAATAAGTATGAATGTCTGTACAACTTCCTTTCTATTTTGGTGTAAGTTCTATAATTTGTTAAGCACTTTTATGTCTGGGAATGACTACAATGATCTAGAAGCCGTTCTGAGCTCTATGGTTCTTGTATGTCTTATTTCCTCTCAAATCTCTTAAACTCAGATCATAGATGATGTTTCCCACTAAACTCACATAAAGGAGAGAATCAGTGCCTGTACATGCCTTGGGGTGAGCGCCCAGTGCTCGTTTGGTGATAGGTCGGCGCACATGGGGTTTCTTTATTCTTTGATGGGTGTAAAAATGACTACAAGCCTCAAAAAGGAGATGGATGATATCTCTATATTTCTGAAGAGTATCATATTTACATTGATAGTTGCTCATAATTTGTTCGATGATAAGCTTGAAATCTCCATAGATTTCAAGAATTTGAACACCTAGAAAGGCAACAGTTTCAAGACCTAGGATGAGGGCTTCATACTTTACCATATTTTTTATGCACTCAAAACTTAGCTTTCTTGCAAGGGGAATACGAGCATCCCCAGGAGGGAAGAGAATGACTCTGGAACTTCCCCCTTGCTAGCACTTAGAACCATCAAAGAAGAGTTTCATCTTAAGGGTATCCTCCTCATGGTGAAAGTGATTTATGGATTCATCTAGAAATTGTTTGTGAGGAAGATACTTACTAAGAAGAGGGGCCTCGGCCAAACTAGTCTATGATAGCTTGTCCCTCAATGGATTTTTGAGAAATGAACTCAAGGTTGAACTCGGTCATGAGCATGAGCCATCGAGTGATATGGTTTAGAATTCATCATCTTAAGAAGATGAAAGCTAATAATGATGTAAGTCTTATATTTGAGAAGATAACGTCTAAGCTTAGAGGTGGCAAAGAAGAGGGCACAATATAACTTTTTAGCTTTAATGTAGCAAGTCTTGCAGTCATGAAGGGTTTAAACTGATGTAATAAATGGCATCATCATAACCTTGTTCATAATGATTGTTGATCAGAGAACACTTGATAGAACTCACACAAGAAGTCTGTGTAGGAAAACAAGTCAAGTTTAAGGGGTGTGAATGGATAGGAAGAACATGCACGTAGAGGGCAAAGTTCATCATTTAGGACTTAACCAATTTTGAGCATGAAGACCTATTTTTAGAATATGGCATACGGAACACACCAAAAATGTAGAGACATGCATGCCACACATTGTCTATCTTTGGAGGATCATATCGAAGCATTTTGCATGAAGATGAGCTAAGAATAGGATTGTCACTGCAGTTAACTATAAGAGGTCTATTGCTATCACACTTGCATGTGTGGCTTATACTTGTAAATGGCGTGTGGCTATTAATAGCATGTGGCCTATTTTTTAGATAAGCAGTGAAGGAAAAGTTCCCACCTTATATATATGATGTGAATCACATATTAGTATATATAGAGATATAGAGAGGAGAGATATATAGGAATATGTAGAGAGTAAGAGGTAAGGACTAGATTACTGTAACAGATCCATGCGCGCATCAGTATAGAATGCCATTATTATAAGGAGCTTCTATTTTTATAGATGGGAGTTATTGGCTGAATCTAAGTTTCATTCCTATGTGTAGATGAGTAATGCATGTTCTTGTTTCAATCATGATTATTTTTTAAGTTTGTTCCTACCTAGATCTGAATATGGCATGCATTGTAGAATGATGGATTAGTTATGGATCTATATGTTTCTTCCTTTATCACACTAAAATCCTACTACAGCAACCCTAAGGAGGGACCTGGTACCTTTACGTTCTTCGTGTGAGTGCTCACTCTAGGCCTGAGTGATGTGCCAATGCGTCTAAGGTATTATCTAGTAAATTATAGGCTTGCATCAATGGTTTCATTTCTGGGACCTCTTTTCCAGTTGTTTTTAGGATGGTTCGCGATGAAGACGTATCGGGTTCACTCTAGAAAGTATTGAGGAGTGGGTACATGACCTGGAGGAAGAATATACATGGCAGTTAAATAGTGGATCTAATTTTAACGCATGTACTTGGGTAGAATAGAATCTATATGATAGATTATATGAGAGCTTTTTTGCCATATTTCCAGTAGAATTATATGACTAGCTAATTGTGTATGCATCTAAAGCGTAATTAGAGGTATCACACATTTGTTTGGATAAATGAAGAATTTTAGGCCCTTTATGATGTTGATCTTATCTGGACTCGTGTTGTGGATATGTGGTTTTATGGTGTTCTAAACAGTTATATTCTAGAATATTCAATTTCAACGTATTCTTACCCGGAGATAGCTGAATTCTAGTTTTTGTGATATCCTAGAGGAGCATATTTGCAAGGTATTCCACTGGCGATCAAGATCTTAATGGTAACTTTGAACCTAGAGAGTAAATTGATGGCTAACTAAACCTCACCTTGCACAAGGGAAGGAACAGGTTTGGTCAAATATGGTACACCTAGCGGTAAAAAGGTAGAGATAGGAAAGGAGGCTTAAGTATAATGAGGTGTGCGAGAGGGAGATAGAGAAGTAGCTTACTATTGTAGAAAGTATGGCATTGAGGAGAGAGATGGCTCATGAAGGATTTGAAGCTCATGTAGAAGACATGGAGCTAGAGCATCAAGAACTTCCCCATCTTGGAAAGCATGAAAGAGATCCCCCTTGGCTTCACATAGAAGTGCACCAGTAAAGACTACCTAGGTCATGGGTGCGCATCTTAATCCACCTCGTGACCTAGCCCTCACACTTGGTTTTCCCGTATCTAGTACGAAAAGCAACCAAAAAGCTAACTTGGAAAGTAGGAGAGTAGGAGTAAGTCAAGGATTAATTACATCAATGGCAGGAAAGATGGATTCAATGTTATTTAGAGGAACATTTTTAGGTGTATCATCCACACAAAATGTGCACACAGAATGTTGTATTCACCTCTAGAAGTGAAAATACCTCACAGATTGTAGGGGTTCAGCATAGTACTAATGTCGGAGCAAAGTGGAGTACATCTACAGGTCCTATTCTAGCTACATGTGGAGGATCAAAAGGTATAGGTGGTTCTAATTCCAGTGGATCTAGTGATTCTAGAGGCAGAGGAATCATAGGAGTTTATGGATCAAGTGGTCAAGGCTTGCAGCAACCATAGAATATCCATATGGAGATGTATCTTCATCTTCTAGAGTATAGAGGCATATAGGATGCTTCTGAGCATGTACACATGTGTGAAATATTGTGGCACACGAAAGGGATCACGGCTTATGAGTGCAAGGAAAGTCAATTTTCTACTACATTACCGAGACGTGCACACAGCTGGCATAGGAATTTTGATCCTGATCAAACTTGCATGTATTATGCAGCATTAAAGGATGCTTTCTTACAAGATTTCCATATCCCTAAGTTTGAGAAAAAGAGTATAAGTGTGCGCAAGGATATTAAGGTGCTACTGAGAGAGTACGTGAGTATGATGCCCATTTTAAGACACTTTTATCTAAGTTTTCTTATGATATTCATGCCAACCAACATGCACAATGGTTTGTAGGAGGATTGATTACACTATTTAGAAGAGCACTGTCACACAAGACATACACTAATCTATGTGAAGCACTAGAAGCAACTTTATGTGCTGAGGAAGTTGGGAGCATTGACACTAGCGTTAGTCCATTCTTAGAGGCACAAATTACAGCTATGGTAAAATATTTAGAGAAGCTATGAGTGAATTCATCCCATGAAACACACTCAGGGATTTGGTGCACAAATTGTGAGGTGGAAGGTCACACCAAGGATAGTTTCCCTCGTATATCTATACATTTCTTGTTGTTACACTATTAAATATATCATTTGAATCATGATGCTAGTCATTTTCCTTATTTACAGCATGTAATAAGGAAGAATGTATCCTGGTTTTGCAAGATTTGTAGGTCCACGACCCATGATACTAAGGATTTTCAATTGATTGGTTAGATCCATGATGTTATAGACATTTGGGTACGATAGACAAGTGTAACAGATAATTGTAAGGGTAAGAATGAGCACCATGATTGGGAACATAATCAAACACACTATGATGGGAATGAGGGTATTTTTGAACGAGGTCATGGAAGGGGACGTGGATTTCATGATGGATTTGGAGGATGAGGCTGTGGTGAAGGAAGAGGTGAGTTCCCTCATGGAACATGTTATACGTGTGGATCTCCTGACCACTATAAGTGTGAATGTCCTCATAATATTGTATGTTCTTTCTGTGGAAAGAACCATAGCTATGAAGAGTTCCCAAACTTATATGAGCATCTGAGAAAGCAACATAAGCAAGAAAAAAAAGGCACCAGGATGGTTAGAATCCATCATGCGGTTGAAGATCAGTGGATGCCCAAGATAGCACCAGAACCTGAGGCATTGATAGTGAAGACTACTACACAAACTGAAGTGGCGTGTACAAGAGAGGCATTGCACCAAAAGCCTATGATCACCAAGGAGGAGGTTTTGCATGCAAGGTACCCAGATCCTGCTCATCAGAAGGAATTTTACCAGGATACCATGGAAGTGCTAAGGAATCTTCAAGGTGAAATATAGTACTTAAAGGAGTAGGAAAAAACATCAAAGACATTCCAAACTGATAGCAATGAGCTAAGAGAAGTGTGTAAAATGTTGTGCCATGAGAACATCATTCTACAGTTAGGAAGTTAGTTAAAATGGAACACTCTGCATGTAAGTATTGAGACCAAATGGTAGATCCTACATGTGAATCTTCCCCCTAATAGCATTGACTATGACAAGGAAATTACTCTGAATTTTTTTGTAGATGGATGGTTATTGAGTAATATTTTGATTGATATAGGTGCGGAAGTAAATGTGCTTACATTAGATGCATGGCTACAGATGGGGAGGCCTCCATTACAGTCATCATCTAATGTGTTTTTTATGGAAAATAGAACTAAGGCCACTCCCATAGGAGTTTTAAAGGATGCATCTATAAGCGTACAAGGGCCCAAATTCACTAGTGATTTTGAGGTATTAGCACTTGCAGAAGCAAATAGTTTTCCAGCCTTACTTAGATGCCCTTGGTGTTATGTGAACAATGCTGACTTGAGATTCAATAAGGGGTATATCAGCTTTGAGAACAAGGAGGAAAGAGTTGTGATACCTTTTACAAATGGGAAGTCTACACTGTATGTTGAGCCTCTAATTGACAAGGACTTAAACAGAATCTATGTACACGTTATTTAGGACCTAGAGGTCAATGAGCCATCAAAGGACATCATCCTACAGTGAGAGGATTCTCATTCTATTAATGATACTACGAGTATTTCTTGTGACAATTGGGCTCATGGTACATATGAACTAGTAGGGCATGAGGTAAAAAGCATGGTTGCGCACAAGAATGGACTTTATTATATTCGATGGATAGGTGGCACAGTATCTTGGTATACAGGAGAAGAAGTTCTTCCTATATTTCTGAAATTCATGGAGGCACAGTGGATAGACCAGGTCAGGAGAAGAGATATGTTAGTATGTACCTTCTGTGGGATAGCAGCTTGCTAGTGGGTAACTCATATATATATACTTATGGATTAGAAGGAGATCAAGATCGCTTTGTCTACCAGGTTTGTAAGAAGTAATGCACCTACACATATTTACACTTATAATGGTGATTAACCTATTCAGCACCACATTTAGTAGTGTGAGAGACTCTAGATGGTAGGATAGGAAGCATTACCACCTTCACTCTAGGTGCATAAATTGTACTCCACTCTACAAGGGTGTGCACGAGCCTAGTATGTATATTCTGAACTACATCGAGAGATTAGAAATTGGAAAATTTTGACTACAGGAATGCTCCAGACCTTTGACTACTTCTTGACTAAACCTCTAGTAGAAGAGGCATTAAAGTTTTTTAAGTAGTTAACCATTGGAGATAGTGCAAAGGTAGGGGAACTCATACAGGAATTATTTGGTGAGACAGAATCAGGTGCACATTTTGAAGAAGAAGGAAAAGACTCCATATTTCTTGAATGTTCTTTCCTTGAGAAAGAAAAAGGAAATATGGTGTACATCGTGGATGATGTGGAAGTTAAAAAACTTGATATTGACCATTCACAGGGGGCACGAGGTCTTGGATAGTATAGATAAGGATACGCATGCATACCATGAACCAATGAAGACAAAGAAGGTCAATATAGGATCAGAGGCTGAGCCTAAGGAGGTTGTAATTGGAGAATACTGGTCAAACTTGAAGGTGGAAAAGATCATTGAGTTACTCAGGGATTATCAAGATTTATTCCCATGAGGGTATCATGAACTTAAAGGTGTGCATGAATCACTTTGGGAAATGAAGATAAAACTTAAGGAAAGTACGCATCTAGTGAGAAAGAGACCTTACATAATGAATCCTAATTTGTGTGAAAAGGTAAAAGAAGAAATTGATAAAATTTTGAAGTCTGGAATCATTCGACCTTTAGATGAGTTTGAATGGATTAGTCCAATGGTGATCAGTACCAAGAAGGATGGTAGAATTTGAATATGTGTCAACTATAGGGAGCTAAATGCTGCATGTGTAACATACCCATTTCCCTATGCCATTTACTAAGGAAATACTAAAAAGAGTTACAAGGCATGAAATATATTTATTAACAGATGGGTTTTCTGGGTATCATCAAGTTTGGATTGCTCAGGAGGATCTAGAAAAGACAACTTTTACTACTGTATGGGGCAGTCTTTCCTATACTGTGATGCCTTTTGGATTGAAAAATTGTGCATGTTGTATTCTTGCAGATAGTTGTTCAGGAATTCAAATATTTTATTCACAACTTCTTACAGGTCTACCTCAATGATTGTACAGTATATGGGCTTGTTAAGGATCACTTTGACAATTTGCGCTTAATGTTTAAACGGTGCAGATAATTAAGTATCTCTTTGAACATCAAGAAGTGCATATTTTCTACACCTTTTGGAATATTTTTGGGACACATAATCTACAAGGAGGTATTACTTGTTGATATAGCTAAGGTTGCAGTCATTCTAGGCCTGGAAGTGCCTACCAGTCAGAGTGAGGTGTGTGAATTTTTAGGTCACATGGGATATTATAGGAAATTCAATAAAGGGATATGTAAAAATTTCCACACCTTTGGAGGAGTTATTGAAAGGAAAAGGTACATTCTATTGGGGATAATTGTAGTAGCACGCGTTTGAAGCATTAAAAGAGAAACTTACTATCGTGCCTATCCTACATTTTCCTTCATGGGATAAACCATTTCATGTACATGTGGATGCCTCTAGAATGGAAATTGGCACAATATTAGCTCAACCTTGAGAAGGTATTGTTGATCATCCTATTTGTTTTACTAGTAGGAAGTTGACTACTGCTAAATAGAATTATACAACTACAGAGCGTGAAGCCTTGTCAATGATATATACATTACACAATTTTTGATAGTATTTGCTAGCTACACCATTTGTATTCTATGTGGATCACATGGAATTACTAAACAAGCCCATATCGCAAGGAAGCATATACAGATGGGTACTCTTATTTCAAGGTTTGACTTCATAGTTGCAGTGAAGCCAAGGAAAAGTAACTCTGGACCAAACCACTTATCTAGAATTAACTCAAGAGAGGAAACACAGACAATTGAAGAAACCATGATAGATGCCTAGTTATATAGGTTACAGTACACATCATCAGAATTAGAAGACATTGTTGTCATTCTCCCAGACTGGTGTAGCACCAGAAGGAATGAAGGCATTAGAAAAGAAATAGCTTGTTATACGTGCGGCACTATTTATGTTAATCAGTGGTGACCTCTACAAGTTAGGAAGAGATGAAGTACTATTGCCATTATGTATTAGAGCATGAGCATAAGGATATTATGGAATAATATCATGGTGGTATTGTAGGAGGCCATGATAACTACTAGGAGAAGGTATAAGTGATGAGGTACTCAGGCACAAGGGCACACACTGAAGAGAAGTCTTTAACCAGAGGGTAGGAAGGTGCACTAGAAGGTTATAGCTATGGCATGAAGATAGACCACGCAGAATGAATTAATTTGTTCAATGAATGAGAGGATAATTGGTATGTCAAGAAGCAATAAATACATCAAAATTTCAAAAAACTATATAAGGATGGGATGCGAATTCACTTTTATCATTGTGACTAAGAGTATTTAAAAGAAGCCAAGTGTGAAGAGCTGAGTGATCATTTTAAGGTGCGAGAGGTGTGCAACCAGTCATGATGAAGTGATCTATGTGCAAAAGAAGCTTGTGTCCCCGGGGTGCTGAAGGGTTTGAGTGAAATAAGGTGATAGAGAGGAGTTAGGGCACAAAGTTTCCACCTAGGGCACTCTGAATCAAACTAGGGTTTGCTTTACACCTTGCGGAATTTGAGAGGTAAGAATATACAAAGGATTTCAAGGTAGAAATGGCACCCAAGAAAGTAGTTACAGTAGGAGTGAAGGGAAAGATGAAGGATGGAGAAGAATGAGAGAAGGAAACCTCTGGATCCGCGCATGCAATAGATTCAAGGTTGTAACAGATAGGCTTCCTAACGTTAAAGGTACAATTCCAAAGGGACCTAGATCGAAGAGGATGAGTGGGGAACACAATGTGCCAATCATGGGCTATGCAGAGGACACCAGAAAAATCATCCATGGATGTTTCCAAAGTACTGTAAAATAAAAGGATTTATTTGGCTGGGAGATAATGGATGAGGATATGGAAACTGTGCGCACCTCGAAAGCAACTATCATGATCAATGCACACCCACATGGATGAGCCTAAATTTGATATATGTGAAGAGTCATGTGTGTCAAGATGGTTGAAGAAGGCACCCCAAGCTAGACATATGACAGTATATCCTACTATCAAGTTAGATGAGCAGGTCAGCAACACATTGGTGAAGGTTTCTATTAAAGTTGCTAGAAGAAACATGGACAAACTTGTTACAATAAGAGTGTTGCACTAGGATCAAAAGGAAAAAGATACAAAGATAGCATACATAACACAAGAGAGGGACTTAGTGCAGAAGAAGAATGAAGTATTTATCAGCATTACAGAGGAGATTGGAGATTATTTCATAAGAGCTAGGCCACACTTGGATCCCAAGGTACCACAGATGTTTCCCTTAGTGATACATTATGTAGGAAACTTGGTGGACCTAGTACTTGAAGATAAAGCTCTGCGCATGTCAGTGCCAAGGAATCTAGAATAAGAGGTAGAGTGAGAGAAAGCCCTAGTGATGCAAAAGATTGCATCCTATGAAGGGTTGTTGCACGTGCTATAAGAAGTATTGAAGAACATAGACCAGGATTTGAACATCTGCACAGCTCTAGAGGTGCTTTTTAATATAAAGACCCTAGAAGAAAATAACGAGGTCCAAAGAGCAATGAAGGAAAAAACATTGGGCCATGCAAAAAGATTGTTAATGGTTAAGTAGAAGCACGAGGCCCTGGCAACAACACAAGACTTGGTTGGAAGAGCTTGGGAATCTCATTGCACAAAAGATGGATCTTCTAGAAGGAAGAATGACCTCAATGTCTAGCATTGTGTTGGTTCTACAAAATGAAAAAGGGGAAATTGCAAGGGATGAATTAGATTCCATTGATGTGGACATTCCAGAAAAAGTAGAACAAGCACTCACTAAATGACAGGCCTTGGAGGCCGAAATAAAGGAGGAGTATTAAGAGTTGATACTTCAAACTGATATAGAGGAGGGTTGCCTCATAAAATTTCTTTATTCATCTACATTATTTCATTCTTATTATTTTCCATTCTTCTATTCTTTACTTTAATTTTTTAAGATACCCATTATCAGGGTGACAATGAGATTAGTGTGGGGTAATGTTGATCAGAAAACACTTGACAGAACTCACGTAAGAAGTCTGCATGGGAAAACAGGCTAGGTTTAAGGGCACAAATGGACAGGAAGAACCTACACGCGGAAGGAAAGTTCAGCATTTCAGGCTTAGCTAATTTTGAGCATGAAGACCTATTTCTAGAAGATGGCATGTGGAACACACCAACGATGTAGAGACATGTGCGACATGCATTGTCTATCTTTAAAGGATCAGATCAAAGCATTTTGAATTAAGATGAGCTAAGAATATGATTGTCACTTCAGTTAACTATAATAGGTCTATACATAGCACACTTGCATGTGTGGCTATGCTTGTAAATGGCGTGTGGATATTAATAGCATGTGGCCTATTTTTGGAATAGATAAGCGGTGAAGGGAAAGTCCCCACCCATATATATATGTTGTGAATCACATAGTAGTATATATAGGGATATAGAGATATAGAGAGGAGAGATATATAGGAATATGCAGAGTGTAAGAGGTAATGACTGGATTACTGTAACAGATCTATGCACACATCATTATATAATGCCATTATTGTAAGGAGCTTTTGTGTTTATAGATGGGAGTTATTGGCTGAATCTAAGTGTTATTCCTGTGTGTAATTGAGTAATGCATGTTCTTGTTTCAATCATGATTATTGTTTAAGTTTTTGCTTTCATAGATCTTAATATGGCATACATTTTAGAATGATAGGTTAGTTATGGATCTATATGTTTCTTCCTTCATCATGCTAACATCCTACTATAGCAACCCTAAGGAGGGAGCTGGTACCTTTGCGCGCTTCGGGTGAGCACTCAGTCTAGGTTGTGTGATGTGCCAATGCGTCTAGGGTGTTATCTAGTAAATTCTAGGCTACATCAACGATGTGATAGCATATCCCCTAGAACATGATCAGTAGTGGAGATGTATAGATAAAAGGGCTCCCCCTCACGTGGAGGTGTAAGCACTGGTAGAGATAAAATATATTGTTTAAGATCATCAAAATAATTTTGACAGTTATGATCCCAATTGAAGTTTGTGTCTTTACAAAGGAGATGATGAAAGGGTTGGCAATGATCAGAGAGTTGTGAGATGAACAGTAGACTAATTAAAGTTGACCTTAAATACTACAAATTTATTTAATATTGGAGGGAGGAGGCATTTCGATGATTACTTTTATTTTTTTGGGGTCGACTTTAATACCCCTAATAGATACGATAAAGCCAAGGAGTTTTCTAGTTAACACTCTAAACATACACCTGGTTGGATTGTGACAAAGGTAGAAATGAATGAGGTGCTCAAAAAGGACTTCGAGAATGGTAAGATGGTCATGAAAATGTTTACATTTACCTAAAATATCATTGACATAATATTTTATGGTTTTTTGGATGAGATCGTGATAGATCTATGTCATGGCCCACTGATAGATAGCTCCGAAATTTTTTCAAAACTAAAGGGCTTGACACGGTAGTTAAAAGGTCCCCCAAGGGGGTGATGAAGGAGGTCTTATGTTGGTCTTCTTATGTAATGAGAATCTAATTATAACCTGAAAAATTTTCCATAAGAGAAAGCATCTCATAACCTACAGTAAGATCCACAAGTTGATCGACGTTGGGAAGAGGGAAGTCATCTTTAGGGCAAGCGAGATTAAGATCTAAAAATTTGGTGCATATACAAAGCTTGCCAGATGCTTTAGTGATAGGTATGATGTTGGAAACCCATTGGGGATAGTCAATGGGGATGATGAATTTGGTAGAAAAAAAGATGTTACAACTCCCCTTTGACAAGGAGAGTAACTCGAGGATGTATGTGGTGAATCTTTTGCTTAACCAATTTTGCATTAGGAAAGGTGAAAATATTGTGGATGATGATAGAAGGGTAAAGAGATAGCATGTTTTAATATGACCATTTGAATGCCTAGTTATGACAAGAGAGGATTGTGGTAAAATACTCAAGCCAATGTGGGTCAAGATATTGACATATTTTGAAGATGTGAGGCTCCTAGGGAGTCTTGATATTTATGTTGATGATGGCTTCATTGAGAAAAACGGATCTATCTAATGGTAAGGTCCTTATGAAGATAATAATCCTCTACCCCCATGTGGGAAATAATTGCATCATCATCAGCACACTGAAGAATTTTTTAGAAGAGTATACTTATATAATATTTGGATGGTGGAGGGGAAAGGACCCAGTCTAATTTTAACACTGATAAGTGACCCGTATCATGGTGATGGTGGAGACTAAAAAATTGCAGAGGAAATAGACATAGTTTCATCTATATCCATGGACTCATGGGATGGAGAATATGGATAAGGCATGTCCATTTACATCTCAGATGGTGAATTGTGGTTAGAGGATTGGTCTTGATAGCCTAACCCAAATGTTTTATGAGGCTTGCAAAGTTAATTGATAATAAGGCCATGTGGTCGATGCTCGTAATGTCCCATGCTAAATCCCTTCCATACATAATGGTGGAGACAGGTTTTGGTGAAGGATGGTTTGTTGAGGAATCCAAAACCACCGGTATAAGGCTTGGCATGTGGATGGTCAGCGATGTGAGAAGAAGGGGTGTTGAAAACACCATAGATGAGATTAGTATGAAGATGTGGTGGGATGAAAGGAATGATATCCCCAACATTCAGTGTATACATTTGAGCTTGGTTAGGTTTACGAAGATGGTGAGGAGTGGGAATGGTTTTGAGTGTGAAAATATGATACTCCCCAACGTGAGTTTGTCCATTACTTTATCTAGGGAGTCATTGTTAGGAAATTTTGACAAAGAAATGGATGAGTTAGTGGATGGTGCAGATAAATCATTTTTGGGAATGAGAACATCATTAGTTCGATAGGTCATGTTACACATTTGGAAAGGAGGAGTGTCCTTAAGAAGTGTCAATAGCTTCCCCTCATGCTCATATTTAAGACAGTGATGAAGTGTAGAGGGGACACGGTGCATAGTGCAGATCCAAGGTCATCCAAGGAGAACATTATATTAAAAATTCTCCTTCTATGATGTAGAATACCTCATGGAGGAGCTTATAACCAATGTAGATATGAAGGACAATTATTCCCAAGGTGGGAGCGATAGCATCATTGAAGGCATGAAGGACCGCAGGTGTTTGGGTGATGGTGGATTTCAGTATCTTGAGCTGATTGAACGTATGTGGTGAGATGATGTTAATGCATGCCTAATTATTGATCATGGATCAATGAATGAAATTATCATTGATCTTAACCGTGATGAAAAGAGGAAGGTCATGTTCTTACATTGTAATGTCTGTAATCTTAGTATCATCAAACAAAATAGCAAAAAAAATTGTAAGTGATCCTATAAGAGATGAAAAGGGTTGAGCCTCATTACCAGATGTTGAAATACGCTTCAAGGCTTTAGTGAGAGCCTATTTATGATCTAAAGAGCTTTAGATGAGCTTATAAAGTGACATCTTAATTGGGGCCTGATGAAGTTGTTTAACGATACTTTGTTTAATAGGCTGAGGGGCAGCTAAGATGAAACCCTATGTTTCGATGATGAGGTGAACTCCTTAGGAGGAGGAATGGTGAAAAAGGTCTTAGATTTTGGTTGGGGTATCGATTTAGGATCATGTGGACTAGATTGAGTGGATATCCAAACAAAATTGATGAATAAAGGGGTACCATCCTCAGAAGAATCATCATTTGGAGGTGGGATAGCCACAAAAGTCTGTGAGGAATAAGGGTGCTTTTGTATTTGGATGGATGAGGTAGAAGGTGTAGATGTTGGAATGGATGTAGAAGGAGGAGATTGGTTTTCTTCAAGAAGGTAATATTCCTAAATGATGTTATGGAAAATGGTTTGGAGTGCTTTGAAATTCTTAGTTTCATGTCCAGGGCTACAATGGTAGGCATATATGAGGTTGGAATCAAACCATGATGGCTTCTTTGTATTTGGGTTAAAGGTCTTAATAGGTGGAAGCGTGATGGTGAAAATTTTAAGTGTTGGAGGACCTCAGCATAAAATTCAACCGAGGTATTAGGAGGTATCTTATATTTGTGAGATGTCTAGGTTTTGGAGGAAGAGGTGAATGTTTGAGATAATTTGGACATCAAGGGTGGAGTTTGAGGTTTTGATTCTTTGGATTCATTTTTTATGATGGTTGATGTTCTAGAAGAAGAAGTGTTGGATTGTTTTGGATTGGGTTGATTGGTTAGTTGTAATGTTTTTTATGAAGGGTTTTTTCCTAGAATAGATGGATGTGGTCCTAAGATAGATGATGTCATGTTGGATTGTTTGGTATTAGGTGGGAGGATGTCATTTTATTTTGAGGATGAGAAAGATAACATTGAGGAAATGTGCCAAGGGTTATAGATTTGGTTTGTGAAGAATCACCCTTGGGAGGGATGACCACAATCTCAACTAGAGGGTATGAAGGTGGTGTTACAGTTGATACAGGTGGAAGGAGTAGCCTTTGCATGATGAATTCTAAATAAGGGGAATATTGGTTTGATGTTGAAGTATTTGATTGTGTAGATGGTATGGAAGGATCACTTTAAGTTGTCGTAAGTTGAAGTTCTTTAAAAATTTCTTCAAATGATGAAATTGATGTGGAAGGAGGAGGTGATGTAGATGTGGTCACAGTAGTTGATGTTGTGAGTGCGGTAAAAATTATAGAAAGAGGAACTAGGATTGATGTTAAGGATGGTATAATGGGCAAAGGTGGAATAGATGTAGATAAAGTAGTCAAATTCAATGAAGTGGATATGATAAGTGATGAAGTCAATGTAGGTGATAAAGTAGATATAGTTACTGGTTCAATGGTGGATGTAGAATTGAATGGTTGTTTCTCATTGATATGTTTTTGAATGGGGAAGATTTAACATGCATGTAAGTAGACATGGATGTGGGAATAGATGTCGGGATAGATGTGGGTGTGATTGGTGTAGTTATGGGGATAAGTGTTAATGGGTTTGTAGATGTAGGATCAATGTCTAGAGAGGTGGATCATGATAGTTGGTGAAGAAGGTGAATTTATTGATGGGATAGGATCTTGGTCAAAGGTGTGGAGAGTGTTTATGGCTATGGGTGTTGGGTGCTTGGGATGTGGAAGAAGTGGTGGCTTGACTTGGTGTGTGGTTAGGGAATGGTTGTTTAAATATGTCAAGTGGTTGGTTAGGAGATGCATTAGGATTGTCCACTTGAAGATCACCTTGATCAATGATTTTTTTGAATAGATATTTAAATTTTTGACACCTCTCTATATCATGTCCTCAAACTTGGTAGTATTTATAGTAATGATCCTCACGGTACCACGCAAGTTTTTTTCTAGACTCATCAAATGGTCAGATAGGAGGAAATGTGATAATATTAACCATCATCAACTTGTAAAATATTGAACTATATGATTCTCCAAGGGGACTATAGTTGGGAGTAGGCATATGGGCTTGTTGTTGATTCCATGTGCTAGATGTAGGGGTGGAAGAAGACTTGATGACCACAGCATTGGCTACACTTTTAGATTTATCGTTATGTGTGAATGTTTTAGTAAAATCAATCTTGGGTTTATTTGATTTAAGTTTTAATTGGCTTGGGCACGAGTCTCGAGTTTATGAGCCATGGTGAAGGCTTCTTCAAATGTTTGGAATGATTGAATTTTCAATGTAGAAGAAATATGCTTCGCACAAGAAAGTGAGAATAGATCGATGAGTTCAGTTTGTAGAAAATAAAATGATAATTGGTTTATTATGCCACATCATCATGGAAAAAATTATGCAATAGACTCGTCATCAAATTTTTTACTGGCGTATAATCAAGCAATGGTGATTTTTTGTGCAATATTAATCAAAATTTTCTCTAGGAACAATTGTGCGAGTTGGGTGAAGGATAATAAGGAATGTTGGGGAATGCCATTGTACCAATCCAATGTTGGACCAGCCAAGGATATAGGGAAGGTGTGAAGCATAACATCATGATCATGTGCAATAAGGTAACATGCATGCCTAAATGCATGGAAATGTCATTGGGGATCTTCTTTGTTGTTAAACTTAGTAAGTTTAGGAAGCTCTGAATGAGGGTAGTAAGGTTTGATTAGAACCGATAGACGAATAGGTTCATTACGTATTTTTTTGTAAGATAATTTAACCTTGGGTCCCAAGGTAGTGGCCTCAAGACTAACCAACCTATTCATTAAGAAATGCATGAGATTGTTCGATGTGATGATTGGTTGGGATTGTGATTTTGTGGCATGGAAAGTAGCTTGATAAGGTGGTTGATAAGTTTGTGGATGTGTGGGTGTTTGAGGAATTTTTTGATAAGGATGTATGTAATTCATGGGTTTAGATTGAGGAGGTGTTGTAATGTTTGATGTTGCGATATGGGGATGTGATAAGATTATTGGGATTGTGTTGGCTATTGTGGTAAATGATGAGTGGAAATGTAGGTATAAATAGGTTGAAATTGTTGATGGGGTGAATTAGACATTGTAGAATGAAAAGCACTTGTAATGGGAGGTTGGAAAGTAATGACATGTATGTGTGATGTGAGATGAAAATAAGGATTATGTTGTTCAAACATGGGATTCAATATTTGGGTAGATTAAGTAGGTACAGTAGTGATGATAATGACCAAAAAGGTAATAGGAATAGATGTGGTGATAGTTGTGTTTATTAGAGGGATATCAATAGGAATGAGTGTGACTATCTAAGTGGTTTGATGAGGTGGGGTATTGGTAGAAGATGAAGCATGATCAAGTTGGGATGTGGTAATCTCATTCATAATTTAAGGAAAAAGCACTGTAAATTGTGAAGAGGGAAGTTGGGTAGTTTCAAGATTTGATGGATAAGAATAAATTTGTTTAAGTGGTGGACCATCAATAGAAATATGGGTTGACTTCCTAAGAAGGTAATCTTAAAGATTTGTTGGATTGGCATCAAGAAACTCTTGAACCTCTAAACTGCCATGAGGGACAATAGGAGGTCCAAAAGGTTCAGATGTTGCAGATGGAGGATTGGCTAGTTGAGATGGGATGCAATAATATAAGAAAGGAACATTCTCACCTACAATAGTAGTTTGAATAAGAGGTCCTTGGTGAGGAAAATTGATGACAGGTTGGGTTCCCATGGAGGAAGTGACCAAGGGCATAGGTGAGACATTGGTCATGGTAGATATTTGTTGAGATGGGACGATAGAACTATTTGAGGAAAAGTTTTATTCCATTTTCTTAGCTACTGAACAAGTAACTATGGGCATGAAACAAAGATTATACTAACTAAATCAAGTAATTCAAGCACAAAATATTTTATTTTATTTTTTTATTAAGAAAGTGTGAAAAACAAAAAAGAGGGTGGATAACAAAGGTACCTAGGAAATGGAAATATATGGTTGGTTTTGAGTAGATATGGCTAGGGAGTCCTCGATATACCTAAAGGTGCATGAGGCCCGAGTCTGTGTAGGATTTCTAGTGTGACTAGAACACTGTGGAAGCTTCCTATTGGGTGATGAAATCCCAATCAGTCCACCCAATAGGAAATTGTATAGATGTGTAGATTGATGTGTGAATTTGGTTGTGTGTGATAGAATGTGAGATGTAACTGATTAACCCCTATTTAAGATAGATGAATAAGTAAGGATGTCAAAAGGTTCGTTTTAAGCCAAATCCAAATGTGAAAGTTTGATGAGGACAAACACAAAAAAAAAGGGAAAATGTGATACAAAATGGAGAAAATAAGACAAAAAGAAAAATACCTGGAGAACACTTTTCCTTTTTATCTGATCTTTTAAAGCAAGAAAAGAGTGATCCAAGCAAGTCTAGAATACAACATGAACAAGCAAAAGAAAAATCCTCTACCACAATGTTAGTGGAAAATAGAAAAATGAATGAAAATACAAGGGACTCACCTACAAGGGTGGTCCCACCAGACGTGCCAGAATGTTGATGGAAATTTCTTGTTCCTGTTCAGATTAGTGAAATATGTACTAAAGAAATCCAAATAACTCCAAAATGTAAGGGTTTAAGGTACCTTGAAGTATGATAGATGCAAATGGATGGGCACAAAGTAGGGACCTCACTACAAATCTGATGAACCTACAAAACAAAGGTAACTAAAAGGAAAATGGATTAGATGGTAGATGACAGGGTTATTTCACCATTTGCTTTACGTTATTGATACGAAATAGATAAGGGAAAGGGCTAATGAGGAATACCGGTTTATGTTGGTCGATTGATGGTTGTTGCACATATTCTGACTTCTCAATCCAATTTTGACTGTGAGAGCTTCCTTTTGGCTGGGAGGAACTACTTGAAATAGAAAACAACACCACAAAAGAAGAATTAAATAATACATGACAGTGGGCTACCTAGCGTGTGCTAGATCCTAGAAGTGTGATACTCCCTAGATGGCTATCAATCCACTGTTTAAAACAACTTAATGCAATAAATAAACAAATTCCTATTGTGGTTGATATGATTTAGGTATTTCATTCAAGCATAATAAGTAAATCTAACATAACAGGCTAAGCTATTGTCAGATATGAAGGGTAGGTATTTGTCAAGGTGTTAGAACTAGTCAAGGTAAGGTTTTGGGTTGTTTGGGTCACTTGGTAAAAGGTAGGTTGGCTCTGTTATTGGAAAAGGTGTAAAACTCATATACCAACATCAGTCTAGTATAACCGGTGATGGTTTAGGAGAGACTGAAAACGGTCATGGGTAACCGGCGTCAGTACAGTTGAATGATAATAGTTCAATAAAAACCTTATTACATAGTCTAGGTGATGTTAGATAGAGCTAAAGGAGGGGATGGTGAGGTCTGTGGGAATGTTGAGAACACTCAGAGAGGTGGAAGGGCTAGGATAGGTGATCTGGTAAAAGGGTGGGTGAGGTTTAAGTTTGTCAGAAATTAGAATATGAAGGAATGGGAATATTAATGGAGGAATAATAACAAAAATGATAACAACTCTATAAACATAATAAGAATGGAAATGATCAGTGATAAAAATAGTTACCAATGTTGCAGGTCTAATGATTGGGTGGTGGTGACGATCACTTGGTGGGATGGAGCTTAGTGCAATAGTGATGCTCCCTCGAATGTCACCATGAGTGCAATGCTTTTGGATCTGTCCTAGTGTTGGCTAGGGATGTTTGTAGGTCTGAAAAGGATCAGGTTCTACTTACATACAATTCTCTCCTCATTCCTTTGATCTCACAATGTACCAACCCAAAAACAAGGTTGCTAAGGCCAATAAATGGTAACCAATGGAGGTTCTTGGTTGACAGGCATCAGTTTAGGGGTGACTGTACGTACCCAAAATTGTAAGGTATTGTACTACGAAACGGTGTAACAAGTGCCCCAATGATGATACAGGTCTCCTCGTAAGGTGTTCGGGATCCAGAACAGCCCTCGGAGTATGCGTTAACATCCCACATGCCCCACTTAGCCCCAGCACCCTTTTGTTTTCCCCCTTTTTCTTCTTTCCTTGGCCTTTTGTTCTTCAGTGACGAAACCGCCACCCTGATCAGGGCGGCGGTCCTATAACCGCCGCCCTACTCAGAGCGGTGGTCCTGTGTGATTTTTCCAGAACGTTCTTTGATGTGACTTGCGTGAAATATCACGATTCACCAACTTTCTTTGCTGACTTGAGCATGCATTTATGTTTTTGGTCCCCTAGAATAGTGTTTTTCCTTTGTTTATTGTTTAGGAGTTCCATTTGGTTTTGGTTTTTGGGTGATTGAATTCCTATAAATGCATGGTTTGTGCATAAGCAAAAGGTCTGCCCCTCATTCAATTTCATGCTCTGATTCTCATATTTCAGTCTTTTATTCTGTTTAGAAGCCATAGTGTTAATTCCTTGCATGTTTAGATAGTATTGTTCAGCTGTTAGTAAGCCACAGACCCATCTTGTGCAGGTAGTGTTGTTATCTCATCCAAATCCAGTTAGAAGCTTGCCTCTGAGTTTATCTTTGTTGTAGATTTAATTTCATCATATCTTGGTGTTCTTAGTTTAATTCATTATATGCCTGGTTAGCTTTATTCAACTGTTGATAAGCCACATATCCAACTTGTGCAAGCAGTGTCTTTATTTTATCCAATCTATTGGAACCGAATAGCTTAGGAAGCCATTAAAGTTGTAGGTTTTTCTCTTTGTATAGGATAGTTGCATGTTCTGGTCACTTCATGTTGCATGGCTCGTGTAAAATCCCACTAGGAATCACATAAGCCAAGCTCTGTACTCTTGCACTATCCCTCTCCTACTCGCATTTTCAGTCTGCATTCTAAGCTATCCTTGTCCCAAAATCTACTCCTATCGATGCTAGCATTACACACTTTTTTGGATCCACGTGAACACGAAAGAACGAGGAGATCATACTGAGGGGACGAGATCACACACACCATCGGATTCGCCACTGTTCTATGGAATCCAGGTTTTAAATTTCAAAATTCTAGTTAGAATCATATCAAATAGAGTAGTTAATCGCTTTATTTCAATAAATTCTATTATTGATATTTCCAGGGAAGCTGTGGGGATTGATAGTTTCTAAGAAACTATGATTCACTCCTCACTTCTGAGGTAGGATCGAGAATCTTGCAAGTAGATTAGACAAGTTGTTTTATTTATTTAGAGTAATTCTACAAAATCACACAGGCAAATAACTACACTCGGTTATCTTGTCTGTTTCAAATTATTGTTTAGTTATTATTTCTAGATACGCTTAAAATAGTTTGCTTTCCTTAAAATTATTAAAAGTTTTCTTAGAAGAATAAAATTTATACAATTAGATTTATTTCACATAGTTAGAATTTGTTTCATTACAGTTAGATTTGCATTTTGTTTCGTATGACAATCACGGGACCTCAGGAGCCCATGGAATATATATTTGAGCCAATTGTGCCTTAACCAAACCTAGTCACAGCAATAGTTAACATAGACCAAAATCTCAGGATACAAGTATTCTGAACAACCACAGATTTACAACAGATCAGTTCTCAATTAAGAGGATTAAACATAGAAGATGACCAAGCACACACATTTTGGTTAAACCAACCAAACTATAGATTGCCCTAGGAAAAGCACTCACATGACTGTAGAAGGGCTCGAAAGAGAACAAACATTCAGGTGCGATCCTTTAGTTCCACAACCAGATGCTGGGGACACCCTCGTAGATATAGATACCAGCTTAAGAATCTAGGTTGCGAGAACCCCTGTAAGGTATTCTGAGAAGATTGCACAACTATTGGTTCTAAATATAGAAGCTTAGAAAGCATACGATTACTAGATACTAGGGATTAGAACTTGATCTCACGTATGACCATAATAGGACCGCAACAACCGAGAGTCTATGGTTTTGATCCACAGATCCCACAGCCCAACGAGTCCACAAGTCAATTAGATATAGACACTAACCTACGCACCTTGGTATTCAGGTCCACTCCACTTCCACCTATCATCATCGAACAACTTTCCTTACTAGATATCACGGCTAACGAAGCTAGGGAATTCTGGACTAAGCTAGAAAATCATCCGTAGAGTCAATTATATTCATCATCCACTATATGACCTTATCAGGAGATATACACGAAACTATCCTGGGTCATTTTCCACGTATTCCGCAACCCATAGATCGAATCATGCCAAAGCTCGATATTAATTGGAGCCTTTGAGCAGTCATCCTTACTGATCGATCTATCACACCAGTCCAAGTTAGAAGGGCCTTCTTTGCCTTAGATTCACAAATTCCACTAGTGTGTGTCGAAGACATTAGACTGCCTAACTAGTTTATCTGAATCCAACGCATATTCTACCCCCACCAGCTATCTCGGCACAACCTTGAGAGGTCGGGTACGCGGAAGAGTCACTTGTAGATTCTCAAGCTCACCTGTCACTTTTCCGGCACCAAAATTGGTGAACCCGACATGAAACAAACGAAATTAGTGAAAGCTGACGTAAAACTTCTTACTTTCTCGTCCGGAGTCATAATATCACGTTTCCTTTCAGAAATCATCTTCGCTCCTTCCCATTATTATGCGGGTATTCATATACCCCCCGAATATGTCAAGATTCGATGCATATGGCAGACCCCTCTTAGGTCTTGAGGCATACTACGCCTAAAAAAATAGCCAATCAACACCCTCACTCTTAGTATGGGGCGACAACTATTCAACTAATCAGTTGTCAACACAAACCCCAAGAATCAGATATAGTTCGTCTTTTCAAACTGAGGAGTTAGATCAACCCCCTCGAACCCAACAAACAGAGCCTTCAAGTTCAAACAATATGACATTTACCGGAGAATCTGGTTCGTCTCCTCAAATGCTACTCAGACCACAAATTAGTAGGCAATCAGATCCATACCTGGTCTTAGATGATGGACAGCCAACACGTTATCCTAGGAGTGAACAACGCTCCCGGGGAATGTACCCACCTATAGGAGGTTTACAAATACAACCCGAAATCTCTTTTCAAGAAAATACCTCTATGCCACTGCATACAGGAAATATTCTTGGAGAAACTTGGCAAGATAGCGATCAGTTTATGACAAGATATCACGTACCTATACAACACCAAGGTATACAACAAACGCCGCTCAGGAAAAGTACCGTGACTTCACCAAATGAAGTAATTTCAACGTTAGTAGAAAGAGTGAGAGGGTTAGAACTGGCTCAAGCAAGTCAAAATTCTCTGTTCATACAAACAGGAAGTTCCAATCCTCCATACCACTCTGGCCAGGTAGATCTCCTTACGGGAGTAGGCACATTAGGCATGCCTCCTCAATATCCATAACAAACGCCAACAAGGCCTATCATCTCTAACACTATTCCTCCCGGTCTAGTGTCGAACAATCTGTTCCTTGATAATACCCCCTTCCTACTTAAACATATACTCTAAATCACCACAAGGAGATATGTTCTCCTCTCCCAGCATGTTTTCTCAAACGCAGGGACCTCCCTATGCCCCTGCCAATGCATACGCTGCACTGTATCAACAACCTATCCCACCACCACTCCCTCAGCAAACACCATCAATGGTCGAAAGCTATGTGATAGGGACTTATTCAGAATACCTAAAGGAACCCTTAGATTTCACCATACGAAGTGTCATGCTTCCAAGACCTGTCCCTGATTTTCCCAAGTTCAAGGGTGAGGGAGATCCAAACGCACATATCAAAGCTTACGCTACAGCCATACGAGAATTACTCCCTTGGGATGGGGTGGTTGCTAAAATATTTCCCAAAACCTTGGAAGGCATCACTCTCGATTGGTATTATAGAATACCTGAGGCTTCCATACATTCATTTAAACAACTCGTGTCAGAGTTCATCAAAGCCTTCGACATGAACAAACTATTGAGAACAGGAATCAGGGAATTCTTGCATATCAAACAAGAACACAACGAATCTGTCGCCCATTTCATCCAGAGGTGGTGTACAATTCTTTATTCATCAGCAAGTGCTCCAAACATGGATCAGATGGAACTATGTGATTTATTCCTTCATTCTCTCAGTAGAGAAGTGAAGGAAGAAGTCCAGAAGTTCCCACTAAGGACTTATGATGAAGTACTTGAGAGCACTCTGCGAATAGATCAAGCAGCGATAGATAGTGGTCGTAAGGCATATGGAACAAACAGGAGGTTAATCACCTCCACTCAAAACACTACAACTACCACAAATGTCAATCAAGGACCCAAAATCCTTAACAAAAATCGTGGGGTAACAATGGATGGGGTAACCAACCAGCCCAAGAGGGTAAATGTTGTTAATGCTCCGTCACAAGCAAACAACCAGCGAAACAACAACTTTACCCCCGACAATCAATATAGTGGATTTTAACCATCCACAACAACAACGGTGAAATCCCATACAAGGGCCAAGCCAAAACTCATTTGGTTACCAAAACCAAATTCAAAACCAGAAACAACAATTCCAAAACTTTAGTCCTAATAGGTAACAGTTTGATCAGAATTTTAGGCCACAATACACACCAAACCAACAAAACGGGAATTACAACCCCAATTCTTATTGTGGTTTCCATAAAGTTTGGGGTCACAATACTAGAACGTGTCATGACTACAATAAATTTATGCAACGCTTGCCAGAAGAACAAAGACAGTTCTTCACAGACCTGTTTTTGGCAGATCCCGTCTCATCATCACAAAATACTCTCACAGGGGCAATTTCTCCTCAGAATGCTCCCCTCAAGATCTTTAATGATCCGCTCCCAAATCATGATAGCAATAGGCTGAATCCAAATGGAACAAACAAAGGTGCAATGACGGGAAACAATGATCATGAAGCCTCGACTTCATTAAATCCGTCAGTTGTGCCACAGTTGGGAGCTCAACCAAGACCCAAGATAGTCAATTTGGTAGAATTAGATGCTGAACTACCTATCGAAGCTATAACAAGAACACGAGAGTATTTCTCTCAACCGAGCCCAAGTCATCTGCCAGAGATAGATAAGAGTCAGCAAATAGTTGAAAAACCCATCGGTGCCTATGATTTAATTAGTGACCTAATAAAAACCTTCTCACACATTTCATTTTTGGACTTACTAAAGAACTCTCCCCCTCACAGAGCTGCTCTTTTAGAAGCATTAGGTCTAGGCCATCTAATTAACATCACTCCACCTCCTGAAACACAAGTAAATCACGTAGATTTTGATATCCACCCTCCGGGGCAGCCAGACAAGGATGTTGAATTCATCTTCGAAATAAGTAAATGCCCACAGATGCTGAGATTGCATGCCGAGGTGACCCATCCTTACACTTGCAAGTGTGGGTTTATAATAACTATGTAAAACAGGCAATGGTTGACGATGGGGATGCAGTTAACATAGTCCCTTTCTCTTTCCTCCAAAAACTTGGATATGGGGAAACAAAATGTTCCACTACTCGAAATACATTGAGAGGCTATGATAGCCTTAAAGCCACTTCGATAGGAACTATAATACTGCCGGTCACCTTAGGGCCCAAAAACCATCTTGACTGAGTTTTATATTATAGATCAGGGAAACTAACTATAATATGATCCTCAACCGACCTTGGATACATCGAATGAAGGCAATTCCTTCTACTTTATTTCAAGAAGTAAGATTCTTGCATCTAGGAAAGGTATTTGTAGCCAAAGGCGATCCAAAACCTTTCGATTTGCACCTAGCTGATTTAAAGAAAAGACCAGGGGTGCACTCAGAATTTGAACTTCCAACCAACCAACTTAATAAACCCTCTGACCCAAAGCCAGAGGAAAATTTGGTACCTATGACGGATCTTGAAACTACTAGCATATCCAAAACAATTCCAACCCCTAAAGGTAAAACTAAAGAAACAGTATCATTAGGGACTACTGCGAAAATCGTTGAATTGATAGAACAAGATTCACCAATGTTCTTACCATTTGATTCAGTAGGCATAGGATTTTCCCTAGGTGTTGGTTCCTTGCCAGCAGAGGATCTCTGTATGGTAGAAGTAGAGTGCGTAAATGCAACAGATGCCCCAACATCTATACTCCCGGCTAAGTACTCTCCATTTTGATGGAGCTTAATGTCGTTATGGAGCAGGGGCAGGTATAATTCTTACTTCGCCCAAGGAGAAAGTCCTCCCATTCACTTTTTAATTAAATTTTGAATGTACAAACAACGTCGCTGAGTACGAAGCCCTCCTCCTTGGCCTTACCTTAGCCAAAAGAATTGGTGTTGATAACATCAGAGTCCTGGGAGACTCGCAATTAGTGACAAACCAAGTTTCTGAAGTATATGAAACTAAAGCCGAACACTTGCAACTCTACAAAAATGTTGTATTAGATTTAAGCAAGGCGTTTAACTTTATATCCATTGAAGCAATTCCCTAAGAGAAAAATCTTCTCGCCGATTCAATAGCAACCTCAGCATCACGTTTTACTCCAAGCAATGAGCTAAAAGATACTCACTTCACAGTATCTATTCGTGATGAACCATTGATAAAAATAATGACAAATCCTCTTTCAAGCGGAAGTGAATCTACCGTCTTAGACCATTTTGGAAATAATGCGGCTACTTTGGATTACTTAAATGCCTATGCAGCACTACATCTCTCCTATCACATGCTAGATTTATCCCTGATTCCACATTCATCTTCCTACTTTGGAAATCCCGTAACGGATCTTCCCTCACAAACGGAACCTAGCATATACGGAATAGAAAATGGGGATGATCTAGATTTACCTCCAGCACCACTTGAGTTCGAAGAGGGTAACGCCTCTTTGATCGAAGAAACAATCGATGTCAACATCAGGACAGAAGATGAACCAAGAATATTGAAACTAGGTTCTTCATTAACCCCAGAAGAAGTGGAAATACATACTCAGATTCTCAAAGAACATCAGAAGGTGTTTGCATTTAATTACAAGGAGATGACAGGAGTCGCACCCCACATTACGGTGCATAACCTCATCACTAAATCAGATGCAAAGCCAATTAAACAAAAATCAAGACCCATGAAGCCCAAAGTAGCTCTCATGGTAAAAGAGGAGGTAATAAAACTCCTTTAGGTAGGATTCATCAAGCCAGTTGACTACTCCCAATGGGTATCCAACATCGTTCCCGTTCTCAAGAAGAACGGAAAGATACGCATTTGCATAGATTTTCGAGTTATCAACAAAGCGTGCCCTAAGAACGAATTCCCATTACCATCCATAGATGTTATTATTGATGCAACAGTTGGTTTTGAACTCTTGTCCCTCATGGATGGATTCTCGGGATACAATCAAATCAGAATATCCGAGCAAGATCAAGCTAAAACCATGTTTATAACTCCCTGGGGAACCTATTGCTACGCTGTTATGCCATTCGGTCTCAAGAATGCCGGTGTTACGTACCAGCGGGCCATGACATACATATTTCACGATCTAATTCATAAAATCATGGAATCCTACGTAGATGACTTATTGGCTAAAGCTAAGAAGCGTTATGACCATACCGAAGTACTCTGCGTCATTCTTTCACGTCTAATAGAATACGGAGTCATGCTAAATCCAAAGAAATGCGTCTTTGGTGTAACAGGAGGGAAGCTCCTAGGTTACATCATATCGTCACAAGGGATTGATGTTGATCCAACCAAAATTCAGGCTTTCCTTGAAATGGTCCCACCTTCAAGTGAATCTGGAATCAGATCATTTCTCGAAAAACTGGGTGCAATCTGGAGATTTATCCCAGACTTAAGCTTCGCCATTCATCCAATCAACAATCTACTCAAGAAAGACTATAGCATTTATTGGACCGACGATTGCAATGAATCCTTTGATGCTGTTAAGCATTTCCTTTTGTCACCACCTACGCTAATGCCACCTAAGTTAGATCACCCGTTAATTCTATATTCACGAGCTACCGATGTCTCGCTGGCTTGTATGTTGGCCCAAGAGGACGATGACAAGAAGGAACATGTGATTTATTTCATCAGCCGAACGCTGCTCGACTATGAAACATGCTATACACAGGCAGAATGAGAATGCCTAGCCATAGTCTTTGCTACTAAACGCCTAAGACATTATATGCTGAATGAAGAAACGAAGGTCATGGTAAAAACGGACCATTTACGAACTTTTCTCACACAAGGGTCCTTATCTAAAAAGGCTGGACGTTTTATAACCTTAATGGGAGAGTTTGAATTAACATTTGTAAATCAGAATTCGGTTAAAGGACAAATCATCACGGATTGGTTAGCTGACAACCCATTAGACGGAGGTGATCTAGTAGATTTAGACTTTCCAAATGAATACGTATACTACATTGAAACACGACCCGCTATCTCTGAGTGTCCTTGGTACACTGACATCGTTAATTATATCATGGACCATACATACCCGGAGGCAGTTACACTGCAACAAAGAAGGCGGTTGCGCATAATCGTAGCCAAATATGTCATTATAGAGCAGGTGCTCTATCGAAAAGCATTCGATGGAATGCTCTTAAGATGTGTCGACACAGAAGAGTCCAAGAGGATTCTCCATGAATCCCACAGTGGTATATGTGGAGGCCACTTCGGTGGCCATGCCACCACTTGAAAAATACATCGAATGGGCTATTTCTGGCCCACTCTAGAACATGACGCGATAGAGTTTACACGCAAGTGTTATAAGTGCCAAGAATTCTCCCACGACATCCACATGTCGGCACAAGATTTGCAACCAATCGCTACTCCATGGCCCTTTTCTACATGGGGTCTAGACTTAATAGGGAAATTCTCTCCCTCATCCACAGATGGCCATAATTTTATAATCACGGCCACTGAATATTTTACCAAATGGGTGGAGGCTATGCCTCTTACTACTGTACTTGGTTCTGTGATCGCCAAGTTCATTTTGAACCAAATCATTTGTAGGTACGGTATCCCACAAATCATTATCTCTGATAATGGAACTTCTTTTAAAAATGAAGAAGTTCGTGAACTATGCAGTAAATTTAAAATAAGCCATCATACGGCTTCCTTGTATTATCCCCAAGCCAACGGACAGGCTGAAGCGACAAACAAAACACTTAAAGCCATTCTCCTTAAAACGGTGAAAGAAAACAAACGAGATTGGCATTTGAAGTTATATCCGGCCTTGTGGGCCCACCGAACCTCAATAAGAACACCAACGGGAGCAACTCCTTTCTCGCTAGTATTTGGGGCAGAAGCAGTTCTCCCACTTGAGGTTGAAATACCCAGTCTCTGTATTTCACTACAAGGGATTCTAGATGAGGACGCTTACAGAGAAGCACGTCTTTCCCAACTAGAAATCCTAGATGAAACTAGGTTAGATGTTGAGCAGTGGCATAGAGCTTATGCTGACCGAATGTGCCAGCAGTATAACAAGAAGGTTTATGAACGCGATATATACGAAGGTGATCTAGTTCTAAGGCTAGACAGCCAGATTGACAAGAAGACCGGCGAAGGAAGGAAATTCCAGCCCAAATGGTTGGGCCCATACCGAGTCATGAAGGACTACGGAAATGGTGCTTACCTCTTATGTACGTTAGAAGGTGAGGAATTTGGTGAAACAGTCAATTCCCTACACCTCAAACGTTTCTACGCATAGGCAACTAATGCTACCTATATAACTATCTACATTGCATCTTCATATAGATCTAGATCATTTTGTTCACTTGTTCTTACGTAAATTATGATCAAGGAATCTATTCTCAAAGCAATTCATTACAAATTCATGATGTTTCTGGCATAATGTTCTTTAATCATACCTCTCCATCTTCTTGTATCATCGAATCATCTTGGAATCTTTTATCAAATAAATCAAATATGACAAAGCCCTAACGGTAACCATACCAAGATCTGCAAGTGTGTTCTTGCTTTGATTTCTTCTTAGGATAGGTGTCTTGCCTAAGATCTGTTCTAGAAGTTTCATGGTGTCACATCTATCCCATATATACATCTCTTTAGAAATAAGCATATACTGACATTTTACTCAAAAAGACAAGTCAAAAAGTGATTAAACAGAAAGTTTTATTTTTACACATTTCCTTGCCCCACCAACCTTCGGTGATAAGCTTGCATCTCTTACTAGTGACGTAGGGTTGGGAAAGGATGGAAATGCCCTTACTTGCCTATGCCTTGGCCACGGTGATAAACCCACGCTTCTTACTAGTAGCATGGGGCAAAGTGTAGGGGGTCCTCTTGACAAAGCAAACGTTAAAAGGTCATAAACAAACTATTCAAACTTTGAGTCAAAAATGAATGAATCAGATATTCAAAATTCCAAAAAGAGTTAAATATCCTAAAAACCCAGATTTTGTCTACTATGTGGCCATCTACGGGTCTAAGTCTAGATAAACCGCAAAGCAAGTTGCATCCAAAACTATGAAGTCATTCAGGTAGGGTAGGCTTGTAGCTTCCAATTTGGTTCCGCCAAAGCTTTGTTTGTCTTTCATCACTATCATTTCACCATATTTCATAACTTGCGCCCTTCTTGGCTCTTGGTGATGAGCCCTCGCATCTTACTAGTTGCGTGGAGTTAGGAGTGGGGCAAGTTGATTTGTTCATCATGCTAGTTATTTTCATCACTTTGCCAAAACAAACATGAGGTATCCAAATTGCTCACAGAAGCTAAAAATCAAGATCACAATATATCTACAGTATCACGTATCAGCATCATGAAACAAAAAAATAAAATAAACATTTGCATCATTTGTTTTCCATTGCATACATTCTAGAAAGCATATAAAACATACATCATAGTATACACGAGGAAGCTGGAGACAGAAAGGGAAAACATGAGTAACAAGTTTTGATCCAAAAAACGAATACATATATATAAATAATCAATGTTTATATACAATTCCATCATGCAATAGGCATGGTCAAAACGCTCAAAGAGCCCGTAATATACAAAAGAATCTATAGTACAAAATACATAGGAACCAAGTAGTCTCTCAACCCCTGCGCGACCCCTCCAAAGGTGCACGCCCTCATCTAGGACTCCGACTACGCTGACGCTCTAAATGAACAGAGGGCTCAGGGTCCTGAGGGGCAGCCACGGTCTCACCATTAGAATGGCTCCTCATAAGATGCACAGCCGTCCTATAGCCCGCTAACTCTGTGCGAAGAGTCGACACCATCCTGGCCACGTGCCAAATGGGAGCGAAGATGTCGGTATGCCTGCCGGCTACTGAGGGCTCCCCGGCATCTACAGATAGCTCCACATGGGTCCTACCATGGGGATCATCAGGGAATCAATGCATACCCTGTAGATCAGATCCCGCCACTCATCAACAGTCTCTGCAAACAAAGGAGAAAAATGAATTAGAAACCAAGCAAGAGGATGAAATATACAAGGTACAAACACAAGGAGAGATAACAAATCCTAAATTAAAAAAACATTGAAAGGAAGAAAGGATAGCTTACTCGGATCACCGGGCCTCCAAGATGGATCACTGGGGCCAGCACCCGCCGCGGATGCCGCTGCCGACTGAGGGGCTGCTCCTGTGGCAGGGGCAACATGTCACCCCACAACCGACTCGTCCTCTCCACCATGGCCCTGAGAGAGTGGCTCCTCTGAGACTAGAGTGTCTCTCTCTGCACTCTTCTCGGCCCTCTCCGCCTGCAAAATATCCTGAGTGTCATACCACTCAGGATCGCTATCATCAGTCTGCTCCTCTGACCCTCCCTCTGTAAGCTCCTCAAAATCGGAATCAATGTCTATAGGGTCATCGCTGCTATGAGCAGGACCCGCAGCAATCTGAAGCAAAGGTGCCCGAGGTGCACCGGCTCTCCCTCTGGCCCGAACTACCCTCCTGGCTGCAATGGGAATGCCAGGAGTAACCACTGTCCAGCCTCGGCCTCTAGACCCCCCTCTGGCCTCGCAAACTGATCTGTAAACTGGTGCCACTGGGGGAAGCATGCTCGTATATGGAAGGCCGAACTGCTGAGGAACTCTGTTGAAAGGATGTACCTCCACCCACCCCATGCGGTCAATAAGCTACTCTGTGGTGGAGCAAGAGATCAATGTAAGGGTATCCTCACCCCATATGCCGGCCATAAGCCAGTACGGTGTCACCTCCATATCTGCTGTGGTAAGGGAGGCAACTCGCTGGTGAGGTTCTCTAAGCACCGACATATCTGACCATCTGGCTGCCCTCACAGCCTCTGGATCTGCCACTTCTACGCCTCTGCCATAGGGAATAAAATGCTCATACACCCAACTCATGACTAGAGTTGGGTGGCTCAATGACTATCCCTGTAAACGGACCACCCTATACAAATCATGGTAGGTGGTCCCCAGAATATCTGCGCCCCAGGCGTATATCCGGCCATGCCCCTCTATCTGTGCAATGATGGGGGCCCAGCAGTATAGTAAAGTATCCCCTCCCTTGTCCCCGATCAGCCTCGAGGCAAGGATCCCCATGATAGCCTGTCGAAATACAGGGATGGGCAAAGAAGGAATGGATCAAACTCTCACTCCCTTCTTCGACCCCATGGAGATGGCTTCATCCCCCATGTAGCTGCCCACTGTGCAATCTGTGCTCGGGACCCTTCCGTCTCCAGTGTGACTCTCCTCCCAATGATCGGGACCCCCAGGATATGGTAGACATCCTCCAAAGTAATGGTCCACTCACCACGGACCCCTGGTAATCAGAAAGTGTTCCGATCTGCATCCCAATATGAGAACAAGTCACAAATAATGTGACTAGATGGTGCGACATGTGGTACGCACGATATGTGTAGTATGCAGGCCCTCTGTAGTGTGTCCTCCTCATCTTGAGAAAGGGCATCCAATATCCCAGAGAGCCAATCACACTCTCTCTCTCGGCTCCATCTTATATACTCCGCTCTCACCTGTATACACCCAAAAACACACAAAAACAGAGGCAAGTTAGTATCTGAACAATACCAAGAAGGTCATAAAAACATATAGAAGTGCAAGAAAATACAAGTGCAATCTCGAAAATCAAATTCTTTTGCATTCTGGTCAGAACCGCCGCCCTGAGCAGGGAGGTGGTTTTGTAACCGCCACCCTGAACAGGGCGGCGGTCATGTAACCGCCACCCTGGCCAGGGCGGCGGTCGCGGTCCAAAAACCCATGCAGGTCTCTAATCCCAAAAATCCCAAAACAAGGAAAAATAGACCATTTAAACTAAAAATGGAGCCTACCCAGTAGGCGACCCCCCTAGGTGGACCTTTTGAACCTAACATTTTCAAAAATAACCCCCCCATTATGGCGAATTTAACATTTCAAATTTAAAGGGGGAAAAACACAAAATGGAAGAAAACCAACCTGTGATCTAGCGGGGCGGTGTTCCTGCACGTGGAGGCATGATCATGATCTCGCTGCGAACGTTTCGACTCTACTCACGTGAGAAACCGTCACCATGGGTCTCAGAGCTCAAAATCAATCAAATCAACTCGTGCAAATGAATAGGAAAATGGGCCCACTTTCATATATATATCGTTCTGTTTCATTTTAAAATGACTTTTTCACAGGTTTGAAGTGCTGATGGAGGTAAGTTTCTATCCCCACACGAATGGTACGTTCTCATTCCCTATTATTTTAGCGTTTATTTTCCAAGTTATTGCATCTATTTACACTTGAGTTCTCTTTTCGTTTTGCAGGTAGCGGGAATTTCGGATGGCATCACCTCAACACATGGACGAGTAAGGTATAGCTTCTAACTCCCCATTTTGGGACTGCCATACTCGGACCCACCGTTTTATGCCTCTTCATGGCTAAAACGCTTCTCCGAGGGGGCAATATGTACGTACCAAAAATTGTAAGGTACTGTACTGCGGAACGGTGTAACAAGTGCCCCGATGATGATACAGGTCTCCTCGCAAGGTGTTCGGGATCCAGAACAGCCCTCAGAGTATGTGTTAACATCCCGCATGCCCCGCTTAGCCCCAGCAACCCTTTATTTTCCCCCTTTTTCTTATTTCCTTGGCCTTTTGTTCTTCAGTGACGAAACCGCCGCCCTACAGGGCGGCGGTCCTGTAATCACCCGCCCTGCTCAGAGCGGCGGTCCTGTGTGCTTTTTCTAGAACGTTCTTTGACGCGACTCGTGTGAAATATCATAATTCACCAGATTTCTTTGCCGACTTGAGCATGCATTTATGTTTTTGGTCCCCTGGAATAGTGTTTTGCCTTTGTTTATTGTTTAGGAGTTCCATTTGGTTTTGGTTTTTGGGTGATTGAATTCCTATAAATGCATGGTTTGTGCATAAGCAAAAGGTCTACCCCTCATTCAATTTCATGCTCTAATTCTCATATTTCAGTCTTTTATTCTGTTTAGAAGCCATAGTGTTAATTCCTTGCATGTTTACATAGTATTGTTCAGCTGTTAGTAAGCCACAGACCCATCTTGTGTAGGCAGTGCTGTTATCTCATCCAAATCCAGTTAGAAGCTTGCCTCTGATTTTATCTTTGCTGTAGATTTGCTTTCATCATATCTTGGTGTTCTTAGTTCAATTCATTATATGCCTGGTTAGCTTTATTCAGCTGTTGGTAAGCCACATATCCAACTTGTGCAAGCAGTGTCTTTATTTTATCCAATCTATTGGAACTGAATAGCTTAGGAAGCCATTAAAGTTGCAGGTTTTGCTCTTCGTATAGGATAGTTGCAGGTTCTAGTCGCTTCATGTTGCATGGCTCGCAGTAAAATCCCGCTAGGAATCGCATAAGCCAAGCTCTGTACTCTTGCGCTATCCCTCTCCTACTCACATTTTCGGTCTGCATTCTAAGATGTCCTTGTCCCAAAATCTACTCCTATCGATGCTAGCATTACATGCTTTTCTGGATCCACGTGAACACGAAAGAAGGAGGAGATCATACTGAGGGGACGAGATCACACACACCTTCGGATTCGCCACTATTCTGCAGAATCCAGGTTTTAAATTTAAAATTTCTAGTTAGAATCATATCAAATAGAGTAGTTAATCGCTTTATTTCAATAAATTCTATTCTCGATATTGCCAGGGAAGCTGTGGGGATTGATAGTTTCTGAGAAACTGTGATTCACTCCTCACTTCTGAGGTAGGATCGAGAATCTTGCAGGTAGATTAGACAAGCTGTTTTATTTATTTAGAGTAATTCTACAAAATCACACAGGCAAATAACTACACTCGGTTATCTTGTCTATTTCAAATTATTGTTTAGTTATTATTTCTAGATACGCTTAAAATAGTTTGCTTTCCTTAAAATTATTAAAAGTTTTCTTAGAAGAATAAAAGTTATACAGTTAGATTTATTTCACATAGTTAGAATTTGTTTCGTTACAGTTAGATTTGCATTTTGTTTCGTATGACAATCACGGGACCTCAGGAGCCCAGGGAATATATATTTGAGCCAATCATGCCTCAACCAAACCTAGTCACAGCAATAGTTGACATAGACCAAAATCTCAGGATACAATTATTCTGAACAACCACAGATTTACAACAGATCAGTTCTCAATTAAGAGGATTAAACATAGAAGATGACCAAGCACACACATTTTGGTTGAACCAACCAAACTATAGATTTCCCTAGGCAAAGCACTCACATGACTATAGAAGGGCTCGAAAGAGAACAAACATTCAGGTGCGATCCTTTAGTTCCACAGCCAGATGCTGGGGACACCCTCGTAGATATAGATACCAGCTTAAGAATCCAGGTTGCGAGAACCCCTGTAAGGTATTCTGAGAAGATTGCACAACTATTGGTTCTAAATATAGAAGCTGAGAAAGCATACGATTACTGGATACTAGGGATTAGAACTTGATCTCACGTATGACCATAATAGGACCGCAACAACCGAGAGTCTATGGTTGTGATCCACAGATCCCACAGCCCAACGAGTCCACAAGTCAATTAGATATAGACACTAACCTACGCACCTTGGTATTCAGGTCCACTCCACTTCCACCTATCATCATCGAACAACTTTCCTTACTAGATATCACGGCTAACGAAGCTAGGGAATTCTGGACTAAGCTAGAAAATCATCCGTAGAGTCAATTATATTCATCATCCACTATATGACCTTATCAGGAGATATACACGAAACTATCCTGGGTCATTTTCCACGTATTCCGCAACCCATAGATCGAATCACGCCAAAGCTCGATATTGATTGGAGCCTTCGAGCAGTCATCCTTGCTGATCAATCTATCACACCAGTCCAAGTTAGAAGGGCCTTCTTTGCCTTAGATTCGTAAATTCCACTAGTGTGTGTCGAAGACATTAGACTGCCTAACTAGTTTGTCTGAATCCAACGCATATTCTACCCCCACCGGTTGTCTCGACACGACCTCGAGAGGTCGGGTATGCGGAAGAGTCACTTGTAGATTCTCAAGCTCGCCTGTCGCTTTTCCAGCGTATAGTGACCGGTGTTGGTTAAGGTGGGATTCCCTTAGTTTACTAAAAATAACAAATTCTGGTAATCATTTCTACCAGACCTGTTTATTCTCCCAAATCAAAGTAGAAGTTTCCTTTTCACGAGTGGGAATGTGGTTAGAAGGATAATAGGCATTGATTTTTTTTAGGGTTGAACTAAGTCTTGGCTCATTAAGGTAAGTGGGACCAAGTCTTAGTTAGTTATGGAAACATGCCAAGAATAGGTATAGGGTGAGGTGGCTAGGTGAGGTGGAGGGGTAAGGTAGAAATTAGCTTAATTAAAATAATTAAGTAATGAATATCATGAGGATGGGTATTAATTTAATGAAGTTAATTAAATTAATATTAGTGTGCGGTGGAAGGGGTCATGGTTAGATGAATATGTTTGAGTTGCTTATTCGACGGGGGACCAAGGGGAGTGTGACCCATTTTTGGTGTCTACATTTAGCCCCTTAATGTTGTGTAGCTTGTACTGGTGAGTGACACTAAAAAAAATAAGATGTGGTTTCCCCCTGTGTGGATGAAGGTGATTTTTCTCCAAGCGTGGATGAAGGTAACCCCCCTCAAACTAGGAACTGATGAGGTGAGAGAAGGAAGTGGTGAGTGGTTTGATAAGAGGAGCAGGTGGTTGGTTTTAAGAAAACAGGTTAGGTGTGAAGAAGGTGATGGTCGAGGGTAGGGTGATTGTAAGAGGTAGGGTGGGTAATTAGGTAGAGCATTCAGACATACGCACACGTTGTGAAATCCCATGAGATAAAAGGGTTTCTCAACATAACAAATGTACATTAGCTAGCATCGTAAAGGTCATCCAAATAAGGTTTATTGATGTCTGGTATCCAAGGTAAAGGATACGGTCAGGGAACTCAATGAGGTAAGATGTAGGAATGCATAGGTGTGGCTCTGGAACATCCAAAAGGTCAAAAGATCAAGGTTTATTTGGACAAGGGTCACAGCCTTATGCAAGATAAGGCTAGTAGGCTAAGAAAAACAGGTACCATCATTGCAAGATGTAATGATTGAGGACATGGGAATATCCACATAACCAATGATTAGGTAGGTAGGTGTGGGTACAGTAGGTGGAGGTAAAAATGGGTAATGCGGTAAAGGTATTATTGGGAAAATAGGGAAATGGGTCAGGGTCAATAGTAGTAACAGTCAAACGCACTCACACGTATAAACTATGGCATGGTACCCAGATTGAAGAGCTTGTAAACTCTACATCGTCTAAGGTCGATAGGTCTATCCAAATAGGGTTGAAGTGAGTCTGGTATCCAAGGTATAGGATATGGTGTGAAATCACAATAGGGATCATGTGTAGGAACGTTTAGGTATGTTCCGATGCACCAAACGTCAGGTCACAATAAATACGGGTAACCATGTTGCAAGGTACAGCAAGCACAGAGGGTCAAAGGTCACAAAGAGTGGTTTAGGTCCAGGTATATAGGACACTGCACGGGAGTTTAGATGTGGGTAAAAAGAAGGTGTGGCAAAGGTAAGGCCATGGGAGGGGAAGAAATATGCCCCAATAGATGGTGAGGATGGGTGATAAATGATGAGTTCAGGAGGATGAGGCTGAGGGTCTGGGTCTGGGTCAGCTTTGAGTTAGGCGAAAAAGGTTGCAGGAAAGTAGATACGGTGTAATGGGTTGTCATGGGGTCAACACAGGTAACCAACACTGGTCATGTTTAACTGATGTCGGTCAAGGGGAACCAACCACAGTATGTTAGGGCACATAACCGATGTCGATCTAGGTAAAACTGACATCGGTCAAGTCAGGGTAGGGTGTAAAAGGAAATTTCCACTTTTTGTGGAATCATTTTTAATTTTCCAAATAGGAGAAAACAATAGAGGAGAGAGGAAAAGGTGGAAAGCAACTGAACAAGATAGAGAGCTGATTTGGTGAGTCTCATAGTGGGTGATTGGTAGGTGATAGGTGGGTCCACTAGATCTATTTGATCGATTCAGTTGGTTGGAGGTGAGGAGGTCGGTCGGTGATGGAAGAGGCAGTAGAGGGATTGGGGGGGACCACTAGTGCATAGGCCCGACATGCCACCATGGAGACGGTAGCGTGACAAGGTATGATTCAATCTCATTCTTAGTTTGGTAGGTAGATTTGTGTAGAGAAACCAAGTTAGGGGCAAATAGGTTTTTGGGGGGAAAAGTTAAATTTGAATTTGGGATGAAAAAAAGGGTAAAATAGGAAGGGAAAAGGGTATATTTAGGTGAATGATGGGTAGGGATGAATTCAAGGGGGATTTGAGTAGGGGAGGATAGGTCAGGAGGGTAAAATGGTGTGTTTATGGAGAAATAGGGTAGGGTGTCGTGGATAGATACAGAAAGTGGTGGGTTACACATTGATAAGTAGTACTTCAAAGGATGGGGTAGCCAGATTTAGCCACCATCACAGTGCAGAGAGATGCCCTACAGGGGCAAATAGCTACCTGATCAGGGGATAATTTTTAGTGTCAAAAGTTTCCTAAAATTCCCTAGACCATTCCAGTATAGCAGATCCTTCAGAGAGATTTCTGACGACTATAAGAACATGAAAAATGGACACTCTGAGCTCAAGTTATGTCCGGTCAAAGTTCAGTCAACATGGAAGTCAACTTTGGTCAACAAGTCAACAAGTGGACCAATGGCAAGGTGACACGTGGTAATTGTCGACAAGAAGAAATTGATGGTCTTGTAAATTTTTAAAAATCAGTTCCATGGTATAGAACTCATTGCAAGATTTCTGACACATTTTGAATGGACCAAATCTGAGTTCGTATGCGAAAGATATGCATAGTCAAAGTTGTGGTCAAATGATGACGTGGCACACTCTGACATAGGACAGATGGCATATTATGGGCGTGACACTTGGCAGGTTTTTATTGGCTTTTTATTTAAAATAATAATAATAATATTTTATTTAATCCATTCCGTGGGAATAAGCCTAATCCCATGGGATAAGGAGGATTTTGTAGACAAAAAGCTATTTAAAGGTTTATCCTATCCTTTTCCCACCAAATGTCAATGGCTAAATTGGGTGCCTAAACCTATGTAAGGGGGATTTGAACCCAACATCTCATCTAAAAAGAATAAGCAGCCTTATCAACCGGCCACCCTCTTGTAAGTGGTATAAATATAGTTCACTTGTATTTGTAATAAACAAGTGTCATGTCTGTGTCAAGCCAATAAACCTACAGTTTTGGAAAAGTATAGTTTTGGGGCACTTCTGCTCACTTTCAAATCTCAAGTTATATATGAAAGTTGCTCATAATTTTGAGATGATTGCAATGGTGTAATCATTTATCCAATTTGGAGCTTCTATGATAGATTTATGTTCTGTTAAAATCACACAAAGGCGTACAACCAAAGGGAGACACTGCTGCAAGTGGATCAGGAAGGTGAAGGACATAGGATGAGCTCCATTAACATTCTTTGAAGGTCTGAAACATAGTTTATAGGTTTTTTATTCATTATTGGTTAATGTAAAGGTTATTATATTTACATTTTTTAACATTATTAATGGATCAGTCCACCACGAACCCGGGGACATAGGAATTTTGAACCCCATAAACAATTTGGTGTTTCTTTCTAATTTTTATTTTTAGTTTCTGATATTTACAAGTAATTTAAATTCAGAATATGAATATGGATCCAACTATAATCATTAATTGATAAAATTGTGAAATCAATTAAAATCAAGAAATAGTGAATTTGGGTTTTGATCAAACATTGAATGTTGAATAAAAAGGAATTTAAATTTCAGTTTGGAAAACATTCCTAATAATCAGAATTTAATCAATTTGTGGAATTTAGAATACTTAATATTGGTTAAGAAAATCACAATCTTTGGAAACTTTTAAAAGTGAAAAAAATACAACACGCATTTTCAAATCAATTTTAGTATCAGAGCAGTTAGATTTTCAGATTAGCTTCTAATTGTGTTTGAAAATTTGGCTTCAGTTTCAGTATTGATTTCTGTTTTCTGTGTGTAGACATTTTGGGGCTTGTTAATCTTCTTTTGTAAGAGTGTAGTTTTAGAAGTACAGGTTGTGTTTATAGGAACAGGGAATCATGGGCAAGTCATCCAAACAGGAGCAACCGGATGAGCTTGAAGCCATTAACCACTAACTCCAGGAAGAAAACTCTTTCCTGGGAGCTAATTTTTATTCCTTGGAAGAAGAAATAGTGCAGTTAAAATCTGAGCCACAATCCTCTATAACCAAGAAAGAGGAGTATGTCAACAATATTCTTGAAGAGAGCAAGAAGTTGATGGGTTTTGTTAAAGAGTTGCAGGAAGAAATACGAACCAAGGATGCCCTCTTGGTAAAGCTACAATAAGGTGAACACAAGAAGGAAATTCCTTCCAAATCAGATGTAGGTACTATGACAGAAGAATGCATTGTAAGTTGTTCACACTTTAATTCTTCCTCTCATTCAGTTTCAGATATTCCTTTGGGTCAGTTTGAAAAACACACTAAGGGAATTGGGTCTAAGCTAATGGTTAAGATGGGATATAATGGAAAAGGCCCTTGTAAAAATGGACAAGGTGATGCTAACCCAATACAGGTAGAGGATCAGCCTTGGTTTATAGGTTTGGGTTATTCTAGTGGGCAAATGGAAATTGAATAAAGTTCCAAAGCAGCTGAAGGAAGATAAGCTTCCAACAGCCAAGGATCTACGCCTCTAAAAATGCAAGATTATGCCATCAGGAGGAGCAATGAAAGGTGTGATAAAACAGGTAAAAGAGGTAATCAGATTCCACCTCCTTCCACTTACACTAAAAATAGCACCAAGGGAAAATCAAATCCTAAAACTTCTAATACACTCTTTCAGTTGGAACAATATAGCTTTGGTAGGCAGAAATATGCTTTCCCTTGCACATTTTGTGAAGGTACTAATCATTCTGTTACATATTGTTG
The DNA here is from genome assembly GCA_019776745.2 of Taxus chinensis. Taxonomy (NCBI): domain Eukaryota; kingdom Viridiplantae; phylum Streptophyta; class Pinopsida; order Cupressales; family Taxaceae; genus Taxus; species Taxus chinensis. The sequence goes on along the minus strand of CM034146.1, from coordinate 600,069,731 downwards.
GAAGAGGAAAATTTTGATTAAGAAGTTAATGTCTTTTGTGAATGATAAGACAGGTGTTAAAGACCAATCTCACCAGGGAAAGGTGAGAAATGGGAAAAATGTTACCTCTCCTAAACAAAGGAATCATTCTCCTAGACAGAGTTTGGGAAATGGAAAAATGGGTAAGACTCCTAAAAATAGGGAAGTTAAATTGTATTCTCATTGTAATAGGAATGGTCATGATGTTAAGGTTTGTTAGTTTGTTCCTAAACAAAAAAAATGGAAAGTTGTTAAAAATAACAGTATTGTAAAACTAGAAGTGTTAAACCTAACTAAAACTCATTTTAGCACTGGGGAAGTAAAATCACCTAAACGGAGAAATCCAAGTAATTGGATGGGAAAAACATTTCCTCAACTTTATGTTTGCATTGTAGTAACTAGTGATAGTATGCAAACATTTTCAATGCTATATTTTAGGGATTTTGATCCTATGTTGATATTCAGCTTTGAAATAATTTGGAAGCAGCCGTAAAGAATATTTGAGTGATAGGTTCATCATACACATATTCATCTTCTCACATTTTGGTTGGTTATTCCATTTCTAACAACAATATGCATGGATATGGGCATGTCAGAATGTTTATTTTGAAACTTGCAATTTTATAGTGTTGTCATTTGTGCAAATATTACGGATGCTTATAAGACCCATTCAGGCACCTGTTTGATATTGTAATAAATAGACAAACTTGATGTATCCACATGTTATTTGCACTAATTTATAAGACCCTTATTTTGGGAAAATTTGATTTTTGTAACTATCAGATGTGGTTGTAATTAGGGTGTAAATTTATTACACTAACAAACTGGTTTGCAAATGTACCAGGTGATCATTTTGCAAGTTATGGCAGTTCACCAATTTGGGTAAGAATACAGTTTATGATATATTCCTTTACAGATAAGTGTATGGATAGAATATTTGCATATTCATGTTGATTCAGATTTTGACTAAAGCCAATTTGGGCATTGATGGTTTAATTATTCTGGATAGTGAATATTTGCAGTTGTAATCAGCATAATCAGAGTGTCAGTTGAACATTAGCTTCCCTTATAGATGGGTGTTATTATCTGACAGATTATTTGTGATGGCGATACAATGTTTTGGCAAATTCATTTAGATTCAGTTGTTGACTATAGCTACTGTTGGGCATTGATAGTCTAATTTATTGTGGATAGTGAATACTTGTAGTTGTTATAGTTTCAGTTGGATAGTGGGCACTAGCCTAATTATGGATAGTTTAGATGTCTTGTATACTGGTCTGTGTTATGGAATTGTAATTTTTGGTAATCAGCCGTATCACAAAGTGACATTTGAACACTAGCTTTCTGTAATAGAATGGGTGTTATTATTTGGTCAATCATTTGTGATGGCATTATAGTGGGGTATGACAGTTCACAGTTGTGTGTCGAGTTGATAGGGTTACAACGTTTTAGTTGAACACTAGCTTAATTGGGTGTTATTATCTGATCGGTTATGTAATTAGCTAATCAACTATTTACATTTTATTAACTTATAATGTTATTTTTTTTCTTGTATGTTTCTTTGCAATACAGGAAGAGATAACATGTTTTTTGGGTTGATACACAACTTTTTGTGGACAAAAAGCCTTCTCAATAGGGAGGAGTGATCATGGGATATTTTTCAGTGTCAAAATTTCCCTAAACTTCCCTAGACCATTCCAGTGTAGTAGATCCTTCAGAGAGATTTTTGATCACTGTAAGAACATGAAAAATGGACACTCTGAGCTCAAGTTATGTCTAGTCAAAGTTCAGTCAACAATGGAAGTCAACTTTGGTCAACAGGTCAACAAGTGGACCAATGGCAAGGTGACACGTGGAAATTGTCGACAAGGAAAAATAGATGGTCTTGTAAATTTTTAAAAATTAGTTCCATGGTATAGAGCTCATTGCAAGCTTTCTGACACATTTTGAACGAACCAAATCTGAGTTCGTATGCGAAAGATATGCATAGTCAAAATTGTGGTCAAATGATGACGTGGCACACTCTGACATAGACAGATGGCATATTATGGGCGTGACACTTGGCAGGTTTTTATTGGCTTTTTATTTAAAATAATAATAATATATTATTTAATCCATTCCGTGGGAATAAGCCTAATCCCATGGGATAAGGAGGATTTTGTAGACAAAAAGCTATTTAAAGGCTTATCCTATCCTTTTCCCACCAAATGTCAATGGCTAAATTGGGTGCCTAAACCTATGTAAGGGGGATTTGAACCCAGCATCTCATCTAAAAAGAATAAGCAGCCTTACCCACCTGCCACCCTCTTGTAAGTGGTATAAATATAGTTCACTTGTATTTGTAATAAACAAGTGCCAGGTCTCTGTCAAGCCAATAAGTGAGTAGTTTTGGAAAAGTATAGTTTTGGGGAACTTTTGCTCACTTTCAGATCTCAAGTTATATATTGAAGTTACTCATAATTTTGAGACAATTGCGATGGTCTGATCATTTATCCAATTTAGAGCTTTTATGATAGTGTTATGTTCTGTTAAAGTCACATGAAGGCATACAACCAAAGGGAAACATTGCTGCAAGTGGATCAGGAAGGTGAAGGACATAGGCTGAGATCCATTAACATTATTCGAAGGTATGAAACATAGTTTTTTAGGTTTTTGATTCATTACTGGTTAATGTAAAGGTTATTGTATTTACATTTTTTAACATTATTAATGGATCGGTTCGCCACAAACCCAAGGACGTAGGAATTCTAAACCCCATAAACAATCTGGTGTTTCTTTCTAATTTTTATTTTCAGTTTCTGATATTTGTAAGTAATTTAAATTTAGAATATGAATATGGATCCAACTATAATCAGTAATTGATAAAATTATGAATCGATTAAAATCAAGAAACAGTGAATTTGGGTTTTGATCAAACATTGAATGTTGAATAAAAAGGAATTTAAATTTCAATTTCGAAAACATTCATAATAATCAGAATTTAATCAATTTGTGGAGTTTAGAATACTTAAAATTGGTTTAAAAATCATGATCTTTGGAAACTTTAAAAGTGAAAAAAAATACAACACTCATTTTTAGATCACTACCCTAATTACACAGTTGGGAATAGTGTAAGGGAAGTTGACATTTTCAGAGGCACAGATTACCACTTTGTAGGCACAAGTGGCCACTCTATAGGCCAGGTAATGTAGGGAGAGGCACCCGCACAGGGTGGAGATGGGGATGGGGTATAGGTGGCCAACCTACAAGTGCAGGTTTTCAGGTTTACATGGCTAGTTGGCCACTGCACAGGTGCAAGTTGTGGCCCTTCATGCCCAAATAAAGGAAGGGGTGGGATAGGGTACCTCAGGACAAGCACAGGCATAGGGACAGGGGTCCCTCTTTATAGGTATCAGTGGGACAAGGTCTTGAGAGACAGGTACAGAGGCTGAGACTAATGGTACCTCCACATATAGTACCTATGGCTAGGTTCATGGATGCCCTAGGAGAGGCATGATATTATCAGGATCACTTGATGGCTGTCATGATAGACGTCCCATCCTATACAAAGTATAGAGCACAGTAGGCCTCAAGTGAGAGGACCAGGTCTCATACACATAGTGTAGAGAGTAAAGGGGGTCGATGAGCCCATAGGACAGGGTCAGGTCGAGGCTACAAGTGCACAGAGGCCAGCTCCTAGTGAGGGGCCATCAGAGGGAAAACTGAGGTGAGATGGAGAGAGGTTGGTAGGGTACCCCACTAGAGGGGAGATGGAGGAGACTGATGAGATAGGGATGGATATTAGGTGGGGGTGACAATTAGTCATCATTTATTATCAATGTATCTCTGATTGTTGAAACATTTTTGATATATGTATCGGCCTACGCATGTTGAAGATAGCAATGAGGTATTTATGAGATATTTTTTTTATTTTTTATCATATATCGTTTTATGTGCCAAAGATGGTGAGGCCATATATGAGATTTTTGAGAGTTGGATCATATACCATCCTATGTGCCATAGATTTATGAGGCTGTATATGATGTATGAGAGTTGGACTCATATTTCGTCATGTGTGCTATAGAGATGGTGATGTTATATATGATATGTTTTGTTGATTTTAATTTTGTATGCATGTACACATGTGATGGAAACTAGGTACTTTAGGCTTATTTATAGAGTCATGGTATTTATAGGCATGGATTGAGTCATTGATTTTAATTTCTGTTATTATGTGTGTATATGATGGAAACTAGGTAGATTAGGCATGGTGGAGTCAAGTCAGTTTAGGCATGGATTGAGTCAAGGTTGGTTTAGGTCATGATATGAGTCAGGTTGATTTAGGCATGGTGGAGTCAGGTTGATTTAGGCATGATTGAGTTAGGTTGATTTAGGCATGATTGAGTCAGGTTGGTGTTAGGCATGGATTAAGTCAGGTCATAGGCATGAGTGAGTCAGGTTGGTTTAGGCATGGTGGAGTCAGGTTGGTTAGGCATGGTTGAGTCGTGGTTTTATGTTTGATTAAATTTCTAATTCATTAATTTGTGTAATTAATAATGGTATGGATTGTGTTAAGATGATTTGTAGAAAATGTATAATTATGGTAAAGAAACGGTAGATGTGATGAAATGAATGTATGTAAACTTATGATGGTAAAAATGTTTATCAATTTTGCTTGTTTGGTTTAATTTCCATTTATTGATATAGAATGGAAACTAACTAGGGTAGAATGTGAATAGGAAAGTGAAAGGGGGTTTTGGTTAGGGTAAAGAGTGGCTGAGCTAACCTCCAAGGGCCCCATGCCCTTGAAGTGTTGCCTACATAGTCCTGGTGAAAAGGGACCTCAGGCCGATGTAGTTCTCCTATAAACTAGGGAAGATTATGATGAATTAGAGGAATTGGAATTGGTAGGTGTGAGGCATGGTTGAGTGTAGGTTATGGGAATGATTGAGTTTAGGTCATAGGCATGGTTGATTGATTCTTAAATATACATGTCGATGATTTGGTCCTGTATAGGATAATCAATAAGTAATGAGGAAGGTGAATGGTAAGAGGTGGTAAAAGAGATGCTTAATTGATAAGAACCCTTATGAGTCAACCATACATAAGAGGGGCTTATGAACGTAAGACCCTAAAGGCATTGCATAATGGACCATTCTAAGGGTGAAGAAAGTCACAAAATCATGAAAATGTCGCATGGTTGTGGCAAGTCCCTTGAGTAAAGAGGGAATTAGGCTAAAAAGGAAAGGAGGTGAGAATGGGTGGTTTAACGTAACTTAGTGTATGACAGCTTGTTTTGTGGAATAATAAACCCATAATCAAAAATAGGCAAGTCCATGACGAAAATTTCATCTTTTTCTTCATTAGTTTTTTTTAATAGACCAATTGATGCAGAAAGCTTCTCGATATTTTTATTGGATTTGTGAAATAACTTGATATAGTTGTCCTTCAATGGAGCAGCATATTTATAGCAATGGAATTAGAGTGAAAAGATGTCCCTTTTGAGGGAGTCATTTTTGTTGGAATTTTGACTCAAGGAGTTACATCCCTTTTTGTTTTTGGACGTTTAAGTCCTGGACAAGACTATAGAGGAAGATTAGGCTCTTGTTTAGAAGACAAGACCGTAGCACACAAAGATTAACTATGAAAGAGGTGGTTTCAAGTGGTGAATGACCATGGGATTCCATCTTGAAGAAGACGAAAACTATCCATGAGAATCATGTTATGAGTAGATCCATGGTACCCATATTGAAGATAAGGCTGAAAGGTGACGGGAATCACATGATTCTTTTTGAGTTGTGGATCCTCAAAAATGGGTAATATGGAAGGTGAACAGCACTCAAGGGACGAGAGATCAACTGACAAAAAGTATCATAGAACTTGATGTCAGACAATAAAATGGTCGAAGATGCATGGCATTAAGGGGCCCAGGTTCATGTTTACCTTTAAGTGAAGACAAATGATAAGCACTTGATCCATAGGCATGGGTAATGATATATGGTCCGAGCCAATTAGGAGCAAATTTTCCCTGTTTACTTTTCTCCTCTTTGGTTACATGTTGATTTTCCTTCAGGACGAGGTTACTGACCTGAAAGGTTCATTCATGAACACATTTTTCATAGGCACGTTTGATACGTTTTTAGTAGATTCAGAGATGGTCAAGAGCATTGAGACGACATTCATCTAACAACTCAAGTTGTGCCAAATGATCTTGGTGAAATTCATCATCGTTGAGCATGTCTTGTAGTGAGATGGAGAGAGATGGAATTTTTACTTCAAGAGGTCAGAAAACCTTGGTATCGTAGACCAGAGGAAAAAGTGTGGTAGTAGTCGAAGTGCGAATACTAGTGTGGTAGGCCCACATGGCAAAAGGAATGTGTGTATGTCAATCCTTCCTAGTATCATTGACTACCTTCATAAGAATTTTTTTCAAGGTTTTATTAGTCGATTCTTCTTGGTCATTAATTTGTGGGTAATAAGGTGATGAGAAACTAAGTTGGATGCCAAAAGTGCCACAGTTTATGTAGGGTTTTATTTTTGAATTGCTTTCCATTATCAGTGATGAGATGGTGAGGAAAACCAAAGTAGCAAATGATGTGATGGTTAATGAACTCACATATTTTCTCAACTTTTGTAGAAATAAGGGGAATGCCCTCTACCCATTTATTGTAATATTCAGTAGCGGTTATGATCCATTGGTGGTTTGTGAAGAATTGGGGTTGATCTCACCGATTAGGTCCAAATTCCATTGAGAGAAATTCTAAAGGTCTGGTGCAACCTATAAGGCATGACTAGGTGTATGGTGGAGATTAGCATGTTGCTGGAATTTCATGATAATGTTTGAAATAATCACAACAGTCATGGTTTAGGGTTGGCCAATAATAGCTTAGGAGAAGAATGTGTTTTGCGATAGCTAAACCACTAAAGTTCCCTCCACAAATTCCATCGTGGACTTCCTTAATGGTGTAGGGAATTTCAAAACTTGTAAGGCATCATAAGAGAATTTTTGTCGAATCTGTGCTTGTAAAGAAGACCACCCATGATGATATAACATGGGAGAAACTTTTTAAGAAAGGTGCATGTTGTCCATTATGAGTGAGATCAATGGGTAGAATGGAAAGGGAAATATATTCTGCATATTGCTGTATACCGAAGGTCACGTGGGTCAGGGGAAATAGTTCTAGATAGAGTATACCTCACGAGGGTAAAAAAAATAAGAGGGTGATTGTAGCCTTTGTATTGTGACAAAGAGTTTAGAGTTAGCGGGTGAAGCATGTATCTAAGAACTCCAAGCAGGCCATGGGTATCCACAAATTTATTGGTAGATCATGGGGTGGTTTGAAGTGCGTAACGGTCAAAGGTGGTTAAAAGTATGTCTACATGATTTTTATACTTTTGAAGGATCTCATTACGAAACTGGTATATACCATTGACTTGCTTTATGACCAATGGAGAATCACCAAAAGATATTGATTGTCTTAACATCTAAGGCATATGCCTAGCATAAAGACCCAATACGAGTGCCTTGTCATATTCAGTAATATTGATTTGTACAATCAAAATTGAGTTTGAAAGAGAAAGGAATATGTTCACCAACAAGTGGAATGAGGATAACACCAGCCCCACCCCTACTCTAACACTTGGTAGCCATCAAAGAAGAGAGTCATTTGGTGAGCCTGGATTCTCCCATGGAAAAGGGTAGTTATAGACTCATCCAAGAAATCGAAGTTAGATGGTTGATTCCCATAGAAATAGGTGTGTCAGCTAGTTTTTTCAGCGATAGCCTATGCCCTTTAGATGGAATTTTGATGAATGTATTCAAGGTTTAGGTTGGCAAGAAGGATAAGCCAACGTGCAACACATTGATGTTGATAAGGTTTGGCATACATATACTATAATGGGTCAATATTAGTAATGATGAAAGTTTTGTGATTGAGTAGGTAATGGTAGAGTTTGTTGGTGATGAAAAATTAAGGCTAAGAAGAGTTTTTTGGTGTGGGTATATCTAGTTTCATAGTCTTATAAGGGTACAGCTTATGTAATAAACCACTTTCTCTTGGTCTTGGTCATCATGATGAGAAAGCATGGCATGTAAAGAATGGTCAGTGGTGGAAATATATAGGTAAAATGGCTGGTCATCCTTAGGATGAATGAACACTAGTGGTTAAAGGAGGTATTGTTTTAAGGATTCGAAGGCTTTATGGACATTCATCATCCCATTTAAATGAAACGTATTTCTTGAGAAGATGATGAAATGGTTGATAACGTAGTTAGAAAGTTGCGAGATAAAACGAGGAATAGATTATCAACTTTCCTTATAGGGATTCGAAGTTGAAGGAGATTAGTAGGTGGAGTCATTTCCATAATAGCCTTGAATTTAGCAGGATTGACTTCTATGCCACACAAATAAATGATGAAACCTATGAGTTTTCCTAAAAAGTACCATGCAAAGACGCACTTCTTTGGTTGAAGATGCACACAATACTTGATGAGATAGTCAAATATGAATTTAAGGATGGGACAAGTTTTTAGTTTTATGTTTAGATTTGGCCAAAATATCATCTACATAATCTTCCAATATGCGATGCATGATGTCATGAAAAATATAATTCATGGCTTGCTTAATATGTAGCACCAACATTTTTAAGACCAAAAGGCATGACTCGATAGCAAAAATTCCCCCCCAAGGGGTGATGAAGGCAGTATTGTGTTGATATTCTTACAGCCAATAATATTTTATTGTAGCCCAAGAAGCCATCCATGAGCAATAGCATTTCATGGCCAGCATGGTGAGATCATCTAGTTTATCAATGCCTGGTAGGGGGAAATCATATTTGGGACAAGCTAGGTTTAGGTCATGGAAGTCCATGTAAATGTCGAGTCCCCCTATTGTCTTTGTGATAGGAACAATGTTAGAAATCCAATGAGGATAGTCTATGGCAAAGATGAAGGAAAATGAGAGAAGGCACTGCAACGCTTCTTTGACGAGAAGAGCAATACAAGGATGCATTTTATGCAACTTTTGTTTGATGTGTTTGGCATGAAGAAATGGTTACGATATTGTGGACCATAATTTTTTGGTCAATACTAGATCAGATCAACACAGGACCAAGTAAAAGTGAATTGCTATGGTCCCAAAGGAAAGAGGTGAATTCTTCTTTTTTAGTAGCGTGTAAGGATTGGCCTGATATTTAGAATGTGTGAGTCTTCCTTAATGTTAATGTTGATTTCGATGGTCGATTCATTTAACATGGTTTAAAGTCTAAGAAGGTAATGACTGATGGATATAATAATCTTCTGCACCAAGGTAATTGAGGATGGATTCATCATCCTAACATTTGAATGACATTAATAGAAGGTGTATCATCATCAATCATGTCAGGATACAAGAATGGTAGAGAAGAGGGAGCCTTGCCCTTGATGTTGATAGGTCAGAGGTCCCAGGGAAATGGTGTTTATGAAAAAAAAAAGTTAGGAGGAATAGATTTAGGATCCATGGACTCCGTGGGTGAATACAGTAATGTGGGTGAATGAGGTGGGGAAGGTTTTCCATCCTGGATGAGGCCATCACGTGAACCTTCTCTAGAAGGTGGTGTGTTCAAAACCAATGCCACTACAATCATTTTTTTTTTACGAGAGGTAGAGGAAATGATAGTGTGGTGTCCCTATTTGATAAAATCTAAAGCCAAATCTTTTCCATGTGCATACCGGTGAAGGAAAGTGTGAGTGAAGTGGTGATTAGTGAAGGGAGTGTAGGTTAGATGAAAATGGTTGGGTTTGGGATGGAAGTTCGGGTGTATAGGTGACAAGTATCAAGTCCCCCATATGTTAGATTAGTACGAAGGTGGGGAGGTCCATAAGGAAAAACATCACCAATGCAGATGTCATAACTAGGGTGTTGACGCACGTTCTCATACTCTTGCGGGGTGAGGAAGGTTTTAATATTGTATAGACGGTGCTCCCCCAGAGTAAGACATTGAAAAACACCCTCTAAGGGATCAGTATTTGATATATAGGTAGTAAGTATAGATAACTTGCGTTGGATGATGGGGAAAAAGTATAAGTCAATGGTAGAGGGCCGTAGCTGTTGTAGGGATAACAAGGTTAGATGTAGAAGAGGTTAGTGGCATTCTTGATATATGGGCCTTGTAGGTGAAGGTGAAGTCAGGGATAGTGACAGATAATTTGACTGGTGACAAGCTACATCATTTGGGCTGGTATAACATGTTATATGTTTTGAAAGGTGATAGGTCGAGTAGGGATGGTGTAATTATGTCCCTCATGTTCAAATTTGAGGTAGTGGTGTAAAGTAAAAGGGACAAAACCCATGGCGTGGATCCAAGGTCAGCCGAGCAAGCAAGTTATACTGGAACTCTCCTTCTAGGACGTATAATAGTTTTGGGAAAATGCAGGGACCTACGCAGACATGGAGGATGATGGTACCCAGGGGAGAGGTCATGGCATCATTGAAGGACCACAACATAACTGGGTTACCATGCATATAATTAGAAGGTATTCACATTTGGTCATATGCATGGGAGGAGATGATGTTAATACTAGCACCACCATCGATCATAACACATCATATGTCATATATTATTGATTAAAGATGGATGATGAAAAGAGTAGGTTTGGGGTCATCAGACTTGAAGGGATTGATCTCTTCATCTAAAAAGATGAGGATGACTACTTGGTGAGTAGGTGGAGAGCGTAGAGGAAGGCGATGCCCTAGTGAGAAAGGCTACATGGTGGGAGGGGTAATGATGGAGGATACATTGGCATGGGGTCATTTGGTAATACCTTAATAGATTAAAGGACCTCCATGAGGGCTTGACCAATGTCACTCAGAGGTTTGGATGAGGTCATATAAGGACATTTTGAGGAGTGGTTTGTTACAACTATTTTAGCATTGTGCGGTGTGTGACCCCATCGGAAATAGGATATGCAGGACCTCAAATGGTGACTTTGGGTATGGGTGTTGATTGTATGTTGGGTACAGGGTTGGTTGGATGGGCCAGTTGCCTTTTCCTTTCTTTTATCTTTCTAGGCGCAGGAGGAAATCTTGTTCATGTTGATCTCAAATCTTAGGGGTGGATCAATGAGTTGTGGGAAGTGGAGATATCAGATCGCTGAGTAGGTAATGGAAGAAGTATCTAGTGGTAATTCATGGGGGTGAGATGGGGTCCTCATCAAGAAGATCTTTCATCGTTAAAATTTTCTTTGGGAGGACATAATTTGACAAGGGTGCTTTTTAAAGCCTTACAGTCCTATACATCGTGTCCTAGTCACACAATGGTAGGTGACAAATTTTAGTTTTCTTCAAACCCTTTTGATTTGGGTGTGAGTGGGTCATAAGGTCTAAGAGGTGGTAATGTGATGACATAATTTTTGAGGACATTGGTTAAGATTTTGGTGCATAGGACCCTGCTAGTGGATCACAATGGGAGGTGAATGTGGGTTTAGGTACATGTATAGCTGATTATGGAGGGAGAGGATTTACATGAGAGGGAAATGGTTTGGTCCACTAGTTTGGTGTGTGGAGTAGCCTTCTGATATTGGTTGCATCTGTTTGGGTATGGGCATGCTAGAAGAGATGGTGATGGAAGGTTTGGTTGGTTTAACTACTTTATTGGAAGGTAGCAGATTTTTAGCTTTAGGTTGCACCTTTTTAGGAAAAGGTGACACAAGTGCACTCGATGCACGAGTGAAAGGATCAGATGGTGGAAGAGGATGGAGTTACCCATGGGGGTAACCAAGGTGCTATGGAGGTGGTTGGTATAAGTTGGGTAGAAGGTGTGAGAGGAAGGGAAGAAAATGTCATAGGTAATGAAGAATTTTATGGATGGTAGTGGTGGTATGGGTGATAAGAAGGTTACAGGTGATGGTGGAGGTTGTGTGGGTCTCTTGGATATATTATAGGTTCTTGATGAGGAGGTGGGCTACTACAATTCTTAGTTTAGAAGTGGAAGGAGATTGTTTAGCCAAGGTTGAAGGGGTCAAGTCCTAGGATGGATGCAAGGGGTGAAGGCAAGAATTGTGTTGATAGACAAGGTTGGTGTATGAGGCCTAGGAGGTTGGATCTTCTTTTTAGGGGCTGGAATAAGTTTAGTGTTGGTTCGGGAAGATGTGTCTAAATCTAATTTCATGGGTGGGTGAGTAAGTTTTGGTGTCAGCATGACCCCTAAGGTAGTGATGGGTTTAGGTAAGGGAGGTGATATAGGCGTGGTAGGTTTTTGGGTATAGATGTATATTGGGTTGTGGGTAGAGGTGTGTGTTGGACTATGGTTGATGACACTTTTGGATAGATAATGGAGGTGTCGGTGAGTGACGGTAATGGTATTTCTAAAGGTAATGGTATTTCTATAGGATCCTCTATGGGTGGAGGAAAGTATGGGTCAGACAAGGTGGACTCTCCTTGTGTGGAGGTTGTGGATATGTATTTCCTATGAGTAGGAGAGATGCCACTGACGTCTACTCGGTAATTTGAGGAGCCAAAGGCGGTTTGCTAATTATAGGCTCTTCCACAGGTGAAGGATAAAATAAACGGGGTGTTCCTCTGTGGGTGAAGGAGTAGATGAAATATGTTCCTTTTCAGGTAGGGGAGCACAGGATAATATTTCATCTATGGAAAGGACATGGGACAATTAGGAAGCAACTGGTATGTCCTCAAAAATGGCATGGACCTCACATATATTGTTATCATTGGTTAAAGTTTCATCCATTTGGTCAGAATATGGGACATGATTAGGGAATGGTTTTTTGAAGATATGTAAGTTTTGCTTAGCAGGTGCATTTGGGTTATCCAATACTAGATCCTAGTTGTCTAACATTTCTTAGATGATATTCTTAAAGGTGATGTAGTTAACATCGTTATGACCTTTGACACGTTGATAGTTGTAAAATTCATTTTCTTTATACCACATGGGTAGGGGCTCTCAGGGTCAAAACTAATGTGTGGTTTTATATGTGGAAAGGTAATGGCCTGTCAACACTAAAATTTTCCTCCGTAATTTCTATTTCATTAATATATGTATTAGGAATAGGATGTTGTTAAGTATAATTAGTAGTAGCATTCGATAGAAGATAATGACGCTACCAGTATGATGCGTTGCACCAATAATGCATAGTACAGTAACAGTTAAAAGTACAATAGGAATGTTGTGGTAAAAAGTAAATATTTGTCGTAAGTGGTCCGGGTAATGTTAAAATGTCAAAGTTGGGGTAAGTAGAGAAGTAGGGTCTACATGATTAGGAATTAGAAATATTATATTGGTAATAAGGACAAGAAGTAAGGTCATAAATATTTTGTGTATTTTATTTGTAAAAAGTCTAAAAATTTGGAACCCATGTGAAATGATAAGGTTTATCTTATCTTAAAAGATAAGCTTACATGTACAGATAAGAGTTAAGGTATGGAATATGATTCGTCAGAGTGGATTTCTTATCCTATCTTAGAGATAAGATGTATAAGCCTAGAAGTTCTATAAATAAAGAGGCCACCCCCCCTCATTTAGCATAGAAGGAAGTAGTGAGAAATATTGTATGAAGTGTGTAAAGGAAGCCATCAGTTTAAAGGTGTGTTGAAGAAGCCATTAAGAGGTGTAATTGTAAAGTTTCTCCCATAGTATTGGTGGAAGGCAAGTGAAGTCAATAACACTTGAAGTACCTCATGGGTGAGATTGTAACAATTTCATGTTAATATTATAATTTACTTTGATATTTCAGATTTGTCATCATTCCGTTCTTATCATAGTCGATGGTATTCTTGTGTTATGTTTGTTGTTTTGTTTCCAGATTACATCCACCAAACTAAAGGCTGTGCATTAGTAAATAATCATAGCACGAGGAGTTCCCGGTGAAGAATTATCATAGTGCCGGATTGGTGATGACATTTTGGTTCCGTTGCCGGGACCATTCCTCGTTGGTGGATTTTCTGGAGAGATATTCCCACTTAGTCAAAAATCAATTGGAGGGTAACCTTGTTTTTATCTGTGCATAGTAGTTACCATGGTAAAGTCATTTTTGCCGTGAATAGTAGTTACCATGGTAAAGTCATTTTTGCTGTGAATAGTATTTACCACAGTAAAGTCACTTTTTACCGTGAATAGTATTTACCGCAGTAACTTCACTTTTTACTGTGAATAGTGTTTACCACAGTAAAGTCAGTTTTTACCATAGTAAGTCAAGTTTTACCATAGTTTACCATGGTCATTTCTATTTTACTATTATAGTGATTTCAATTATTTGTGCACATAAGTCTTGTTGATTGTACTTGTGGGTTGGTATTTCACTGTGGTTACTTTTGAAAATGGGGAAGATTCCTGTTTTTTCAGCCCAATCTAATGAAGATGCTTCCTCTTTCATTCAAGAGTTTAAACGATCTTGTATTTGTAATGGCCTTATAAGAAGGGAACAATGGATTGAATTTTTTCCTACCTTTTTGGATGGTTCAGCCCTTAGGTGGTTTGAAACACTAGGTGATAATGTGAAAAACTCATGGGATTTATTAACTGAAAGTTTTCTTGAAGAATTTGGTGAACAACAGAGATATGCAGATCTCATGATCGATATCACAAAGCTATCCCAAGGAGAGAAGGAGAAGATAAGGGATTATCATGCTCGTGTTCTAGAGCTAAGGAGGAAGCTCGATGCCCAGATCCGGAAGGAAGGATTAGCGGATGGGTTGATGAATGGCATGGATAATCTCCTATGTAAGCACTTCATTCTTGGGATGAAGCCAGAGATCAGACAACGAGTGAAGTATGACCACCCAGCTACCATTGAACAAGCAAAGGAGATTGCAAGAAGGCAAGAAGAAAGCATGGAAGAGGAGCCCAAAGAAATTGTTGCTAAAGTAGAGCCTACACCAGCACCTTTGGTCCAGAATCCACAACCACTCTCGGTGAGCACAAATATTTCTCCTAGTACATCTACTGAGTATGAAGATCTGCTCAAAAAGATGGGTCAGTTAACTATTAATCTTCTTCAAGGAAAAGAATTTAGTTCTCAGGGAGGAGATAGAGGTCCAAAAAGAAATATTTCTGAAGTTGTATGTTATGGTTGTTATAAAAAGGGTCATTATAAGTATAATTGTCTAGATAGAGCTTCTACATCTGGTAAAGGAGATAATGATAAAGGAAAAGCACCTGTGAATTCTTTTGATGTAGTAGATAAGAGCAGAAATAATGAAGTAGATGTGTTTGTAACAAAAAGAAAGAAAGAAAAAGATAATCAAGATGGAAATGATCCTAAGAAGATGAAAGGAGAAACTAGTAAGAAACATAGGAGAAGAAAGTTGGGTGTGCAGGATTTTCTGATTTCACAGGGGCAAGGACCATACTCCATCTTGGAAGATCTATCCAAAAGGCCTGCAAATATTACATATGGTCAACTCTTGGCTATGTCTTCTGAGAAGAGGCGGGAGCTGCGAAGTGGACTCAATGCTCGACGAAGGAAGGAGGTTGAGGTCCCTGTTTTGGAGGTAGAGGCGGATCCCTATGCTCCACAAGCTGAGGTATTATGTAATGGTATTTCAATTCATGATGTCTTAGTTGATGGAGGTGCTGCAGTTAATGTAATGACCGAGTCTGTAATGAATATGTTGGGTTTAAAAATTGATCACCCTTCAACACTTATGTTAAGGTCATTAAATAAGGGAAAAACTAAACCAGAAGGTGTAGTTTCAAATGTGGCAATATCTGTTATGGGTGTTGTATGTGTGGTAGAATTTTAGGTGATGAAAAATGGTACTGTTGCGTACCCAATGTTGCTAGGAAGACCATGGCTAAGGAGAGTTCATGCAAGAAACTACTGGAATGAAGGCTTCATGACACTTGGACGTGGTAGAGAGAGGGTGAAGATAAATGTGATCCCTCGGCATCATAAGGCAGAACCTGTGGATTCAAGTGATGAAACTGATGATTGGACATCCTCTGATTACTCTAGTACCAGTGAAGTGGACACTGAAGATGAAGAAAGTGAGGTTGATGTTTTAGTCATGGATATCCTTCCAGTCACACTGACTCATGACCCCATAAAATTATCTGAAGAAGAAGTTGATGATCGTCTCCAAAAATAAAGATTGGTGATGCTGTGATGGAGAGTGAGAAGGAATCCTACCTCCAGCTCTTTCGAAGGTACATACACATATTCACTTTTGATTACAAGGAAATCCGTCAAGTAAGTTGGGTAGAACATTCTATTGAGCTGGTAGATGGTGCTAAGCCCATAAAGCAAATGCCATATAGAATGAATCCTAATTTTTCCAAGACTGTAAAAGAAGAAATAGATAAGTTGCTTGATGCAGGATTCATATTTGCTGTGGAGAATTCAGAATGGGTTTCTCCCATTGTGATCTCAATAAAAAAGAATGGGAAGCTACGCATTTGTGTTGATTACAGGAAGCTCAATAAGGCAACAAAGAAGGATCATTACCCTCTTCCATTTTCAGATCAGATCTTGGACGAAGTAGCTGGCCAGGAGTGCTATAGTTTTGCTGATGGATATAGCGGCTACAACCAAGTTCGTATAGCAGAGAAAGATCAGCTGAAGACCACGTTCACCACTCCTTGGGGAACGTTTGCTTATAGAGTTATGCCTTTTGGGTTGTGTAATGCTCCAGCAACATTCCAGCGTTTGATGAATAGGGTGTTCGAACCCTACATTGGGAACTTCATCAGAGTATTTCTAGATGATTTTTGCATCTATGGGAGCAAGTTGGACCACCTGCACCAGATGGAGACAACATTTCAAAGGTTAGATGAAGCACAAGCCTCACTAAACCCTACAAAGTGTGTCTTTGGATGTTCTAAAGGCGTTTTGTTAGGGCATGTTGTATCCAGAGATGGTATTGGTACTGATCCTGATAAAGTTTCAAAAATCAAAGATTTACCATTTCCTATGAATAGAAGTAAGTTGAGATCATTTTTAGGCCATGTGGGTTACTATAGAAGGTTCATCAAGAATTTCTCAAAGATTGCACAGCCACTAACCCAGTTCTTGAAGAAGGATGTTACTTATGAACCAGGAAATAAGGCGCATGAAGCTTTTGGACAACTAAAGGAAGCCCTGGTGTCTTCACCTGTTTTAAAGAATCTAGATTGGAGCAAGCCATTCATTGTGTACACTGATGCCTCAGATGCAGCACTAGGAAGTACTTTGAGCCAAAAGGATGAAAATGGGAATGAACATCCAATTTACTTTAGGAGCAGACAAATGAGCAGTGCTGAGGTAAATTATACTGTAACTGAAAAAGAGGCTCTAGCTATCATTTTTGCTGTAAAGAAGTTTAGAAATTACTTGCTAGGGCAGAAATTTATAGTTGTAACAGATCATCAGGCTCTAAAATATATTGTCAATAAGCCTAACCCATCAGGGAGGATAGCAAGATGGATAATTTTGCTACAAGAATTTGAATTTGATATTATAGATAGGCCAGGAAAGAAGCATGTCAATGCAGATGCACTCTCTCGAGCCTATGATGGTTTAGGATCATCTTGTGATGATGATGATTTCCCCGATGCAGCATTGTTATCCCTTGACACAATCCCTAGTGAATACATAGATATTTGGAATTATCTGAATGAATTCAAGTTTCCTGATGGTGCCAATGCAAAGACTAAGAGAAAGATTACTCAAGCCAGTCGTCCATATTCTATTCTGCATGGAGTATTATTTCGAATAGGACCTGATGGACAGTACAAGAGGGCAGTTGGACGTGATCAAGGGAAGGAGCTGCTAGAAGAATTCCACAATGGTACATGTGGAGGGCACTTCTCTGGACAACTTACAGCAAGAAGGATCTTGGATGCAGGTTATCACTGGCCCACTCTTTTTAAAGATTGTTATAATTATTGTAAGACATGTGATATTTGTCAAACACATGGTAACCGTAAGACTTCATCAGCTCCATTATGCCCTATTCTTCCACTTGGTCCCTTTGAAAAGTGGGGAATAGACATTGTAGGTCCACTTCCAACTACCTCACACCAAAATAAGTATATTGTAGTTGCCACAGATTATTTAACCAAGTGGGTTGAAGCTAGGCCATTGAAAACAGCTTCCATGGATGAAGTGGCAAGGTTCATATATGAACGCATTGTCACCAAATTTGGTTGTCCATTAGAAATTGTAACAGATCAAGGAAGCCACTTCATTAATGAGGTGGTAGAAGCCCTAGTCAATAAGTTTTCTATTAAGCACAGGAAGGCAACAACATACAAGCCAAGCACAAATGGACAGGTGGAACGAACAAATTTTGTGTTGTGTCAAATTCTAGCAAAAGATGCAGCCTTGCAGGTACATAAATGGGATAAGAGGATTCATGCAACATTGTGGGCATATAGGGCAACATCAAAGTTAGCAACAAGATACTCCCCATTTCAGTTGGCTTATGGCATTGATCCAGTTCTTCCTATTGAGTTTGATATTCCCACGGTCAGAGTTATGGAAAATGAAAGGATGGATGAAAGTGATTCAGTAAAAGAAAGGTTGGTACATCTTCATTTGCTAGAGGAAATGAGGGAAATAGCTAAGGATACAAGCTATAAGAAGAAAATGAAGTAGAAGGAATACTTTGATCAAAAGATCCGGTGGTCTCCATTTCATGTGAATGACTTGGTTCTAGTATATGATTCCAGATACAAAAAAAGAAGACAGAGAAAATTTCTTCCAAAATGGATGGGGCCCTACAAAATAGCAGCTGTGCATGAAAATGGTACGTACCGACTGGAGGAATTGGATGGCACTCCCATTACAAAATGGGTCAACCACGACAAGTTGAAGATTTTCCAAGCACCAGAATAGTCTACTCCGAGGACGGAGTAGAAGCTAGGAAGGGGGAAGATGTCGACACTAAAATTTTCCTCCGTAATTTCTATTTCATTAATGTATGTATTAGGAATAGGATGTTGTTAAGTATAATTAGTAGTAGCGTCTGATAGAAGATAACGGCGCTGCCAGTACGACACCACCAATAATGTATAGTATGGTAATAGTCAAAAGTACAATAGGAATGTTGTGGTAAAAAGTAAATATTTGTCGTAAGTGGTCCGGTAATGTTAAAATGTCAAAGTTGGGGTAAGTAGAGAAGTAGGGTCTACATGATTAGGAATTAGAAATATTATATTGGTAATAAGGACAAGGAGTGAGGTCATAAATATTTTGTGTATTTTATTTGTAAAAAGTCTAAAAATGTGGAACCCATGTGAAATGATAAGGTTTATCTTATCTTAAAAGATAAGCTTACATGTACAGATAAGAGTTAAGGTATGGAATATGATTCGTCAGAGTGGATTTCTTATCCTATCTTAGAGATAAGATGGATAAGCCTGGAAGTTCTATAAATAAAGAGGCCACCCCCCCTCATTTAGCATAGAAGGAAGTAGTGAGAAATATTGTATGAAGTGTGTAAAGGAAGCCATCAGTTTAAAGGTGTGTTGAAGAAGCCATTAAGAGGTGTAATTGTAAATTTTCTCCCATAGTCTTGGTGGAAGGCAAGTGAAGTCAATAACACTTGAAGTACCTCATGGGTGAGATTGTAAAAATTTCATGTTAATATTATAATTTACTCTGATATTTCAGATTTATCATCATTCCTTCTTATCATAGTCGATGGTATTCTTGTGTTATGTTTGTTGTTGTGTTTCCAGATTACATCCACCAAACTAAAGGCTGTGCATTAGTAAATAATCATAGCACAAGGAGTTCCCGGTGAAGAATTATCATAGTGCCGGATTGGTGATGAAAATTCCTCTGTGGGTGGAGGAGTAGATGAAATCAGTTCTTGTGCAGGTAGTAGAGCTCAGGCCTAATATTTCATCTATGGAAGGAACATGAGGGTAATTGGGAAGCAATAAGGTTCTCCTATTGAAGTGTACTTTGCTTGGAAGATGGGGCATGTTCTCGTTTCTTGAAATATGTAGGTTTTTGTTAAATTTGGGCTTGGATCTCCGTTGGAGAGAGATTAGAAGTTCCTTATAGGGGCATTGGGGCACTTGGGTTAAAACTAGTATGGGTGAGGTTAATGGGATAGCTCCTTGAGAACTACTAGAAATTGGATGGGAGATCCTTTGGGTTTGATTTGAATTGATAACTATGGCGTTTTTTTGGGGGTTTCGAAGATGAAGAAGCATCATTTGATTTGAACGCGATGTTCTTGTTACGAAGTTGAATTTTCTTCTCTTCGATATCACGAATTTCCAATTTCTGTGCCATGGTGAATGCCTCATCAAAAGTGTGAAAGGTCTACACTTGTAGGGTTAGTGAGATGTGTTTAGTGCAATCTTGAGTAAAAAAACTCTATGAGTTCAGTTTGAGGTAATTGAAATGTGAGCTAGTTAATTAGGTTGCACCACCAAGTGACAAATTCGGTGATAGACTCATCGTCATACTGTCGTGTGGAATAAAGCTCAGTCATGGTGAACTTCTTAACAATTTGATTGAGGAGTGATCTAAGAAGGCTTGGGCTACTTGATTAAATGAGTAGATGGAGTGTCTTGGTATCCCACTGTACTAGTCCAATGCAGGTCCTGTCAGGGACATCAGGAAGGTCCGTAGGAGTAAAGCGTCATCATGGGCGATCAAGTAACACCCATGTTTGAAAGACTGCAAATGTTGTACTGTGGGTTTTCTTTACTATTAAAATGATTGAATTTTGACATTTCCCAATGTATAGGGGCATGGAAAAATAGGGATGGATGATGAATGGGCTCATTAAAGATTTCATCATAGGTGAGAGAATTTTGTGAGCCAGAAACTAATGCTTCTAGCATCTGCATCCTTTCCATCATTAATTTGATGAGGTCATTGGTAGGTTGTGATGGAAGGGTTCCTCCTGTGGTATAGGAGGGCTGGTACTGAACATATGATTTGGGTGGCATTCCATTGTATGGTGATGCCGAATAGGAAGGTTGAGAATAGGGGACCAACATAGAGGGCATATATCCAGAATGGGTGATGACGAGATAGGGGGTTGTTGATAGTATGTGTATGTAGGTGGGATGGTCACAGTGACTCTAGTAGTTATTGGGGGCAGAGATTGTGGGATGGAGAGGACAAGATTCTAGAATGGAGTAGGGGTCACCGACACCATGGGTGGTTGTGTTGTAATTGGTATTGTGAGACAATGGGTGTGATGGGGTTATGGTTTGGGTGGTCAATGAGGGAAAACAGATACTATAGGTGCGACTGATACAACAGATGCAACGGTCATAGAGGGTATGGGGCCTAGCTGTGAAACCACTGGGGGTAAAGTAGGTGAATGTAACACCACATTAGTAGGGGCTGATACAGAAGTGGGAATAAGGGCAGGAGAGATGGATACATGCATGCCATATATCAACTAACCTAAGGAGTCTCTGGGTGGAAGAGTGGGAAAGGTAGAACTGTAAGGCCGTGGATTCTATTCAAGAAGTCATGAAAATTCCTCAACACTTGTGGCAATGGTGGTAGGTAGGGTTGGATCCATGGGTGGCAGGACAGAGGGTGGTGAAGGACTAGGTAGGAGTGGTTGACGACTAGCATGGAATATAAGAGCATTAGCTTGGTTGTGAGTCAACACCATGTGAATGAATGTATATTAGGTGATGTTGTATCCTGTAGATGACACAGAGAGTAGTGAGAATGAAGAAAACATGTGTTTATAGGTGGATTTGGGAAATGTATTAGCTGATATTAGCACAGGGTAACCGACAACTAGTTAAGGATGACCGATTCCAGTTTAGGGGTAACCGACGTCGGTTACTGTGAGATTGTGAGATAGGAACAATTTTACCAAATGAGAGAAAGACTGGTGACGGTTAGATGAAAAAGTTGTATGATGACTATTTATCAAAGCATAGAGAGTACAAAGACTCACATGAAATTCTGAATAGCAAAGAAAATGAAATAAGTGTTCTTTGGGAAATTTAACCAAAAAGAACATAAAACTGATGCGGGTTTAGAAAAACTGATTCCGGTCAAGGAGGGACCGATGTTGGTAAAATTGATGTTGATTACTGTGAAAATTGGAAAAATGTAGAAAAATGGATTGTTGTGAATTTGAGTTAGATAAATAATCAACCTAGAGTTATGGAGATGATGCAATGAAGTCCTGACACACTCAGAAGAAGTTAGAATACTCCAACTGTGATTGTGGAGTGTGCAAGGCAAAAGAATGGAAAAATGGAGAAACGTATCCTCACACCTCAAAAATGCACATCAATCAAACGCTAAAAACACGTACCTAACAAGTGATTTTTAATGTGTTGAGCTTATGCTATTTAGAAAACTGACTCATGAATTTAGAGTAGATTTTTTGGTGAGGAAGGCTTCCTACAAAGAAGGATATCTAAAAGGAGAGGTTTCAGGTTATGTTATGGCGGGGGTGGGCCGTCCTCTGAGGTAATGACTCAATAGAAGTAACGAGCTGGGGAGTACCTGCCAATCCTCTAATCATGTGATCAATGAAAGACATTCCTAGGTAAGATGTTGTTTAAGAAAAATGTTTATATTTCAATTTTGTGTAATTTGGTAAGACACAGAGAGAGAGAATGTGCTTTCTATGATTCTTTGTGTCAACCATCAACTGGGCATGAATTCCAGCATATAGGTTTCCCTCATTTTAATGTGAGCTAAATGTAAAAAATTAGAATGTAATGCAACCAATTTTAAGCCCAAATTAAAAAATTACGTTCGATGAAGCAAATGATGAATAGGAGAGGGTATGCTCTTTCACTAAATGCAGAAAGCAAGAAAGAAGAATGATTCCTTTTAAATGCACCAAGAGAAATGTTTCTTTTAGAGAAATTAGAAAGAAGAGAGGATTACCAGAAAGAAGATTAATGTGTAAGCCTTTTAAAGGGAAAAAAACACACAACTTTCTCCTATAAATGAAGAAAATGCAATAGAACCCCTGATGGGTCCCATCGGGCGTGCCAAAATGTTTCACCATTTTCTTTACTTTATTGAGACGAAACAAATAAAGGTAAGGGCCAAGGAGGAATACCTATTTATGCTAGTTTGGTTGATGGTTGTTGCGCGCATTCTGACTTCTCAATCCAATGCTAATTGTGAGAGCTTCCTTTTGGCTGGGAGGAACTACCTGAGATAGAAAACAAGACCACAAAAGAGGAGTTAAATAATATATGATAGTGGACTACCTTGTGTCTGCTATATCTGGGAAGTGTGATACTCCCTAGATGGCTATCAATCTACTGTTTAAAATAAATTAATGTGAGAATTAAACAAAGTGCTACTGTAGTTGATATGATTTAGGTATCTCATTCAAACACAATAAGTAAATCTAATATAACAGGCTAGGCTATACTCAAATCTGAAGGGTGGGTAGGTGTCAGATTGTTGGAACTGGTTAGGTTTAGGTTCTAGGTTGTTTGGGTCACTTGGTAAAAGGTAGGTTGGCTCTGTTATTGACAGAGGTGTAAAACATAGAGATTGACGTTGGTCTAGTATGACTGGCGATGGTTTAGGAGAGATCGACGACGGTCAGGTGTAACTGGTGTTGGTACAGTCAGGTGACAGTAGTTCAATATAAACTTTATTACAGAGTTTCGGTGAGGTTAGATAGAGCTAAAGGAGGGGATGATGAGGTATGTGGGATTGTTGAGAACACTCAAAGAGTTGGAAGTGCCAGGATAGGTGATCTGGTAAAAGGGTGGGTGAGGTTTGAGTTTGTCCAAAAGTAGACTATGAAGGAATGGGAATATTAATAGAATAATGATTAAAAAAAATGATAACAACCCTATGGCTAAGATAATAAGGGAAGTGATACATGATAAAAGAAATTACCAATGTTGTAGGTCCAATGGTTGGTTGGTGGTGATGATTGGTTGGTGATGTGGAGCTTGGTGCAATAGTGATGCTTCTTAGAATGTCACTGTGAGTGCAATGCTTAGGGATCTATCCTGGTGCTAGCTATGGATGTCTGGGTGTGTGAAAATACTTTGGTTCCACTTGCATGTAACTGTCTTCATGTCTCCTTGATCTCAGAATGTGCCAACCCAAAAATAAGATTGCTAAGGTGAATAAATGGTAACCGACGACACTTCCTGGTTGACCGACATCGGTATAGGGGTGCCCGATGTCGGTTAAGGTGGTATTCCCTAGGTTTACTAAAAATGGCAGAGCTTAATGCAACAAATAAAAAAATTCCTAGGTAGGTTGGTTATTCTCATGGATTATAATGGAAGCTTCCCTTATAATTATCAGGAATGTGTTTAGAGAAATCTTAGGCATGTGCTTTTAGGGTTAGACCAAATCTTAGCTCATTAAGGAAAGTAAGATTAGGTCTTAGTTAGTTATGGAAACATGCCAAGAATAGGTCTAGGGTGAGGTGGCTAGGTGAGGTGGCTAGGTGAGGTGGAGGGGTGAGTTGGAAATTTAGCTTGATTAAAATAATTAAGTAATGAATTTTGTGAGGATGGGTATCAATTTAATTAAGTTAATTAAATTAATATTAATGTGGGGTGGAAGGGGTCATGGTTAGGTAAATATGTCTGAGTTGGTTATTCAACAGGGTGCCAAGGGGAGTGTGACCCAATTTTGATGTCTACACCATGAGAAAATTGGAGGTGTAATAGGACATAATTTAGTTGGAAGTTTAATGAAATAGAAATGATTACCATACCAATTGAAAAGATGGAAAGGAGTCTACATGGTGTGAGCTACAAAACATATACCTATTTTTTAATTTATGATAAAATTTTTTTATGAGTATGCTAGGTATACACACAGAGCTAGATGGTTAGATGAACAATTCAAGATATACAAGAACACATTTCTTATTGGTACTATAATTTCAGTGGTCAATTTTGTAGATAATTACACGTTACAACCACAAATGGAGTTTCAATTACAATATTACAACTCTATACAAGTTGCTATTTTAATGCATAAACTATTTATACATTCTCCTGATAGTAAAAAGAATGATCATTTTTTAAAGAGAGTACCACTTTTATATCAGTGGTGATCAGACTCATTTTAGGGGTGACCGGTGTCGGTTCAAGGTGTGTTTCCCTAGTTATTACTATGAAAACTTGTCTGATCCTAGAGACATCCACTTTAATCAACATGTATATATCACTCAGATCAATTGCACAAGTATCATTTTTCATGAATGCACAAATGTGGTTATTGGATGAGAATGATGCATTGATCATTTTAAGTGTTGAAACTATAGTCTTAGCTCATTAAGTTAAGTGGGACTGAGGCTTAGTTAGTTATGGAAACATGCCAAGAATGATGGTGTAGGGTGCATGTGTGAAAAGAGCTCTTGCAAGAGAAGAGTGTGAAGTACAAAGATGGTAGCTAAAATGAAATATACATTAGAGCATAGTGGAATGGTCGTAATGACAACATGGCCCTTGGTTCTCAAGAAAATGTCTATAGTTAAATGTAGATATTAGTGTGGGTTGGATAGGGGTCATAATTAGGTGAATATGTTTGACTACGAGTTATTTTATGGGGGACTCACAGGGTCCAGTGATCTACACTTATTTTGGTAGATCTAAACGGGTCACTTCGTGGGAAATTCAGTGGACAAGAAAGTTGGTGTGTTTTCCTATAAATATTGTATGTGAATTTTCCATGTGCTAAGTGTGATAATACAAGAATGGGTGGATGGATGGATTAAATAGGCCTGCAGAAACTCCACTTCCCACTTATCAAAATGTCCATAGGCATCACGACTTGTTTGAAAACTACTAGATCTGATAGTTGCATACATCCAAGGAATTTTATGACATGGTTCAATCGATGGTGTGACCCAAGTTGTAAATGGTTAGGTCGATGGTGATTTTTGTAGATGGAGTTATGGACAACAAGATGGAAATGTGTATCATGTATGATTTAAATTTAAATAAGTTGAAACCTCTATTTTTTTTGTAGGACACTAGTGTTTGCAGTTATAAGGAGATCTGAGATAGACAAGTAGAGAGAATGGTAACAAACTATTTCTTATGATAGATTGCATCTAAGAACCAGAAATAATTTCAACGGAGACTTCTAGGTTAGTGGTGATAGGAGTGCAGAAAAGATAGTTTGAGCACCCTGATAGGGTCAATGGTAGGATATTAGAACTTTGATTATGAAAAAGTATTCATTAACAAAATTCAGACTCTGTTTGAAGTGTTTGGAAAGGACTTATGATGACACATAAGAAAATAATTCGGCGGTCACATCTAGTTCTAGCGACAAATGACTTGGGCAACTATATAGATATTGAAGCTAAGGCCTGGATTAGCTGAATAAGATTATTTACAAGGTAGAATGACTGGAAGATCATAAGCTGAGGATGGAATTCTGACAGTAGTTGAACCTGCAAAAACATTAGATACTTATAGATAATAACAAAAATACACTTCTTGGGTGTATATTTCCCAAAGTCTCCATGAAGTTTTATAAAACAAGCTTCTACTAGACTTCAAGAGGGTTGACATATATTTTATTAAGGATTTGCTGAGATTTTGTATATAAGTTCACATATGTTCAAGAAAGATCAACTTAAATGTACTTTGACTAACAGGGGGTGATGTCAGCCTTAGTAGGTGCCATACGGAAACTTGGATAGGTCTACCTTCCACTGTGGTTTGCAACTGTTAGTAAGAGTGGTAATCCTGATTGATTTGTTCTAGAAATGAGGCTTTATATGCTCATTGGTATATATTTCTTTGAAGTTTTTAAATTTGTAGGTACTAGATTCAAATTCATAGGGATTTTATTACATTTGTGTATTTAGTATATATCTAATATGGGTTAGATAAAAGCTAAAAAAAGTGTAGGGATGTGGATTTAGGTGGTTAGGGATAAAATAATCCCAAAAATAAAGATAATTAAAGATAATTAGCTAATGGAGATTAATTAGGTAATTAATTAATATTAATTACAAATTAAAAGTGTTAGGATTGATATATGGGAATTTAAATAAAAGAAATGAATTAAATTAAAATGGGTCTAGATAGGACTATGGTGAAATATGTGCACGCGAGAAATTGAGAGTAATGATACCAAACTTTGGTGTCTACAATAAAATCTTATATTTTCTTGTTCCACTCTCCTCATCGACTTCAAACACTATTACACAAAGCTTCTCTCATACA
Organism: Taxus chinensis; assembly: GCA_019776745.2. NCBI lineage: Eukaryota > Viridiplantae > Streptophyta > Pinopsida > Cupressales > Taxaceae > Taxus > Taxus chinensis. The sequence goes on along the minus strand of CM034146.1, from coordinate 600,042,639 downwards.
CGTACTCTTGTCATAATTATCCCCTTTAGTTATCCTCTCAAGCACTCACTCTCTCAAGTGTTCAACCTGCTACAAAAATGCAGTCAAGAAGGCACACATACACCCTAGATTTGTCTTTTCTTTACATGTCTTTTTTGCTCCTTCAAAGCATAGCCATCAACTAAAATCTCATGCACACTTCTTACATACACCCTCACCTAGTATTCATGCATGCTTAGTTCATTTTTTTATAACCACATTGCTTCATACATCAAGATGTGTTTATATCATCAAGGTTTACATTCTCACATGCCTTTTTCACTTCATCTAGAAAATAATTTTCAACTACCCACTCTCAAACTCGTATAAGGAAGAGGAATAACTTCATACCAAAATGTCCTCTTGTAATGATTACACCTGATTTTGTGTCAATTAAAAATGCATGTCTTACACAACCTATCAAGATGCTTTATGTTCTTATAAAGCACTAAGAAACCTTCCTAAAATCACCACCCCTTATGACATATCTAAAACTTTCCTCTTACAACCTAATCTATAACCTGACATCTCTAAAATGTAGCTACCATTTCTTTTGTCCTCTAGTTCCTTTTGTCTTCTATATCTTCTAGGGCTTGTGACAAGTGTATTAAACATTCATGGATGCTACACACGCCTTTAATTTGATTCATAACTCCTTTTCATGCTTTGAGACTCAACATTTCTTCTTTATGCTTCATTAGAGCTTCACTTACACTCAATCATAGAGCACTGAAAAATTACAGTCAAAAGGTTGATCATCTACAAATAATGTATGCAAATTTTAAGACCTTCTAAAGCATGGAGATGATAGTATATGATATGTAGATCACCTTCAAGTGTAAATATTTACTTCATCACTCTGATTCAAGCAAGGAGATTTTGTTTTGGCAAGCAACAAACAACGATTCAAAACTAAGAATTTTACCCTTCACAAGATGAGTAAGTTCGTGCACTTAGAAACTTCTTTAATCCTTCAAAGACACATTTTTGGAAAGCTCTTTTCCTTGAGAAGTAGCTAACCAGGTTATTTAACAAAAATATATTTTTAATGCTAAACCCTATTATTGTAGAGTCATGTATGATAAATAAATCCTAAAGTAGGATATTTGCACACAAGCCATAAGCTGGATAAATATGAAACCCTAAGTGCAAGAGAGGGAAATAATGACTTAGTTGATTTGCGCTTAATCTAGGATTGTGTAAATAGGGAAAACCTATGAATAAGAAGGGGTATTATCGCAACTGTGATCTATAAATTTAGGATTTTTCAGATGAATCCAGACTAGGGAACCTAGACTGCGGCAAACTGGAAACTTAGGTGTCAGATACCTTTACTAGGCACCTATGACTTCACAAGAGCTCGAAACCTAGTTTTTCTGGTGTCATAAGATGGTCATTGATAGTCATTATTGGTCACCTATATGTCGCAATATGATTGTAGAAATCACCTGTAACCTGATGTTTCACCGGTTTCTAAACAAATTAATGAAACAGATAACGGTTAAAGGCCAAGGAGAAATACTTGTTTCTGATATAGGTTGAAGGTTGTTCTCATGTTCTGATTTCCTGATCCAAGTTGACTATGAGATATCCCTTTTGGCTAGGAGGAACTACCTGTAAATGTCAAAACAATACCACCATATAGAGTTAAACAAAACAATGAGTGGACTACCTAGTGGAAGCCACATCCAGGATGCATGATACTTCTTGAACAAGCTGTCAATCCACTTTTATATAACAATATTAATGCTATATAAAATATACATGAAATAATGATCTTATTGGAATTGAAACGATTTAGGTACCTCATACAAAACAATAAGAAAGGTCAAGTAAAAGGTGATTGAGGTCAAAATGGGTCAGGTGATCAGCTGGTATTACATTGTTAGGTCTACTACTAGGTCTAGGTAAGGTTGGGTAAAGATTATAAATGGTTTTGGGTTATTGGGAAGTGGGTATTAGATTGTTGGTCTGAGTTATATTGCCATACACAATAACTGATGCAGCTATGTGACCAATGTCGGTTAGGTAGAATGACCGACGTCGATTAGATAACTGGCATCAATTGGGGCAATTTAATAAAATCACTTAGAACTTATTTTTCAAACTCTCTATGATTGCACAAAGGCTGGAAATGGTAAGGGTGAGGTCATAAAATGGCCTTGCAGGCTCAGAGATGATTAGGAGAGGGTGAAACTAGGTGAAAGGTTTAGGTATGATAGGGTGATAGGTTAGTAGGAAGAGGGGAGCATACGGATGTGGAGAAAGATAAATTACTGTGCTGAATAATAAATCTTACTGGAATAAAATAGAAATAAATAAAGAGATGTTAGGTACTTACTGAAGAGTAGGTTTGGAGAATTTCGGTGATGAGGATGGTGATGGTAGAGATCCAGAGAGAAGAGACATGTTTTTTAGTGTCATGGTAGTTCAAACCTTTGTGCTTCTCTGTGTGAATCTCGTGATCGTGAAGAAGATGATGAATGTCAATGGTTGTTGGTAGTGCTCCCGTATGTTTTCTTTTACCTAAGTGCTTCAAAATTTTCTGAGTGCTCCAAGTCTTTGTTCGTATGAGATCCTGAATCAAATGACCCAACCTTGGTAAAGGATTTTGGAAATGTATTTAACCTAACTAGTGATAGGTCAGGTGACTAACGCCGGTTGAGATATAACCGACGTCAGTCAAGGAGGGAATATCTAGGGTTGGCCAAATAATAGCCCGATTGTTGTTATTTTTGGCATGGTCTCCAATCTTCGGGCTGAGTCTTGAGTGATAGACCATAGGAAGATAAGTAGGAGTCCTTTTAGGTTTGTTAATAGGAGTTAAGTCTAGGTTTAGACTAAGTCCTAGTTAGTTAGGATAGGTTTAGACTTGGTCTTAGGTCATTAATGAGGTTTGAGTGGGTCATTTGTGAGGTCTAGCTGATTGAGGGTGAGGTGGTTAAGTGAGGATATTAATTAATTTAATTAAGATAATTAATTTAATTAACATGTGCACTAGGGGATATGAATGGGTAGGATATGGTTAATTTAATTAACGGGGTTTTAATGGAAGTATGACCCAATTTTGGTGTCTACATTTGCTCCTTTTTGTTGCGTAGCTTGTATTGATAAGCGATGTTGACAAAAACATAGGAAGTGGTTGTCCCCAAATATAAGTGGGAGTGAGGTTTCCCCAAGTATGGGTGGAGGTGATCCCCCTCAAACCAAGAAATGACAAGGTGTGAGATGGAAGTTGGTGAGTGGTTTAATAAATGTGTAAGTGATGAAGGTTAAGGTAGGTGAGTTGTAGCTAAGGGTATGGGCACTTTGGGTAGTAGTTTGGGTAATGGGAAATGGGTCATGTCTAGGTAATGATAATCAAACGAACACACACGTATAAATTGCACACTGTACCAGGTTGAAGAGCTTGTAAAATCTACATCATCTAAGGACAATAGGTTTATCCAAACAAGGTTTAAGTGATTCAAGTACCCAAGGTATAGGATATGGTCCAGAAACATGATGTAGGTTAGGTGTAGGAACGTTTAGGTATGATCTGGTACACCAAAGGTTTGTTCGGGATAAATGACACAAAAATAGGAAAGGTAAGGTCATTAGGATAAAAAAACATAGGTAACAACATCACAAGGTATAGCGAGTACACAAGTTCAAAGGTCACAAAAAAGTGGTTCAAGTCAAGATATATAGGTCATGGCACATTGGTAAGGTCGAGGTATAGGTAAAATAACAAGTCCTTAAATGCAATTAAGGAAATGTATGGGTAAGACTTAAGTGTAATAAGTGTTAAGGCCAAAAGGTATGTGGCAATAATGAGTATAGGTCAAAATGGGAAAAATGTAAATGAAATGGTACTCGTAGGTGACCGATGTTGGCTATAAGGTAACTCGACATTGGTTTTGGTATGACTGACATGCTGGTCATGTCATGTTAGAGTTATAAGGTTAAAACTCCATATTTTATGGAATCATTGTTGTCTTTTGACTTTGAGAAAATGAAATAGTTGAGTGACTTATGCATTTTTCTTGGAGAAAAAGACAAGGCATTATACCTGGCTGAGGTGGAGGTTACTAAGTGGTGAGAGGAACTAGGTAGACGGGTCCACAAGAGCGGTTGGAGACGTGTGATTTGTGGAGAGATTCAAGGTAGATTTTAGAATGAAAAAGGTGGGAGAGGGTTTAGGTGGACTACCGACACAACAGATAGACATGTCACCACATAGATGCTATCCGAGATGAGGTAAGAGGTGATTTCAAACCTGTTATTTGATTGAAAATGGTATCAATGAAATTATTTCAGTTAAAAATTTGGGTGGTTGTTTGAATTTTGAATTTGTGGGTAAAAATGGAAGGGAATGAGGAGTGGGAAGGTCACACATAGGTTAAATAGGTTTGGGAATTAAGTTAGGATAGGTTGGGATCAATAGAATAGGGTTTTAGGTAATTTTTTGTCAATTTTTGAAAATGGGGGGATAGGTTTTCGGTTTTTGACATGTCATGACAGAGACTAACGTCGAGTCAAGGTTTGGCCAACATCAGTTGTCGCACTGTCAGCATCAGTCAAGGCTTAGGTGACCAACACCAGTAAATAAGGACCGATGATGGTCAAGTAGACTAGTGTCAATCAGCTTGAGGAGAAGATAGGTGAAAGAAAGGGATATTTAGGGGGGAAAAAAAGCACAAAGGTGTAAATAAAGGTTGAATAGAGGAAGTAGGGTAACATGTTATGTTGGAAATGTGGGGGTGGGGAAGTAGTTAAACTGAACTAGAATAGGAGAGGATGGTAAAGAGTAATAAATGTAAAATTAGGTTGGGTAAAAGGGGTAGTTGGTAGGAATTATTGTGTGGGTCTGGTGTAATAGGTAATAGGTGTGTTGGGTAATAGGTATGGTGTATAATAGGTAAGTTGGGTAATGGGTATGTTGATATGGGCAAGTCTTGACAATGTTCTTGTTTGGATGATGCAGGTGAGAGACCAGCTTTGGATGCATGACAGAGTACCACCTCTATTGGTAGTGATGTGGTCAAGTGTGACTGTGGAGGAGTGGGAGCATATGACGGATGTTGGACTGATTGGGATCTAGAACTATAGGCGTATAGCTCCAGATCCTAGCTTGATGGTCACACTCATCGACAGATGGGATTCAATGACCAACACATTTCATTTACCGATGGGTGAGATGACTGTCACCCTAGAGGACGTGTACAGGATCTTGTGGCTACCAATTTTTGGGGAGCTAGTGTATTCTATTTCTTCAAAGGCATCAGTGGAGTCTGATAGTGGTTGTATTTGGGAGGTGATGGGTGAGTTGAGGTACCATAGTGTGAGCCTTAGTTATGGAGACATGTATGCGGCCCATCCTTAGGAGACGAGGTCTAGTTGTTTTGATGATGGAGGTGGTATGTTATTTCACCTTTCCAGATTTGAGGGTGGGAGATTCCCATGAGCACTAATGGGAGTGCTCCAGGATATGATGGAGGAGTGGATCTGGTTTTTCCTAGGCACCAACATTCCTAGTGTAGCTATAAAGGGAGTTGTGGGCTTATGGGAGATTATGGCAGTTTAGCTTGTGTTACACCTTTCTACTACATTGCTAGGCATACGAGCACATCGTATGTGTATGTACAAGTTGGTTTTCCCTGACATGATTGGTTTGGGGTGGCTGGGTTAGAGTTGGATACAAATGGTGGGTACCATTTGGTGGGTATCAAAGAGTGGCTAGGGCCACAAGTGATATTTTTATATTACAGATGGTTATTAGAGGGGCTTTCAAGGGTTGATATTATGTGGAGACCCTATATTGGCTATCCATCCTATAGAGGCATGGTAGAGGAGCTAGAGGAGCTACAGTTGGAGAGGTGGATACAGGGGCAGCATGCTGGAGAACATGAGTTGATACCCATGGACAGGGTTAGATTAAACTTTGGGCTACCACAGGATGTGCCTCTGCCTTTCCCATAGTATAGGAGGGATGACGTGGAGAGACCTATGTCTTCATACCACGACCGAGTGTGCCTACAGGGCAGGAGGAGAAGCCATTGGATAAGTGGATTGATGATGTTGGGGTCACTGATAGATATAGGCTGTGATGGGTGGCACAACTATGTGTGACACCACTGAGGCCATGGTAGCTAGACTTAGCCACCATCACATTACAAAGGGATACCTTATAAGGTCAGGCGGCTACCCTTCAGGCCCAAATTACAGCTTTACAAGGCCATCTTACTAGGTCATGGGCACAAGTTGCCATTTTACAGGCTCAAGTGGCAGCCTTATAGGCAAACGTAGCATAGGTACCCATACCCGCACAAGGTGGAGATGGAGATGGGGGACATGTAGCCACCTTACAGAAGTAAGTAGTAGGTTTGCAGGGCTAGTGTGCCACTGCACAGGCTCAGGTTGTGGCATTACAGGACCAAGTTGCAGCAGTAGACACCTCCACAGACTCAGGGAAATGGTCCCACACTACATGAAGTTATGGTAGGATAGGGTCCCATGGTATAGGGAGGAGGATAGGGCTCACAGGTACAGGGTCCGAGGCTAGCATTAGCTAGTCAAAGATCATAGGTTGTTTTGAGACCTATGGCACCACCTCAGATAGTGTTCCGATGGTGAGGTTCAAGGATGCCCTGAATGAGGCATGGTATTACTAGGATCATCTAATGACCATCAGAATAGATCTTCCCTCTTATGCTGAGTATAGGGCACAACAGGCAGTGAGTGAGAGGATTATATCCTGAACTCATAGTTCTAAGATCACATGGGACCAGCGATCCCAGAAGCAAGGTCAGGGTGAGGCTACAAGTTCATAGAGGTCAATCCCAAGTGAGGGACAGATAGAGATTATACCGAGACCCACGGTAGGTGAAGAGATGTTGGCAGGTCATTGACGTGGAGGAGAGGAGGAGGAGACATATGAGACAGGTATGGATACCATGTGGGTTGATGATTAGTCACCTGATATGATTGGTGTATTGATTTTTGGTATATACTAGCATGCGTACTGATGATAGTGAGGATGTATATGAGGCTTTTGAGATTTTATATTTTATATCGATCTGCGTGCAAGAGATAGTGAGGATGTATATGAGAGTTTTGAGATATTGAGTTTTTATTTTTATCGGTGTACATTTGTATTAATACACAAACATTCTTATTGTTATAGATGATGATATTTATGGTATGGATGATGTACTTGTGTTTATAATTTTCATTGTTATTGTGTATTGATGGAAATTAGGTGAATTAGGCATGATTGAGTCGAGGTCATGTAGGCATGATGGAGTAACATATAGGCGTGTTTAAGTTAGGTCATTTAGGCATGGTGGAGTCAAGTATAGGCATGATTGAGTTAAGGTCAGTTAGGCATGGTGGAGTCTAGGTGGATTAGTCATGGTGGGGTCTAGGTATATGCATGGTTGAGATAGGTCAATTAGGCATGGTTTGGTCATGTTTGTGGGTTTGATTTAATTTCCATGCTATTGGTAGTATGGAAAATAAATAATGATTTATATTTATGCTATGGTTTAAACTTCCAAATATTTGATAGCATGGAATGGTGAACTGATTGATGTATGATGTGATGAAATGGTAGGTATGTATATTTGTATTAATTTCCATGTGTTGTAAAAAAATGAAAAATAACTAAGGTAGAATATGAATATGAAAATGGAGGAAAATGGGTTAGGGTAAAGAGTGGCTGAGCTAACCTACAACGGCCCGATGCCCAAAAAGTGTTTCCTACATAGCCCCGGTGAAAAGGGACCTCTAACCGATGTAGTTCTCCCATAAGCTAGGGAAGAATATGATGAGGTATAAGGATGGGTTGGTAGGTTTTAGGCATGGTTGAGTCTAGTTCAGTTAGGTATGGTTGAGTTTAGGTCATGAAGGTCAAGGTGAATTGAGGTCATTTAGGTGTGGTTAAATTAAGGTGTTAAAGGTGTGGTCTTGTTTAGAATAATCAACAAGTAATGAAGAAGGTGAAGGGTAAGATATGACCAAAAGAGCTGCCTAATTGGTAGGAGCCAAAACGAGTGTGTCATACCTAGCATGGGCTTATGAACATAAGACCCTAAAGATGTTGCGTGATTGAATATTCTATGGGTGGAGAAAGTCACATGATCATGAAATGTAGCATTTGTGACACATCCTTTGAGTAGGTAGGAAATTAGGGTGAAAGAAGGTTGGTTTTAGTGTAACCTAATGTGAGACAGCATGTCGACTTGGTAAGAGACCCAAGATCACAATAAGCAAGTCCATGACAAAAAAGTTAATATTTTTCTTTTTTCTTGTGCTTTTGTTTTTTTTTAATAAACTAATCGATGTGGGAAGTCTATGTGAGATGAGTATATTTTCTCCTTAAGATCTTTGTAAAGTTGATCGATGCGGGAAGCTTCAAAATATTTTTATTTAAGTTTTTTCAAGAATATTCTCTTTTTTATGATAGACTAAATACAATACAAATAGCTTTGTATAGCTGTCCTTCGAGGGAGCAGTCTATCTATAGTAGCAAGATATAAAGAATAGATGTCCTTTATGAGGGATTCATCTTTTTCTAGAAGTTTAACCCAATGAGTTGAATCTCATTTTACTTTTGAAATTTTTGTGCTTTAGACTTTTAGGTCATGGACCAGACTATAGAAAAAGGAAGGGTCCTGTTATGTAGACAAAACCATAGCACACAGGGTTAACTATGACATATGGGTTTTAAGTCATGAACAACCATGGGATTCCATCTTGAAAAATATAAAAATTATCCATGACTAGAGTCATGGTACTCATATTGAAGATAAGGTTGGAAAAGTAATGGGTAATCACATGATTCTTGCTTTAGTCATTGATCCTTAAAATAGGTAAAATGGAAGGTGAACGGTGCTCAAAGGATGGGTGTTGAATAGAAAAGAGGTGATATAGGGCTTAATTCAACAGTAGAATGGTCGAAGATGAAAGGAATCGAAGGGCTTAGGTTCAGGTTTACCTTTGAGTGAAGACAAATGATAAGCACCTGATCTATAGGTATGAGTAACGATATAAGGTCCAAGCCAGTTAGGAGCAAATTTTCCCTGTTTAATTTTTTCCTCTTTTGTTACATGTTGATTTTCCTTGAGGACGAGGTCACCGACTTGGAAGGTTCATTCAAGGACACGTTTATCATAGGCACGTTTGATACATTTTTTGCAGAAGGAAAGGTAGGATGTAAAAAGTTTGGTTTTAGTGAAACATTCAATAAAAGAAGGGGAAGTGACAAGTACCCCATGGGTATAGGGAAGAATGAGATGGTGATAGGTGAGGTTGGGTAAGATTGGGCAAGCATGAATAAATTTTGGTAAGGTAGATGAAGCAAGGCTGGGTAAATTTAGGCAAGGTAAGATAAGGTAAATGAAGAAGATCTGGTTTGGAAGGGAGGTATAATAGAAGAAAAGGGAGTGTTGAGTCCCCCATATGGTAAAGTTGAATAAGGTAATGATAGGTAACATTGTGTAAGATTAGGCAAGGTTAAGTTTGATGAAGTAGGTGGTGGGTAGATTAGGTAAGGTATATTGGTTGAGATGAATTAGGAAAAATTGGGTAAGGTTGATTGGACAAGGTTAGGAAAGCTTTCGGTAAGGTTAGGGCAAGGTTGAGGTAGATGGGGTAAAAATTAGGCAAGGTTGATTGGGAAAGGTTAAGCGAGATTTAGACAAGGTTGAGATAGGTGGTGGGTATATTAGGTAAGGTAGATGACGAAGGTCTGGTTTGGATGAGAGGTACAAATAGATGAAGAGGGAATGTCAAGTTCCCCATAGGGTAAAGTAGAATAAGGTGATGATAGGTAACATTGTGTAAAATTAGGCAAGGTTGAGTGTGATGAAGTAGGTTATGGGTAAATTAGGTATGGTAGATAGGTTGAGATAAATTGGGAAAAATTGGGTAAGGTGTATTGGGCAATATTAGGCAAGGTTTGGGAAAGGTTATGGCAAGGTTGAGGCAGATGGGGTAGTTGTGTGATATTGGATAGCAGGTAAAGGTGACCTGCATGGGCTACCAATTATATCTTTTATTTTGTGTTTCTAGGTGCGAGTAGCAATGCTAACCATATTAATATGGGGTGAGGGAGTAGCTGAGTCATGATAAGTGTAGTGATAGTATGGGAAATAGTAGGGTGAAGGCATGTATTAGTGTTGTGCAAAGAAGGTAACGCATTGGCATTTAGGCAGAGGTTTGGCTAACTCTCTTTTACGGATGATGTTGATCTCAAATTTTGGAGGAGGATAAATGGGTTGTGGAGGTGGAGATTCAGATCACTGAATAGGTAGTGGTTGAGGATGTGTGGTGATAAGTGGGGGTGGAACAAGGTCCTCATCTAGAAGATCATCATCGTTAAAGTTTTTTTCAGGAAGACAAAATTGGAGAAGAACGATTTTTAGAGCCTTATAATTTTCTACATCATGTCCTTGCACATGATGGTAGATTAAAATTTTAGTATCTTCAAACCCTTTTGGTTTGGGCTTGAGTGGGTCGTAAGGTCTAAGGAGTAGCAATGTGATGATGGAGGTATCTAAAAGGTTAGCTAGAATGTTGGTGTAAAACCCTGTCAATGGATCACAATGTGAGGTGAGTGTGGGTTTGGATTAAAGTGTAGGTGATTGTCATGTGTGAGGTACTACAGGATGTGGAATTAGAGATGGGATAAGTTTGACCACCGGTTTGGTAGGTGGTATTGCTTTAAGCTTGGGCTGGGCCTTCTTGGGTAGAGGTGTAGTAGATGAACTAGCAATAGAAGATGTTGTAGGCTTAGTTACCTCCTTGGAGGGTAATGATTTTTTCAATTTAGGATACACCTTATTAGGTAAAGGTGAAGGAGGCATATGTGATGTAGAGGGTAAAGCGGATAGTAGCAAAGGATGAGTTAGCAAAGGTGATAAAGGAGGCGCAGTGAAGGTTGATGGAAGAGGCAAGGTAGAAGGTTTGGGTTGAAGAGAAGTAAATCTCATAGGTACTGATGTTGTTACTATAAGTGGTGGGTGTATAAGTGGTAAGAAAGATGCGGGTAGCCGTGAATGTGTACATTGTGTTGATAGGTTGGGTGTAATAAAAGATTTTGATGAAGAGGTGGTCTGTTGTGCTTTTTGTTTGCCTTGGATAGGTGATTGTTTGGCCAAGGTAGATGGGTGAAGCCCTAGGATAGATGGAATGGGTGAAGATGACGAAGGCATAGTGGGTGACATTGGTGTATGTGGCCTAGAAGGTTGGGTCTTCTTTTTAGGTGGAGGAATGGTTTTTTCATGGGCTTGGTAAGATGTGGTTAATTCTAGCTTGATGGACAGATGGACTAAGCTTGATGTCAGCATGACACCCAAGGTAGTGATGGGTCTGGATGTAGGGGAAGGTATGGATATAGGTATGTTCTTAAGCATAGAAACAGGTTTAGTTGTTAGTAAAGGTTTGGATTTGGGTGAGGGTGATGAAGAAGAGGTCATTTCAACAAGAATAGTCATATTTGAATTGGTTTCTTGAAATACCATTGGATAGATCGTGGATGTATCCGCAGGTGACATTTTCATTTGGGTTGAAAAGGGTAACCGAAGGCATCCCCAAAGCATGGAATTATCAACATAATCCAAGTGTTTGGCTAGGCATGAAAATGGAATTATTATAAGAGGAGATGGCATTGGCTTAGTAGCAATCCCTATAAAATATGTCTATGAGACAAGGAACTTGTTGGCTTTGGAATATGTGGGTAAGAGAACCGAGATCATATCAATGGGATCCTACCATGCTAATAGCAAATTTTCCCCAATAGGAATTGGCACATCTAAAGGATCCCTTATTGGTAAGGGAGATGATAGCTGGGATGAGATAGTTTCCTCTTTCAGTGGAGAAGAAAGTGAAAATGACTCTCCCGTGGGTAGGAGAATTAATACCGTTGGTTGTTCATTAGGTTGCAAGGTAAGTGGTGAAAAGACATTGGTGGAAGTTTTGGACTCCTTCGTGGGTGAAGGGGGAGATAAAGGGAACTCCCTTGTGGGTGGAGTAAAGGGAGTAGCTTCCTCCATGGGTACAGTAGCTCATGCTAAAATCTCTTTAATAGAGGAGATAGGAGGAATTTGCGATAGGGTTGGTACAGTGTCAAACACAACATGGACCTCACAGACATTACTATCATTAGTTGAAAGTTATTCAGTTTTGTTTGATGATGGGGTATGGTTAGGGAATGGCTTCTTGAAGATATGTAAATTCTGATTGGTAGGTGCATTCGGTTTGTCCAAGAATACATCTCTATTATCTTATACTTCATGGGAAATGTTCTTGAAGGTTATAAAATTACCGTCGTTATGGCCTTTTACACGATGATAGTTACAGTAGTCATGTTCCTTGTCCCATGTTGGCATAGGATGAGCAGGGTCAAAACCAGTATGTGGTTTTATGGGTGGAAGAGAAATGGCTCCGGCCTTAAAACTTTTTCTAATACTAAAGCATAAGACTCCCCAATTGTAGTGTATTTTTCGTTGCTCCCATCTGAACTAAAAATTTTGAACAAGAGAAAGATTGGAGGTAGGTTTTGATTGATTAGAGAGGTGGGATGGGCCAGCCTATAAAACTACTGCATTGGTAGATCCTTTTGCTTTTAAATGATTGGTTTGGGGTTTTGAAGAGGAAGAAGCATAATTTGATTTAAATGCATCATTTTTGTTATGTAATTGAATTTTCTTCTCTTTAATGGCATGAATTTCTAGTTTTCACACCATGGTAAATGCTTTTTCAAAGGTATGGAAGGTTTTTAATTATAGAGTTGGTGAGATGTGTCTAGAAAAATCTCTATTGAATAACTCTATAAGATCAGTTTGAGGCAACTGGAATGTAAGTTAGTTGATGAGGCTCCACAAACAAGCAACCAAATCTATGACAGACTCATTGTCATATTGTCGAGTTGAGTACAAGTCAGTCATAGTGACCTTTTTGACAATATTGATTGAAAAATGGTCCAGGAAGGCTTGAGCCACTTGATTAAATGAGTAAATGGAATGTTGAGTCAAACCACTATACCAGTCTAAAACATATCCCATTAAGGACATGGGGAATATTCGTAGGAATAAAGCATCATCATGGGTGATTAGATAACACCCATGTTTGAAAGACCACAAGTGTTGTTGTGGGCCTTATTTATTGTTTAACCAGTTAAATTTAGTCATTTCCCAATGCATAGGGTATGGGAGAATGGGAATAGATGCTTGGATGGGCTCATTACAAATTTCATCATAGGTTAAGGAGTTACGAGAGCTAAAAACTGATGCTTCCATTGTTTGCATCTTTTCCATAATTATTTTAATAAGGTCATTGGTGGGTTGAGATGATTGGGAACCCCCTACAGTATAAGGAGGTTGATGGTGAATGTATGATGTGGATGGCATCCTAGTATATGGTGGTGCCAAGTATGAGAACTATAAAGGGGGAATAGATACAAGTAGAAGATATCCTGAATAGGTGATAGATGAGATTGGGGATTGTTGGTGATATGTATAAGTAGGTGGGGTAGTCGTAATGACTCTTGTGGTAATTGAGGGTAGGGACTTTAGGATGGAGAGTGCAGGGTTTTGGAATGGGGTATGGGTTTCCAACACCATGGGTGGTTGCGATACAACTGGAACATATGAGGTAAAGGGTGCATATGGGGCTATGCTCAAGGTGACTTCCGAAGGAATAGTTGATACCACATGTGCAACAGATGCCATAGGTGCAGCTGTTATAGAGGATGTGGGGTCTAGTTGAGGCACCACAGGTGGTAAGGTGGATTAAGGTAATGCTAAGCTAGTGGTTGGTGACACGGAAGTGGGGGCAAGGGTAGGAGGGATAAACACAGACATGTCATATGATTATTCTAGGGTAGATAAGTGGGTGAGATAGTGTTGTAGGGAAACAGGATTCTAGTCAAGGAGTCATGTGAACTCCTCATCATTGGTACTAATAGTAATGGGTTGAGTTGGATCCATAGGTGACAGGATGGAAGGCAGAAATGGGCTAGGCAGAAGCGGCTGAAGGATAGCATGAAACACAAGGGAATTGGCTTGGCTACGAGTCAAAACAATGTGAGTTAGCATAAACTTAGTGATCCGTTCTCTATAAATGACACAAAAAATTAGCAAAAATAGAGAAAAAATAGATTCCAAGAGGTGAGACTGGTCATTGTTTTAATTAAAAATTAAAACACATGAACCGATGGTAGTTAGGGTAACCGATGATAGTGATAAAGTGACCAATGATGATTAGGGTAACCACTACCGGTTACTTTGGAAAATTAACAATTTTGTAAATGAGGTAAAAACACTAATGAAAATGAAGTAAAGAAGTTGTATTTGACTGTGATTTTAAAAGTATGGGGGTATGATGATGTCCTAAGAACTTCAAAAAGAATATAAGATGTGATGAGTGTTTTTTTAGTAAAATGACCAAAAAAATTGGAAACCTACAATGGTTAGGTAAACCGATGACTATTAGATGTAAACCAATGGCACTCATTAAACTGACGCCAATCACTATGAAATTTGAAAAAAATGAAGAAAATTTGATTTTGTGAATTAAGTTAGATGGAATATCAACCTAGAAACTTGAGTATGATAGTAATGGACTCTGACACACTCAAAAACAGTCGAAATACACCAAGTATGATGGCGGAGTGTGAAAAGAAGAAAAAAATAAAGAACATGACCTCACAACTCAAAACACAACTCAAGGAAAAGCTAAGAAAAACATGAAATCTTATAAGTGAATTTTATGTTTTAGCTTATGCTATTTAAGACTGGATTGTGGACAAAACAAATTTTTTTGGTTGGAAAGGTGTCTTATGAAGAGGCAATATCTAAATGTGGTTTCAAGTTATGTTTTGACAGGGGAAGTCCTTTCTCTAAGTTAATGACTAGACATAGAAACTAGCTAAACGCACACTATCAATCCTTTGATCATGTGATCATTGACAGCTTTTTCCAGGTAAGATTTTATTTAAGAATATGTGTAAATTTATATTTATGTAGTTTGTTAAAGAGAGAGAAGAGAAAGTGCTCTATGATTCAATTATGTCAACCATCAGCTTGGCATAACTTCCAACGTATAGGTTGCCCTCAATTTTAATGTGAGCTAAAAAATTCAAGCATAGAAGTATAGTATGCAAGTATTTTAGAACTCAAATCAAAATGTGATATTCGATGTAAACAAAGAGAGAATAGAAAAGATAATGACTTTCATTAATGCAAATGTAAGAAGAAAAATAATGATTCTTTTTAGTCCTGAAATACAAATGGCACTTAGACAAATAGAAGAGAGAGAAGATTCCCAGGGAGAGAATTTAATGCTAACTTCCTTTTGAAAATAAACAAACATACAACAGTTCCCTAAGAATGAATAAATGCAAGGAACCCCAGATGGGTCCCACCGGGTGTGCCAAAATGTTTCACCAAATTCTTAACAAATTAATGAAACAAATAAGGTTTGAAGGCTAAAGAGGAATACATGTTTTTTATGTCAGTTGAAGGTTATACATGCATTCTGATTTTCTGATCCAAGTTGACTACAAGAGATCCATTTTGGCTAGGAGGAACTACGTGTAAATGAAAAATAATACCACCAAATAGAGTTAAATAAAACAATGAGTGGACTACTTAGTGAGAGCCAGATTTGAGAAGCATGATGCTTCCTGAACAGGCTATCAATCCACTTTTATATAACAGTATTAATGTTATTCAAAATATACATGAAATAATGATCTTATCGAAATTGAAATGATTTAGGTACCTCATACAAAACAATAAGAAAGGTCAAGTCAAATGTGATTGAGGTCAAATGGGTCAAGTGATTAGTTGATGTTGCATTGCGGGTCTGGTAGAGGATTTAGGTAAGGTTAGGTAAATATTAGAAATGGTTATGGGTTGTTGGGAAGTGGGTATTATATTTTTGGTCTAAGGTATATTGACAAATATAGTAACCGATGTCAGTTGTGTGACCGATGACGATTAAGTAGAATGACCAACGTCAGTTGCCTAACTGGTGTCAGTAGGGGAAACTTAATAAAAATCACTTAAAACTTGTTTTTCAAACTCTCTGTGATTGCACAAAGGTTGGAAATGGTGAGGGTGAGGTTGTAAAATGGACTTGTAAGCTTAGAGATGATTAGAAGATGATGAAACTAGGTGAAAGTTTCAGGTATGGTAGGGTGATAGGTTGGTAGGAAGAGGGGAGCATACAGATGTGGAGAAAGATAAATTACTAAGCTAAATAATAAATCTTACTGGAATAAAATAGAAATAAATGAAGAGATGTTAGGTACTTACTAAAGAGTAGGTTTGGATAATGTCAGTGATGAGGATGGTGATGCCAAAGATCTAGAGAGAAGATATGTTGTGTTAGTGGCATGGCAGTTCAAACCTCCATGTTTTTATGTGTCAATCCATGATCGTGAAGAAGATGATGAATGTCAATGGTTGTTGGTAGTGCTCCTGTATGTTTTTCTTTACCTGAGTGCTTCAGAAATTTCCAGTGATCCAAGTCTCTATTCGTATGAGAACCAGAATTGAATGACCCAGCCTTGGCAAAGGTTTTTGGAAATTTATTTAACCTAACCTATGACAGTTAGGTCACCAAAGTCGGTTGAGATACAACCGGCATCAGTTAAGGTGGGAATATCTATGTTGGTCAAAAATAGCATGATTGTTGCTATTTTTGGTGTGGTATCCAATCTTCATCTGAGTCTTGAGTGATAGACCACAAGAAGATAAGTAGGAGTCCTTTTGGGTTTGTTAATAGGAGTTAAGTCTAGGTTAGACTAAGTCCTAGCTGGTTAGGATAGGCTTAGACTTGGTCTTAGGGCATTAATGAGGTTTGAGTGGGTCATTTGAGTGAGTTGGCTAGCTGAGTTGGTTGGGTGAGGTGGTTAAGTGAGGATATTAATTAATTTAATTAAGATAATTAATTCAATTAACATGTGCACTAGGAGATATGAATGGCTAGGATATGGTTAATTTAATGAATGGGGTTTTAATAGAAGTAGACCCAATTTTGGTGTCTACACTTGAAAAGAGATGATGACCTGTAAAACTATCAAACTACATAAAATCTCAAAAAGAAAATATGCAATATGGGGAGTTGGACTAACCCCAACGGTCACCCGACTGACTGAACTTACGACCGAGTACTATATTACATCTCATACTCTATGTAGTTCTTGTGTGTGTGTTAAAGAATCATTCCCTAGGAAGCCCTTGTGCAAGTGCAAGTGATAACGGTTGATAGTTAGATTTACCAATGTAAATATATGTGTGGATGGAATAATGAACTTCCCCTTCCTATGCATTGTATACAAAAAATACAATCTCATGTCCCTTCAATGGATGTTAGATGAATGTCTTTGATGTTCTTAGATGCCTTTAGATACAACCTTAGGTGATGATAATAGATGTTTAGAGTTTGGTCCCTTATTTTGGTCAGATAGCATTGTATTTATATGATTCCCTTGGTTGAATTTCGTAATTTTAAAACTAGAATTCCTACCCATAATAAAACAAGATGCCCAAAATATGAAAGAATCCAAAAGAGAGTGAGTAGAGTAGAAAGAGTTCAGGGGTCCCCAAAGGGGAAGAGGGCACCTAGGTGTTAACATCCTAGTTGGACATTGGTGACTGAATCCATAAAAGATAACAAATTGAAGAATTGACTAGGTTGTAGGGTGTAAAATATTGAAAAGGAGATAAGAAATAAAGTAAAGAGGACAAAGACAGCATCCAATTACTAGTTTTCTCACTTAGGAATCATATAAATGCAAGTATGTGTTTATAGACTATAAATGTACCCAAGTGCATGATTTTGTGTCTACATTTTCCTCCACTTTATGTTTTTGAGTGAGTACTCGATAACATAACATAGATAATATATGTGTACATGATAACCACGTAAATTTTGATGGTGATAGCATGTTGAAGAGACAAGTGAAAGTGTTAAATGATAAAAATGAAGCGTGGATGTTAAGAAAGAAAGAAGTGACACTAGGGGTGAAATTTATTGTGTGTTGACTCCTAGATTTACACCTTAAAGGAAGGGGAAGGGGAATTTGGATGTGTAGGGGAGGTTAGATGATGGAGTGGGACCCTCACGAGATGTCATCTTGAAGCCGGGGGGGAGACCTCCCTCTGGTCGCCCCTCCACCCATATCGAGGGAGTGATGGGGAGGTACTCGAACAAAGGGTGTGGTTGTTATCCCTGCTACTTTTGACTCTACCTAAGTTAGGGTGAGAGGACCCAAGAATGTAGTCAAGGGAACATGGAGATTGGGGCATGGAGTCAGGGTGATGTTCTATGGACTTTAAGAGGAATAAATTAGAATCGAGTGCAGCCACCAAATATAACGTTCACTCGAAAGAGTGGTCACTAAATGTTATAACACCCGAGGACTCGATACAAACCACTAGGGAAAGTTTTGGTCCAACCCAAAATTTCCTCCCAAATTTTATTGCACAATTTATATGTGAGTTGATGATGAGGGACCTCATATCGGAGGTGAGAACACGCAAGATATATGATTTGATAATGTGTTCTCCCAGGTGGGTCAGTGGAATATAAGCAAGGCAATTTGGGACCTGTGTAATGAGTTAGGATTTTTGCTTAAAGTTATTTAGATTTTTAGTGGGGATAAGAGGGATTTTGACATAATGGAGGACAAAGGGAAAAAAATTGCAAGGGGGACTAGGGGAACTCCAAAAACAAAATTATGACTATCATATGTCCTTATTACTACATGAATACTGGTGAAGAAAATTAATGAGCCTCTTGTAGGAAGTTGGTCTGTAGGGGAATCTCTAGGAAAACCAAGATCTAAATTCCTAACAATGTAGCTTAGTACACCTAAGATAGGATCATCTCATGCAAAATCATGATAAATAGTCTGGATCAAGGGACCCCCAAGGAATTACAAGTCATACCGTCAAATCCCACTTAGTCCCTAGGGATATTTTTATAGGCTTCAGAAGTGAAGTTTTCAGGTACCCCCAAAAAATTTCAAATATTCACACCCTTCTTATACGAGAGCTAAGCAAGTGTAGGATATGTTTGAAACTAAGTTACAGCCATGATTCAAACAAAATTGTAACAAAAAGACACATATCACCTCAACCTTATCCTTATTTCACAATAAAACAAAGACATGTCACAAATCATGATAAATTCCTCAGGTGAAAACCATTAAAATTAGGCAAAGACAAGGGAAACATATATTAATGCTCTCAAATCCCATTAACGACTATACATATGTAATCATATTAACATAAATTCTTGATAATTAGGTCACACAGAGAAAAAACCTTCATCACAACATATTCCTTCTTTCTGGTTAGCAGTGCCTCTACAAATTCCCTCCAAAATATTTCCCCCCAAGAGCTTCCTACCCCTTTTTTCCCTTGCCAAGAACCATCTCCTAAGATCCACCCTTTTTATTTCCTCTAAAACCCATCTTACTTCTTATATATCACCTTATCCTCTTAGGGTTTTAGATTATATTCCTCGGATACTCAAACAAACTGACATTGCCATCAACTGCTTGGGACCACCATGAAAAATATAAATTATTACTCACAAATGGCTACCAAATTTTTTGACTACCACTGTGTCCATATGTCATCATGACACAGCCAAAAATTTTCCAGATCATATCATACTTAATATTTGGAATTTCCACATCTTTATGAGCATGACGTGGCCACAAAAATAAATGTGACAAGACATTTTTTAAAAGTGTGGGCCTTTAATCACTCTTCGGTGACATGTTCCACATAAATAGGTGATCCTTATTTAAAACTCACACATACTTTTAAATCGGAATGGGATATGGTATTAATATCAAAATGATGTCCTTTATCATCTCAGTGTCAGCATCATGCCTATTTAAGTAGTCCATCATCCTTCCATTCATCATCTATCTTTTTAGAGTTGTTTACTTTCTATTTTTCGATCAATTTTCCTGCTTCCATGTCTTCTGCACCTCTGGATTTGAATATTCCTCCCATAGAACTCACCCATTTGAGTGATTGTTTCTAATTGAATGAGCCAAATGAGGCTCTCATTCATTGTCTTTTTAGCTTACCAGAAACTAGGGTCCGTCCTCCCAATATTTCTTCATCGGAGGACATGCTTTTAGTTTTCTTATATCACCTCACAATTGTGCCCTTCCTTTCCTATGTTCCAATTTCTTCATTTTCACCTAATTCACCCAAAGTACCAGATGAACACCAAACAATTGAAATCTTGTTGGCTTCGCTACTGCCCTTATATTAATAATGATTACTGGTGTGTGAATAGTTATTACCACTAGCCTCATAATCTGACCATAGAAATCACAATGCCTAGCCTCCTGCTCACCCCATATGGGGATGAGAAAATCCCAACTGTACCAGAGAATGCAACAAAGAAGCATCTGATGGATTTAGAGACTGCCTTTACGGAAATATGGTCTACGATAGGCATTCAAGCCTTTCCTCTCAAGAAAAGGAGAACCATGAGGAAATATTCTGTTAATAATATTCCTCATTTCCCTACATCTCAACTCTCCTTAGGTATGAAGACAAAAGCATATATAAGAGGGGGACATTCCCTACTTGAATGTGTAAACTCCCCTGAAAGGAAAACAAACTTCATTAGGTTTCTGAATGGGCCATGACTAGAGACTCAAGAACTGTTTGAAATGGGCATGTTGCAGGGATTGGTATTTGAAATCTAATTAGTGTTTGGCACAATATCCCATGATGAATTTATTCAGTGTAGGGATGCTTGGTGTAATTAATTCTAGAGCTTCTAAGTGATAATGAGCCTACAAAATTTTGATGGTTATGTCTTTTTTCTTTTTCAATTAGTCCATGTTTATAACAATGTATACTCATATCTATATGTTTTGCATGGGCAAGGGCCCCTAAAATAGAACCCCATTTTGTTTAATATATTCACTACTTTGGGTAGCCTTTCTATTTTAAAATGCATGTCACATGTACATATTATTTCTTTTAAAATTGATCAGGCGTGTCTTGAAGTTACTTATTTTCTTATCCTTGTAACATGAGCAGCCCTTGAAAATGGAAAATTTCATCTCATGGCTACAGTTTACACTTTACTTGCACTTTACACAAAATCATGGGAGGAAAAAGTAGACACTCATTATCTTTTTTTCCCTTGGAACTTGGGAAAACATAAGTTTCTTTACTTCTTTCCATTTCAGTTAGATACTTGGGAATGGAACAAAACCCCCGGACCATGTCAGAACAAAACACTAGAAAATCAATCCACTGGCTCCGAGATGTTATTCACTTTATAAACCAGGTTAGTATCTCTTATCGGATGTTAAGATCAAACTACTTCTTGTGTACATTTCCCAGTGTGACCTGAAAATAAGCAATATTGTTTGTTCCCACTATGGAAGATGTAATATGGGGCAAAGTTCTGAGGAAATTTAGAGTGTATTTTTGGGCTGGCCTACACAACTTCTGGAGATACTTTAATTTTTGTGCATCAGGGAAAAATTTCACCATCCATACCCTATTTGCATTTTACAAAATTTTCCCAAAGTCTCAGTCTTGTACTAGAGAACAATGTGTGTCATAACTTAATCATGGAAAAGTTTTTGGGACCTTCATAACATCAGTAGGACCACTATACTCTTAACCATCCCATTACTACAATAAAATTCTATATAAGGAAAATATAATCCAAAACTAACCCTCATTCCTTACTTCTCCGGGAAGAGAATCCACTTAACATGGTAGTTTTAGAAAAATAGGATGGACATAAATGGGTACCAACATCGACTCCAGCTTGGGGATGGAATCCCCCTATGGGTGTCCAAAGAATGCTAGAAAAAATACTAGAAGAAGAAGATCATTTTCCTATCCATTGGGCAATGGAGTCACAAGATGATTCAAAACTACAGGTAACCACCATGAGAGAAAAAACCAACAGAAACCCAAACAAGAAAAAATCACACCAATATAAACTATACAAGTAAACCATGTAATGCCCCATGGTTTCACTACTATTGTTAAAGGGATGATAGGACCAATGGTTTCATCCTTTATGTATCAATAATTAAGGGGACATAACGTCGTTCTGATATAGTATGTCATTAAATTCTTGGCGTAAATTTAAGCCTTGAAAGTGAAAATGGATGGTGTATCTCATCTCTATTAAATTGATTGGTCTTGATTTGACCATCCAATATTCTACCCCATCTGACAGCTAATGCTAACATGATAATATTTTCTTAGATGAAGGATGACAGTCATTAGTCAAGGACTTAATTATTGAGATTAAGGGAATCAATTCCCACAAAGCATACATAAGCATCTTTCTTGATCAATGCTAACAGTATAACCTCTATATATATATATGAATATATACATATACATATATAGATTACAAAAGGGAATTTACAAAGTATGAAGTAGTTAAATAATTACTATGGGAGATTTACTAACTTTATGTAAACATGGAAAGGACAATCTAATCCTAATGATATAGTTCTAAAACCTAACATGCAAACCTATTGTTTGGGAAGCTAGGTTTGGGAATCAATTTAGCTATTTGGAAAGGATGTAAAAATATAATTATTTGTGTAAAGCCTTAATACATAAAAGGGAAGGGAATCTAAAATTGTTATTTCTTAGATATTATATGGTTTCTTAAAAACCTTATATGATTTAAGGATGTTTAAATTGAATCAAGTGGTGAGTTGGCACCCCATTGCATAAATATCTATACCAAAATTCTTTATTGTTTTGTTTAATTCTCCCTGCCAACTGAGTTTTAGGGAAAGGATATTTTGGTTAACTAAAAACTACAGGTGCTTTGCATGGCATGCATATGGAACCTTACTAAATTTAGTAGTTAAATATAGTTGGCTCATAAAACTTGGCGGAAAGCTCCATTAACTCGTACATGTAATGTCTTTTATTACGCATTAAAAACCCACCTACCTCGGGCAAAGCATGGATGGATTGGGAAAAATAAGGTGGTTTGGGATTATTGATTACATTCCATTCTCAGTTTTTCACTAAATCTTTGCATGCAAAGGAAAATGAACTGTAAGTTATTGTGAGTTTGCATGATGCAAACAATAGCAAAGTCACTGAACAACAAAGTCTTCCAGACTTAATAAATACTGTGAAAGCATTGTGTTTTGGTTGGATGAAGGAATTCACTTCAAATTTGGGGATCTTCTAGAGGAATCATAAGAACTTTTCAAAGAAGAAAGGGCAGGCGTAACATGCATGATACTCCCTAAAACTCATTATAATTACTTGCTTCTATTTAGTAATTTCACAAAAAGAACTTTGTTGGAATGGAATTTGTGTTCATAATTTCAGTGGTGTAGAATCGATTTATTCTTGCTTCTGTAGAGTATGTTTTACCATTGATTTGTGATGAATGTTATTTGGAAATAAATTAATGATTGTTGGCTTCAATTTGATTTATTATTGTTATGAAACAACTTATTTCGTGGGTTAAATGAGTGTTTCATTTGTATACATTAATGATTTTTAGCTAGACACATCCAGTATTTATTGAATTATTAATACAGTTGTGATTTGGTAATTATCCAGAAAAAAAAGAAACTTTTTTTAAATTCCTACCCATCTGTTTTGCAGCTATATAAAAATAGCAAGATATTATGGAATACTAGAAGATGGTTGTTTGTGAGGTTTTGTTGGTAGATGACTGTCCTCTTCCAGTTATTTGTTAGATTGATGTAACTAGGTTTTGATTCTTTTTAAGAAATATTTTGTGTTGTCCTGCAGGAGGCAATGATTATGTTTATAGTCGATCTGGTTGAGTTTAATAAGGAATAATTATGCTGAAAAATAGTTGTTATTAGTAATTAATTTTTGAGTTATAGGAAATAAGGGGCAACTGCAAAAAATATGAAGTCTACCTCTTCGACCCTTGAATGGGCATCTTTACATGATGTTTATGATTAAATTTAGAGCTACGTATGATGGCTTAACAAAATGCATAGTTTCCTTTTAGCTAACTGATGTTTTTTTGTTGTAAATTAAGGTTCAACAGTTGTTCATCAAGTTTTTTGTGTGATGATTACTCTGTTCTATTAACTCATATTGATCTCTTTTTTTTGTTTCAAAGTATCCAACTCCTTTGGGGATTCAATACAGGTTTTGGTAATGCTATGTTTAAGATTTGGGTTATAGAGAAGATTAAAATCCATCTTGTATGCACTAGCCACTTATGTTTTCATCATATAACCCTTGATAACAGGAATTAGATATGCTCCTGTGTAAAGCTTGTAGCTATTTCGAAGGCTATGTCATTAACTATTATTTTTTGATTTCCCTTAAAGCTCGGATGTGCTATATCAAAATGTTAGGTTGAATTCGAAAGAAAAGTATATTTTGACTAGAACCTCCTCCTTAAATATTTTCAGTCTATTGTTGTTCTTAAGGGAAGCATTCCTGAATAAGTGTGTTGATCTCCTTGAAGCTTATGCTTTAGATCTTGTGGTCCATCGAGTGACGATTAAATTCCCTGTAGTAGGAACTTTCCTATCTTAGTTTAGGTGTTGTTAAGTGTAGTTGTATTTGATTTTGAGATCTTTATGCTCTTGGTTATGCTTAGCTAGGTTTTATTGATTAACCTTCTTCTTGGGTCTAAAATATGTAATGAAGGTTTGATGGATATTTTAATAGTTGTTAGAAGGTATAGGAAAACGATATGGGACAACTCCTTGAGTCTATTTTATTTATTTTGTTGAGTTGTTCAATTTTATCTAAAGTTGGTTTAATGTTTCTAATGTTGAATTTGAGACATTAAGCTGGGTGGGGGGTAATAGAGCTGACCAAGATAGGGAAGCCTCTTGGATCCTATATTATAAAATTTGGGGATATTGCTCTTTCGTAGTAATCATTACAAATCAAATCTTGATGTATCTTGATAACCATACTTATTTTTTTGAAAATTTGGTTGTATCGAGTATGATTTGAACCCATTTAGGGTCTTAACTTTTACGTAAATTACTCCTCCTTTTAGGGATATGTTAGTTAGTGTATCATCTAACTGAGATCACATGAACTTGCTAGACCCTTGATGGGAGTAATGTTCTTATTTAGTGATAGTGAGGTATTCTATTTCACCTGGAATTCTGGACTTTTTAATTCTCATCAAACTGGTATTCGGTTTCACGTACTAAATATGGTGTTTTCTTGTCATCTAGAAAGTTCCTTTTTATTTTTTCATGGTTGTGTCATGAATTATTGTTGGTATGTTATAACCTTACTCAGTGGAATGGGTTAGTAGATCATTTCTCATTCTATTGGTGTCTTTGACTTACCAAGGAAATATAGGTAGTTCTGATTTGAATGTGTTATGAGAAAACTCTTAAGATATTGAGTATCCCGAATGAGTTATCTAGATTATGTAACATTCATGTTACCTCGACAACCCCAGGTAACTGTCTCTTGAGGATGTTAAATGCTCTATATTTGTTTATCAGGCATGGACATGTTAATAATAATGTTGAAGTGTGGAATTATGTTCTTTTACCTAAAATTAGAATGTTCAATTAAATTTTTTATGATTGGGTAAGTGTTGGCTATGGAATTGTTAGTTGGAATTTAATCTTCTTGTTATCATGCATGATGCAATGTTTGCCTATCATCCTGTAGATAAGCATTGATTATATACTTTTAATTAAATACTCATGAAGTCTTAGCATTAATGCTTAGACCTTAGCTGACCTTAGGGGATGTATGAAATATTTGTTGGTTCTATTGGGGTAGGGATTCGGAATATCATTGGACTGTGATACTTGATATATTTATGATTACTTAATTATTGAGTAAATGATTTCAAGCATGCAAGTATGGGATTGCATGACGAAAACCATGTTGCCTTTGTATTTTAGTCTGTTGAATATTTATGGCTCTCATATTTATCTTAGAACTCAAATGGCTGATTTTTAGTGACAGTATAAGTTGTATTAAAATATAAGACTGAAATTGATTTCTTTTATGGCTCATTATATTGGTTGCTCTTGGCATATATTGGAAAGAATTGCTACCTTCTAAATTTTTGTAATATTAATTCATAAGGTTAATGAGAGTTCTTCTTATGAAATAACTAAGTAAAGCATGTCATTATGATGAGTTCGTGCTTATCATGCTCAGTTCTTGTGAACTGACTCGTGCTAACAATTTTGTAGATAAATGTAGAGAAGGAAGGGTGAAGTATTTAGTTTTGTATATTCTTTTGATCGAGGAAAGTCTAAAGATATGATTACTTTTAATTCTCTTAAATGAAATACTTCTCCTTGAATATGAGAAAGACCTTGCCATTTAGTGTAACTATTTTTAATCATTGAAATGAAGGATTTTGATCATTCTTGTAAACATGAATTGTACATATTTCTTGAATGAATTAAGGGTGGATTTCTTGTTGCAATGTTTTGATTTAAAGGTGATTAATTATCAATGATGGATCTTAGATTTGTAATTAATACAAATAGACTGCTAGTATATAATATATTACCGTATCAAGCATTGGTATAAATACAAATAGCATACGTGCTACACACAACCTATGAAGAGACATGTTTAGAAGTACATATCATGAATCTAAGAATGAAATTGCTGCAAAGCGAATATCAGGTGCTAGTTAGCAATTTGTCTAGGACTTACTTGGAAATAGATCATGCTTTGCCAGGTGGGTAAATTTGCCAGTGATGCTGCAGTATTATATCTAGAGCCTCCAGGGTAATCTTTGTATTCAGTTCATCAAAGGTGATGATAAAAAACCCTTAACCAGTGATTATCCTCCGGAGTAATAGCACTTTGTCCTTTTCTCAAGATAAACCATTGTCAGGTAAGAAATTGGATGATCATGGAACCTTAGAAAAGTTATTGTAAGTGGGTCACTTTTCATAGCTATAATTGATTGTCCGCTACAAGTGAAATGATGAAACAGATCAAACTGCCTATAAGATATAGACATATGGCATCAGGTATTCTTGATGCACACCACTTGACTAAGTCCTGGATGAAGAAAATACACCTAAGCATCAATAGGAAGAGCTTTATGGTCCTTTAACATGAATATATGCTCCAAGAATGATCTGACTAAGTGAAGAACTTTTTTATACTTAGTGGCCAACATTCGTCTCACGGGGTATTTTGTTCAAGAAGATGCATAATGTAGTTAAAAAAAGCCGCCTTCTCCTCCTTGATGCAGTCAACCTATGAGCATTGTTTTGTGGTGATGGCGACAATAATGGAAGGCACCTCCTCACCCTCAATTCCTTGTAAGTTGTAAAGATTACCCTAGTATACGAAACTCTGCAGCCTACCGCCTCAACATTTTCTTTGGTCTGCCAAAGAGCCTTAGAAAAAAACTGATCATTCAAAAAGGGATTATAGACTTATGTTTCGTCCACTACAAAGATTCCACTAATTTTGAAACAATCAACTGCCTGAGAAATATTGACATGGTACGGCATGGAGATATTTTGATGCACATCGCCCACTCGTACTTGCATGGATAGATTTAATCTACAGTAAAACTTTATTCCTTTAAAAATTTATGCTCCAAAAGATCTGACCCCCTAAGGAAGAACTTTTCTATACTTAGTGGCCACATCTTCCCAATTTTTTTTCGTGCATTGAGTTGAAATGCCACCTTCTCCTCCTTTTGCAGCAACCTTGCATTGTTTGTGGTGATGGTGGCAATAGTAGAAGGTGCCTCCTGATCCTGAAGTCCTTTATTGTACATTACCCTTTGAGCTCCGCAGCCACCACCTCCATCTTTTCTAGGTGCTTTCTCACCAAGGCATTGCATTCATCCATTTCATTGATTGTTTAGAAAACAGTGCCACGTGTCTCATCGGTACAACTTCAAGGGTCAAAGCCAAGGGTGATTCCCCAAACTTACGCCAACTCTCCAAGTGCCCCAGGTCTGAAAAGGGGAAAGATTCGATCGTTTAATCGACTAAGTATGAGAGGGTTGGCAGAAGCCTCCACATGCCTCAATGGCACAACTTCAGAAGTGAGACCAAAGGGATAGTCTTCAAATGAGTACTAGCTCGCCACGTGGTTAGAGTCAAAGGAGAGTCTAGGATCGATGGAAGGAGCCATGTGTCATCTTGATACCCTTTCAGGGGGTGAATCCAAAGTGGAAACTCAAATGAGCACCAGCTCTCCATGTGTCTAGGGTTCAACAAAAGTCAAGTGGGTGGTAGGCCTTAATCGGCTAAGTACATAAGAGTTTGTGGAAGCCTCCACGTGTCAGCTTGACATAGCTTCAAAAGGAAAAATCCGGAGGCAGGTTCCAAACTTGCATCATCCCTCCACATGTCTAGGGTCAGACATATGGCCCCGCCAAATGAAAGGGACTTAGTCAAAAATGCAAAAATACTAAACTAGCCCACAAAGGGACACGTGGCCATGTTTCAAGCGTTAGCAGGGAGGTGCGCCCTTTTTATGTTTTGATGTCATTGAAAAATTAAAGTGGAAAAGTAGGCCATTAGAGTGATTTGGGAATTTCAAAAGGGATAAAGTTAAATATTGAACCCATGTCAAAATTCAAACTAGGGAGGCGGGCCATTGGATCAATTTGAGTTTTTGAGCCCATGTTGAAAAGGGGTAAAATTGTAAAAAGTGAGCCACGACTCCATCACCTGTAACACCCTAAACTATTACTACTTCCTCCTGAGCATTCAAGTGTTGATATATGATTTCTTCTGTATAAGGATGTGTTCCTTTGATTGTGAAGTCATGCTTGATATGGATCGTATCTTCTTTGCTCTTGAAGATCTTTGACTGAGTCAGGATATGCTTGGACTCTTTTATTTCTTTCATTTTTTAGCACCTGAGTTCAATTTGATTTCGGGAGGAATTGTGGATTTATCCATCTTTATGACTCAGCCTTGGATCAGTTGCATTGATCCAAGAGATGTTTTAAGTTTATTCAGGATGAACAAAAAGAAAAATTATTGACCTTTTGAAAGATGTAGGGTCTGAATGAGTTGAATGAGCAATTCCGGAGTTTAACTCAGGCTGATCGTGTAAAATGAATTTGGTTCCCAATATCGTAATATCAGGAAGGCCTAGACCATAAGCCAGGTAAGAAATTCTGGTGTATACTGCAAGCTTAGTAGCAATACCAGATAGAATCCATTACGGGAATGTTATACCCTGTTTGGTTCTAATACTGATTGGTCCTACTTGTGAGACCTAGACTGAATTCGTTAAGGTTAATAACCTTAACCTAAACTATAACCTATTGGTTGAATGATTGCTAATCTAAACTAACCCTAAACTATAAGCGTAATGCTCCTAAGGTTAGCTATTCCTAGCACTATGTAAGTAAGACTAATGTCTTACCTTATTATCTAACCTATGTTCTATCCTATCCTAACTAATGATAATGGATGGAGGGGGACCTATGAAGGGGCGCGAGTCATGGGCAGTGGTTTCCATGGCATTAAATGAGGTGGATAAGGATGAAGGACTTGGGATTTGGCGGAGGTTGCTAACGGCTATTGTGACCTGACGTGGCAGCATCGCCAAATTTGGAAATGGTTGTTTGCTTTTATTTGGCAATCACCAACTTAGGCGGTCGGTGGCAATGGAGAATAGGTAGGAATCTTGGAGTTAATGTCATTGATGAACTTCGGTTCCCGAGCGTGGATTGCTTGGGAAGGCATGCAAATGGAAAAATTTGTTGGTATTTTGGTTTTCCATGTGTTCTGTTTTTCTCTCTGCTTGATGACTGGTTCTTCGAACCAGTCTACTATGTGTTGCATGGAAACCTTGAGAATATCTAACTCTTTTCTTTGTTGGGGAAAGTTTATAAGGCATGAAGGTAACAATTTATTGTTGTTTAATCTATCGTGGAAGAAGAAGAGAAGGCGCGAGCACATTCAAAGGTCTTCTTCGGATTTTTACGCAACACTATCAGGCATGATAGGTCCTAACTTTTAAAAATCTTGCTTTCCTTCAAATGATTTCATTAGAAAAACTCTGTTCAGATGATTTTTGGTTCAGTTGGTTTAAATGGTAGCAATGTATGAAATATCTTACTGAGTTTTCATGTTGGTTCGATTATTCTGTTGAATCCTTGTGGAGTGTACATTGGATTCGTTAATGTATGAAATATCTTACTAATTTTTCATGCTGGTTCGATTATTCTGTTGAATCCTTGTGGAGTGTACATTGGATTCGTTACTGTTGAAATATCTTGCTTTGTTTTGCATTTTGGTTAGATTCCTTAGAAATGCTTGCAAGGATAATATATGAAATCGACTCCTGCTGAAGCCTTGTTATTAATGCTTGTTGGAAGCAACTCTGTTGGAGTCCTTGAAATGTTTCTTTTTGTATGGTTCTTCTATTGAAGCCTAGTTTTGGGTGCTTGTTGGAAATGACTCTATTGGAGTCCTTGTTGTATTATCATGTGAATGCGACTCCCGTTAAAAATCCTTGATGTATTGCATTGTTTATGAATTTGGCTCAGTAGATATGTTTTCTGAGTTGGTTTTGGATTCGACTCTCTCTCTTATTGTTGTTGTGGTTATATTTAGTTTGATTCTGTAGAAATGTGTGCTGGGTTACTTAACAAACTCGACTCTATTTGAGTCCCTGTTGTATTTTCGTATTAGCTTGACTTCGGTTGAACCTTGCTAAGCTTATGATATGGAGGAGACTTATGTAAAGTCCTTTTTGTGGTTATCTTTCTTGAATTCGGCTTCTGATATAAGTCCTTGATGTATATTAGTAGGGTTTAGATTCAGTTGAATGTTGCTGTGTATGTACGTGTTTCGACTCAGTTGAATGTTGCTGAGTGTTTCAACTCAGTGGGAATGTCGCTGTGTTTGCACAGGGTTACGTCTTTTGTTTATTGTGTTATCTAGTCTCATGTTTGAATGAGATAAAGAGTTCCTAGTTGTGCCATGTCAGGCGATGGCGTTGGATATTTTTCACGTTTGATGAATGATTTGGAAAGTTTTGTGGAGTCTATATGGGTTGGATTATTTATTACTGCTTTGTCACGAGAGCTCTTGTATTGCTTAATAAGCTACAGGTGATTTTTATATTTGAATTTTGATGAAACTGTAGTTTCTTCTTGTTATCTCGACTGATTTAGTCGTATGTGTATAATGTAATTGCATTATTCTTGAGAAGTCGGTACAGTCCTGAACATG
This sequence comes from Taxus chinensis, assembly GCA_019776745.2. NCBI lineage: Eukaryota > Viridiplantae > Streptophyta > Pinopsida > Cupressales > Taxaceae > Taxus > Taxus chinensis. The sequence continues at coordinate 600,011,423 of CM034146.1, read as the reverse complement.
ATTGGAATGAAATCTGAATGTCTCTATTTCTTTCTTCTCAGCTGTAAAGTTTATGTTGATATATATAACTGTAGGAATAATATGATATTCTCTCCTTGTCTAGAAACTATGAATTTTTTCTTCTTTTGTATCCTTATGTGAACTCTACAGTACAGGCATAAGAAGAGTACACTGTTAAATTGTATGCAGAGACTGGTAAAAATAGTATTGCAGTATGAGTTCATATACTTGTAAATTCCATTGAAATAATGTTATGAGTATAAAGGAACCCCGTCAGCTGAGCTTGCTGGATTTTATAATCTGCCTTTGTGGAATTGTTAGAAACATACTTCTTGGAAACACGAACTGATAGGATATTCATTTTCGAATGGAATAATTTGTTGAATTATTGTTGTCCTTGAGATACAGGTGGATGGATGTTTTGGATTCATTTTGTTCTTCTTAGTATCTAATAATTAAGTTGAGTCATCTAAAAATATTTAGGTTTAATTGGCAGCTATAATATGAGTCATGCATTATAGTCATGTTAGAATTACAGGAAGATAATTAGCCTGATTCATGTTTGAGGATTTGATGAAATGATTTAATTTAAACAAGTTGTTTAATGAGAGCAATTGGTAGAATGCAATTGTTTTAAGAATTAGTGCTTATCATGCTCAGTTCACAGAACTAACCCGTGTTGGCAATTTTTGCAGATGGTTGTCGTAAGTGGTAAAGGCACGCAGATCTGATATGATGCTCAGATTATTTAATTTGGTTTTATGATGAATTCCAACTTGACTTCTCTAATTGTATTATATGAAGAAAGTTGATCCTATGCTATTGAGTATTATATCAAATATGTTGAATGCATAGATTGTAATTATTTGGCTTAGAATTAAATGAAATGAGGGAATTGATACTATATGGCTGTATTTGTATTTTGATGGATTGATCCTATTTGGTTCGATTTTTTTGAAGTGCATTTTTATTATTATTGTATACCTTGGAGATCTTGGGATTCTCTAAGTAGGCCTTGTAAAGATTTGTGACTAAATACTTGTGAATGATTAGTAGTTCTATAATATTCCATATAAGGCTAATTTGGAAATTAGACCACTGTCTTCCAAGAAGTTAAGGTTCAAATAAACCTTAATAGGTAGCTGAACGGGAGGAGTAATCTATTACTCCCTAACCTTGATCTAAGCCAAGACAACGTACATAAAGAATCTAAATCACTTTATCTTAATACAAATAAGTAAGATATAATTCAGTTTTGGAAAACAGATATAAACCTAAAAGGGTATATTTAGCATCCTTAAGAGGAGGCTTAGGGCTACTGCCCATTTTCATTGATTAAGATTATTGTGAATCAATGAACTCTTGACAAGACCTCAAATCTTATTAATTTCTCTCTATGAAATAGATCTTAAATAAGTAAGGCAACTCAATAATGAGGAACCCAGGAGTTGGGATAAGACTAACTGGAAAGGAGAGTCTTAAAGTATAATTTCAACTCAACGTATGTAACACCTTAAGATAAGTAGATCTTTCCGAGGTGGTTTTGTAGGATGTCAGTACATGTCAACTGCAGGGTTGTACCCTCGAGAAGATTAGGATCTTCTCGAGGATACAACAATACAGGTGGCTTATGATGACACCCTTTGCATTGATCGTTAAGATTTACACCTTAAACTTGAACAAGTTTTTACTTGGTATCTGGTTAGGAACATGGTCATGTTATGAGGCTACACTTGGAGATTTGGGGTGCCTTGACACACATGGTTAACTAGGGTTGACCCAGTATGTCAGCTTATCCCTAGTCCTCGAGGGCATCCTTATAACGTTGTCATGTTATTAATCCGTTCCTAAGTGAACAACTTGGGAGAGGGATGGCTGACAGAAGTCAGTATGGGACATTCTGTATAAACATCGGAGTGGGGTGGAGGACGTATTCCAGATTGACGAGTATGCCATCAAGGAATACGAGACATAAACAGTATGTTTCAAATGTTTGGCCAAAGTATCGCAAGCTGCTGATTGCGTTGTCCTATATCACCTAGTCTAAGGGACGTGATGCCGATGAATAATGGTAACAATTATTCAGATAGGTTCCTTGGGCAGAGCATTTTGAAAACCTAGTTTAGGGAAGAGAACCGCAAGAGTGTGGTGTTAAAATAAAAACACCAACTCTATGACATTCATGAATAGATCGGTAGAATACCGAGTCATGGAATGAATAGATCGGTAGTATACCGAGTCATTACAGCTACATATGGTTATCTGTTATAGAATGATTGTTTTTGATCTGTGAGTTCTAAATTATGTATTTAGAACTAGGAAGTGCTTATCAAAAAAAAAAATTTGGTCTAATGTACTAAATTGGGGAATGTTACATCACCACTCACGTAAAGCCACATGTCAAGCCTATATCAAAAGTGGGTGGGTGAGCCAAAATGTTTCGAAGTGCCATTTATACAAAAGGCACAAAAATACAAAATACGTCCCCAGGCCCACTTTGATTTAAATCTCTCTCACATGGATGACTCAAATTCAAAGTTTGCAAAGGCAGATTGAACAGATGCGATTCAATGCGTCTGGTTTCGTTGCTAGGAATGGAAATGCCCAAGGAGTTGGAGAGACTTAGACATCAATTTCTTGAATCAATTTTCATCATTTTTTGTAACCAAATGTAACCGTTCTTGGAAGCTATTTAATGGATTATCCACGCCATTGTTAGGGTTGGATCATGATACTCTATAAAGGTAATAGATTCGAAGTAATCAATACAAAAGTTTTTCAGTTTCTTCCTTTACTGTTCTTCTTTTCTTTTCTGAAATTTGGGAATCATCCATCTTTTATGATAAGAAACTTTGTTTTCTTGTTGACATGATTTCTGGAACTTTGTGTCTGTGGAATTATATTGGTTATGAAAGTGAATGATTCTACTCTACAACTCCCTGGTTCAATACGTAGAAGGTTATACTCTGCCATCTATATTTTCTAAAGGTATTTTTATGTTCTTCCTCTCTCATCTCCTTAATTCTTCCATTCTTTCGTATTAATGATCTTTGGGCATAAAACATTTCAAAGTATCAGGAATCCACACTTTGAAAGTTGTACATTTGTATATAATTTTTGTTGTTTGCTTTTAATAAGGGAACCTCTCTCATTAAAGAGGAGGGACTTGTTGTCCCCTGACTATGGTTTTTTAAAGTTTCATGTGAAAACCCAACAATTTTTGGTGACTCCACTGGGGATTTCATTTCAAATGGATCCCTTTCTAAAATAAAAACTGCAAGATCATTGTTGTTCTAGAAACTCTACGGTATACACATGGAAAGAAAGCTCTCGGAATTGAGGATTCCCATTTTCAACTTTTGGAGAAACAAAACTTCTCTCGTCCAGTAAGAAGTAACAGAGGAACTCGTTCTACAAGCACACCTCCTACTAAAGATAAAAATTCCAAGGATAGCATTCTTCAAGAGCATCTTAGTCCTAATATTTTTGTTTTGATACTTGTTGGTGTTTTGGTTCCCCTTCAGTCAATTTTTCCAAAGATGGCAGTTCCTTTGCCTTGGGGACAATAGGTTAGGCCTCTTGCTCTTCCTCAACCATTGCATGAGTTACCTAGGGGTAATAGGAAAAGTTTTCCCAAATTCTGGGGTGATGGGAAGGTTCATCCAGATGAACATATTACAGCCTTCATTGTTGCATGTGGGATTCTTGGGGTTAAACATGAAGATGTCTCTATCAAGATTTTTGTAGAGACATTACAAGGCAATGTTGCTGATTGGTTTTATCATCTTCATGTTGGAGCGATCACTAATTGGAATACCATGACAACTCAGTTTGAGCAGCATTTCAAACCCATTGAAGATGGGTATGCTTTGTTAGCACAAATCTCTCATATCAATAAAGAACCATTTGAGCCCATGAGGAGGTTTGTGGCTAAATTCAACAAGCTAATTCATAAAATTCCACAAAACACTCATCTAGTGGATCAAATCCAAAAGTGCTTCTTCCTCAATGCTTAGTTACCTGAAGTGAGTTATGCACTAAGGAGAGCTAACCTTGCAACTTTGGATGCTGATCAGCAGTTAGCCATCAGTGTTGAGGATGACTTAATCATGTCTGGTAAACTAAAAAGAGAATCCTCCAAATCTAAGGCTTCTTCTTCTTCCTCTTCCTCTGAAGCCAATTCTGAGTAGTTAGTACAGAAGCTTCCAAATGATCTCATTGCTATCAAGAAATGATTGGTTCAGTATACCACTTACCAAGATGTTCTAAGAAAAAAAATTCAGCCTAGGAACCGTCTTCCTTCTTCTCAGACCAGATTGGCTATTGAAGGCCCACCCATCAAGGTTCCAGTCAATGCAACTTGTGAATTTGAAGAACCTGATGATGAGGAGTGTAATGAACTCTATGAAGAACTAGAAGAAGAGGTTGATGAAGAACTGGAAGAGCTTGGTGGGTCTCAAGTTCATTTCCTCACCACTGAAGGTATGGATGATGAAGATGAATATGATGAAAGAGTGGTAGATATGAATAGTGAGTCATATGTTGTCATGACTTGGGAGAAAACAAATATTAAAGAAAAATTGGTGTATCCTGCTAAGAAGTCCAAGGAGTTTCCTACAACTATTCCAGTGATTACAAGAAGAGGAGCTCCTATTCCCACTGCCTCCACGCAAAAGGTGAGTAATGTTAGTTCCCCTTCTTCTCCTTCTATTTCCAAAACTCCATTTCCTTCAAATCCTAAAACTGATAGATCAAAAGTCTCTCAAGTTCCTTGCAATGATTACCCATCCACATCTAGGTCTTTTGATATCATTGATCACCTCAAAAGGACCAAAATCCAAATTTCAAAGGTAGAGTTTTACCAAACCCATCCAAAAGCTTTTTCTAAAATGGTAAACATTGTCAATTCTAAATCCAAAGCCTCATCCAGTACTTCTAAAGGTCTTTTTCCCACTCCCTCTTCCTCACCTTAATCAAGCCTTGTGGTTGAAGTCACTTCCCCTAATTAGAAAATTGAACCATTCTATGTGACTCTTCTCATAGCTGGCCATAAACTCAGTAATTGTGTTATAAACTCAGGAGCATCAAACAATGTAATGCCTACAAAAGTAGCTCATTCTTTGGGCTTGAATTTAACACGTGCCTTTGGTTCCTACTATTACATGGAGAGTAGGAAAGTGCCTTTGGTTGGAAGAATTAAAGATGCACATGTAGCTTTTAGTGCTTTTCCAGAGAAAATGGTCTTAGCCACCATTTTGGTAGCTAATATTCCTCCCTCATATGGGATGTTGCTGAGTAGAAATTTTTGTAAGGAGGTAGGAGGTGAAATTAAAATGGATTCGTCACATGCTTTGATCCTAGTTAATGGAAAAATGAAGAAGTTACTACCTGAGAAATAACTCAATACATTGTGCAAAAGACTGATGATCCAAAAGCATAGATACTCTATGAAGATATAGGGCATGGTAACTACATGATCATGTCACAAGATGAGGCAGAACTTCCTAAGGGAGTGATTCATGATCCCAATGGCTTTTGGACTCTAGATTTTGATGGAAGCTACTCTTCATCTGGTTCTGGATCTGGAGTGGTGTTGACATCTCTAGAAGGGAACATTCATCGTTTCTCCTTCAAGATATTTTTTGAAAATAAAAACAATATAGCTGAATATGAGGCACTCATACTTGGATTGAACATGGCAAAAGAAATGGGAGTGAATAATCTTTGTGCTTGTGGTGATGCAAAGTTGATTGTGAAATAGGTCAAAGATATTTTTCAAGTGAAGAACAGGAGATTGAAGAATTATAGAAATCTTGTTTGGGATTCCATTGAGTTTCTTGATGCTTTCTCCACTGAATTTGTGTCAAGAGAAAGGAACACTATAGCTAATTCTCTAGTTATCTTAGGATCTATGTTGATTCCTCACCTAGATTTCTCTCAGGAGAAATTTACTATTAAAATGATTCATAGGCCCAATGTACCAGATAATGCAAATAATTGGTAGGTTTTCAATGATGATCAACATTTGCTCTCTTTCTTGGAGCTTAAGGGTAATTTTGACCAGTTGTATTTTGAAGGAAGTAAGACCTTTCCTAGAGAGTGTGTATCCTCTAATAAAGGATATATCAAGGAAGAGATGGATAAAGATGGTTGTATCAAATTAAAATGTAAAAATATTCCTAAAGGGTTAGTGAGTTTGGAAGACCTATTTGATAAGCATGATAGGTACATTAAGTCTAAAACTTCCCAAGGAGTTTAGCACCGCTAAATGTGAAAAGATTAATATTAGGAGTCTTGATGAACCCAAGATGGTGAACATTGGAAAATGTTTCACTCAAGAGGAGAAGAAGAAGGTAGTAAATCTACTAAAAAGGTATGTTGATATTCTTTCCTATTCGTATGATGATCTCAAGGATTTCCAGCCAAAGGAGATGCAACACTTTATCCCTCTGAAACATGGGATCAAATCATTCAAGTAGAAACAAAGGTAATACAATCCCAAGGTTGTTGGCACTGGTTTTCAAGAGATCTAGAAGTTGATAAAGGAAAAATTCATCTTCCCTATACATCATTCAACATATATTTCCAACATTGTGTCTGTCAGGAAGAAGAATGGTGAGATTTACATCTGTGTGGATTTCAAGAATTTGAATTAGGCCTCTCTAAAAGATAACTATCCTCTCCCCATGATGGATCAGGTTTTTCAAGATGTCACAGGCTCTGAGATGTTGTCTATGCTTGGTGGATTCTCTGGATACAATCAAGTGGAGGTCAGTACCCCAAATCAACACAAAACTTCTTTCACTACTCCTTGGGGAACCTTTTCTTATAAGAGAATGCATTTTGGTCTTATCAATGCTGGTGCCGCCTTTCAGAGGGAAATGGACTTGGCTTTTGGAAATTTTAAGGGAAAGTGTGTGGTTGTGTACCTTGATGATTTGACCATTTTATCCAAAACAATGGCAGATCACTTTCAGCATCTTGAAGTAGTCCTCCAATAATGCAGAGAACATGGATTTTCTCTCAATCCAAAGAAGTTTGTCTTTTATGTCACTGAAGGAAAGTTTTTGGGGCATGTTGTCTCTAAAGAAGGAATCAAGATAGATCTAGAAAGAGTTCAAGAAATCTAGCAGATTCCTCTTCCCACAAGTAAAAAGGGGGTTCACTCTTTCTTTAGAAAGATAAACTTCCTGAGGAGATTCATTCTTGATTTTGTAGAACTGACTATGAGAATTATTCACATGATGAAAGGAAAGCAAAAATTTGGTTGGACTCCCAAGGGTAAGGAAGCATTTGAAGGTATCAAGAAATCCATTGCTAAAACTCGCATCTTAGCATGTCCTGATTTCAGCAAGGATTTTATCATCTATTGCTATGTTACAAAGAGTACCTTGGTTATTGTGCTAACTTGGAAGGATTCTGAGGATCATGAACTTCCAATTGCATTCATCAGCTATGTTCTAAAATCTCATGAGTTGAAATATACTATGATGGAGAAACATGCTTTTCCAGTGGTCAAATTTGTCAAGTAGTTTCATTTTTATATTCTTAATTCTCACTCTCTTGTGTTTGTACCTAATACAACCATCAAGTCTATTCTTACACAACAGGAGTTTGGAACTAAGTGAGGTAATTTGGTAGTAAAATTTACAGAATATGAAACTTATATCAAACCAACTAATCTAGTCTAGGGTAAAGGCTTGTGTGATCTTATTGTTGAAGGAGCTGATGCAAAATTGTCTAAACAAGCAGTTGGTATTCCTGTTGTCCTCTTCCTCAGTTCAAAAGATGAATGGTATGTTGATATTGCACATTTTCTTACTTATGGAGAATTTCTATCTTACTTGAGTGCCAAGGAAAAGAGTGCCATTAAGCTAAGTTCTACACAGTATGTATTTTAGGAGAATGCTTTATTCAAACAAGGCATAGATGGAAGATTCTTGAAGTGTGTAGACAAAGAGCAACAGAAGAAGTTGTTCTCAACTTTTCATGATCAGTCTTATGAAGGCCATTTCTCTTCTGCTATCACTTCCCATAAAATCCTTCGTTTTGGGTATTATTGGCCTACATTGTTTAGAGATGCATCAAAATGGGTAGGAAAGTGTGAAGCCTATCAGACTTTTTTTGGGAGACCTAAGTTGGCTGCTTTACCACCAAAGCCAATAGTGATTGATGAGCCTTTTCAACAGTGGGGATTGGATTTCATTAGAAATATTAACCCACCTTCTATTATTAGGCATACTCATGTGCTAACTACTACAGAATACTTCACCAAGTGGGCAGAGGCCATTCCAATCAAAAGCACTAATTCTTAGGTGGTGTGTAATTTCATTAAGGAGAAAATATTGATAAGGTTTAGGGTACCAAACAAGATTGTGACTGATAATGCATCCAATTTTTCTTCTTCAGAGATGATGGATTTCTACTATGGTTATGGAATTTCCCTTGCTCATTCTTCATACTACTACCCCCAAGGGAATTGTTTCACCTGATTCTTAGACGTTTCTTCGAAAATGATGAAACAGATAGGGTAATGGGTGTAGGAGGAATACCTATTGAAATGTTGGTTGATAGGTTGTTGCATGCGTATGACCTCTGAATCCATAGCTGATCATGAGAGCTTCATTTTGGTTGGGAGGAACTACCTGAAAAGGAACATAAGACCACCAAATAAAATTTAAACAATATATGCAGTGAACTACCTAGCGTGTGCTAGATCCGAGAAGTGTGATACTTCCTAGATGGCTGTTAGTCTACTATTCAAAACAATTTAATATTGGTAATAAAGTAAATCTTATTGTAGTTAAAATGATTTAGGTATCTCATTTAAAACACAATAAGAAAGATCTAATCTAACAGGCTAGGTTAAAATAAGGTCCAAAGGTCAAGTAACTGGTTCTGGGTCTCTGTAGGTCTGACAGAGGTCTTTGGTAGGTCACAGGTGATTAAGGGTGATGCGAGAATAGGTGGGTAGGTTATTGTTCTAGGTTGTATTGGTAAATACAGAGAGTAATGTCGGTTAAGGGTGACCGACGCTGGTTGGGGAGAATCGGTGTTGGTTACTGTGGAATGTTGGGAATGTCACATAATGAACTTTAGATCTCCCTTATGATTGCACAAAGGACTAGGTTGGTCAAAATGAGGTATTAAGTTGTTTGGGTGGGATTTGGCAAGGGTTTAATGGGGATATGGAAGGGTGAGTATTGAAGGAGGTCAATGGGTGGCTAGGAGAACAAAGGATGAAGTTACAATGATTAAATGAATGAACCAGAGGAGTAAAATGTTTCACTTACTTGGAATCTGGTTCTGGATGTCTGTGAGTGAGGAATGAAGGTACTGATAAGAGGTTGAATGCTATAGAGGATCACCAAATTTTAAGGAGCTCTTACATGGGATGCATGTGCTCTCCTTCTTGCCTAATTAAATCAAATCTATGTTGGGTGGTTACTAGATGAATGTTGGATGTCTATGCAAGAGAAAATGCTTGATCTTCTTCCTTGCATGTGTGTTCTCACGGAAACTTATTCTCAAAAGATGTGATATCTCTTAGGAATCTACCAACCTTTTTGCCAACCTTAAAAATAAGGTTGTTTTGGGGATTAAAAGGTGACCGACGGCAGTTCCAGCTTAACCAGTGGTGGTTAAGGGTAACCAGCATCGGTTAGGGTGGGATTTCCTAGGTTTACTAAATTGGGTAGATCCCCTTGATTTTCTAGGATCTCGTGTGTTGGCCCCGCGGATTAGGATGGATGCTTCTTTTAAGCATATGGGAATGTTGTTAGAGGGAATGTAGGCATTAATTCTCAAGGTTTGGGTAAGTCTTAGTTAGTTATGGCAACTTACTAAGAATAGGTCTTAGGGTGAGGTGGCTTGATGAGGTGTCTAGGTTAGGTGGATATGTGGGCATCATCCCACTTAGGATATTTAAATAATAAATATGGTGAGGATAATGAATTAATTTAATTTTAATAATTAAATTTATATTATAGTGAGGTGAAGGGGGTCATGGCTAGGTGGATGTGTTCAAGGTATTTATTTATCGAGGGATCAAGTGGAGTGTGACCCAATTTTGGTGTCTACATTTTTCCCCTTTTTGTTACGTAGCTTGTATTGGTAAGTGACGCTAAAAAAAATAAGATATGGTTGCCCCATGTGTGGATGGAGGCGATCCCCCTCAAACAAGGAATTGACGAGGCAAAATGCATAATCAGGGAGTGGTTTGATAAAAGGTAAATGTGATGAAAAGGAAGATGGGTAACAGGGGGAAAAGGAGTAAGGTCCACTCAGGTATGCTAGGTAATGGGTTAGGGTCAAAGGTAGTAACAGTCGAATGCACACACACGTATAGACTACAACACACTACCAGGCTAAAGAGCAGGCAAACTCTACATTGTCTAAGGTTGATAGGTTTATCCAAACAAGGTTGAAGTAATTCTAGTATCCAAGGTATAGGATATGCTTAAGAAACACAACGTAAGTCAAGTGTAGGAATGTTTATGTGTGTTCCGGTACACCAAAGGTAGGGTCAGGATAAACAGTCACGGCAAGAGGCAAGGTAAGGTCATTAGGTCAATCAACACAGGTAACAGTGTCGCAAGGTATAGTGAACACATGGGGTCAAAGGTCACTAGTAATGTTCTAGGTCTAAGTATCTAGGTCACGATATGGGTAGGGCCGAGGTATGGGTAAAACAATGAGTCTCCAAAGGAGGAGGATGTTAGGCAATAAATTTTGAGGTCAGGAGGGTGAGGTAAATGGTCAGGGTGAATGTTGGGTGAGGGAAAAAAGAGTGGTGGGCAAGGTAATAGGGTAGAATTTAGGGCAATGTGTAGGAGAGGATGATCGATGTCAGTCAAGGGTAACCGACACCGGTAGAGTGTAACTGACCATGGTAAGGTAGGGCACAAGACTGATGCCAGTGAAGTAAAAATGGCATAGGTTAGGTCAGGTTTATTATAAAAACAAAAAATCCACATTTTTTGTTATTCATTTGTCTTCTTGTGAATTGGGAAATGATGCGAGAGAGAGAAAAAGGTGAAAAGCATCTAGACGGAATGAAGAGTTGAGTTAGTGAGCCAAATGGTGGGTGATTGGTTGGTGAGAGGCGAGTCCATGGGATCAGTGTGTGTGATTTGATTGGTTGGAGGCACGAGTAGCAATTTGGTAATGGCAGAGGCCAGAGAGGGATCGGGTGGGCCACCAGTGCAGTGGCTAGACATGCCACCATGATGACGGCAGCATGATGAGGTAAGCATCCAACTCTTATTTGTATTTTTTTAGATAGATTAGGTGATTTGGCAAATTGGGTTTTTGTTTTTTATTTTGGGTGGGGGAAAACAAAATTTCGAAATGGGAGGGTAAATTGGGTAAAATAAGAGCATGGAGAGGGATAAGTGGGAGAATAGGGGATTGGATGAGGTGTAAGGGAGTTGTAGGTAAGATTGGGTGGGTAGAGGTGTCAAAAGAGGTAAGTTTTGAGAAGGGGGGTTTAGGGGTCACGAGTTTTCACCACGACAGTGACCAGCATTAGTTGGGTTGAGCCAGCATTGGTTGGGTTAAACCAGTATCAGTCACGAAACAGGTGACTGATGCTGGTTTAGGGGTGATCAGGGTTGGTTAGAGAGAACTGGCACCAGTCAGGTTTTGGGGAGAAAGGGGTCAAAAGTGCCACAGGTTGGGTGGTTGAGATGGCTAGGGGTAAAATAGGGGGCGGGAAAAGGATAGTGGGTGAGTATGAGTGTGATAAATGTATATTAATTCATTTTTTGTATTGGATGTAGGGGAGATATCAGCTACGAATGTGGGATAAGGTTCTACCCCTGCTCGTGATAGTTCATGGCGTAGTGACCCCTGAGGAGTTGCGGCATGTGGAGGAGGTGGGACTAAGTGGGGTCTGATGCTACTGACATGTAGTCTGGTAGTTGAGTTTGATGGTCACTCTCATCAATAGATGGGATTCTGCGATAAACACATTCCACCTACCAACTGGTGAGATTAAGGTCACCCTAGAGGACATGTTCAGGATTCTTCAACTACCCATATTGGGTACAAAGGTCTATTCGATATCTACAAGGCCTCGGAGGAGCTGATGTTGATGGTGTTTGGAGTGGGGATGGCCGAGCTGACATTCCATAGTGCCAGTTTGCACTATAGAGAGATGTACCTAGCCCGTCTGGAGGAGATGAGGCTAGTAGTTCTATTGATGGAGGCAGTGTGTTGCTTTACACTGCTAGATGTAGAGGGTGGGCAGTTTCCTTGATCATTGATGGGGGTATTACATGACATGATGATGGACCAGACCCACTTTGCCTAGGTACCAACATTCCTGGTGTAGCTATACAGAGAGTTGTGGGCATATGGGCGTCTACACAGGTTCAGCCTGTGTTGTAGCTTTCTACTTCACTATTGGGCATATGAGCACATTGTCTATGTGCGTCCAGTGGGTATGCCTCAGGCTGATTCCTTTCCACCATGCTTTGTATGAGTGGGGTATAGGCGATGGGTGCCAGCTATTGGAGAGCGGAGATCATACAGGCCCACACATGATGTGGCCTATTTTCAGCATTTATCGGAGGGGTTTTCTAGAGTGGACATCATATGGAGATCATATATTGGCTTTTCATCATATAGGTATATACGTGATGAGCTTGTTGAGCTCCAGTTATTGAGATGGATACAAGGTCACCATGCTAGGGAGTACAAGATGATCCTGGTTCATAGAGTTTGGCAGTAGTTTAGGCTACTACAGGAAAAACCTCTACCCTTCCTGCAGTATAGGAGAGACGACGTGGAGAGGCCCTTACCTCTACCACAACTGATAGTGACCACAGGGCAAGAGGAGCAGGTAGTGGATCGACAGATCAATGATGTCGGGGTCACAGATAGATATAGACAGTGGTGGGTGATGTATTTACGAGCACTACTACCTAGGCCAGGGTAGCTAGATCTAGCCACCATCACGGTGTAGAGGGATTCCCTACAGGGGAATATAGGTGACTTTGATTACCCAATTAGGTATGTGTAGACACAACTTGCCATCTCAGAGGTGGAGGTGACCAGCTTACATGCACATATGGCCACTCTTCAGGCCCAGATAGCCTAGGATGGGGATGGAGATGGAGATGGAGATGATGGTTGGGTGGCTACCCTACATGAATAGGTGACAGGGTTGCAGGGTTAGTTGGCCACATCACAGGCATAGATTGGGGCCTTACAGGCCCAAATATAGGCATAGGGGCAGGGGTCGATGCCACCACCATAAGCACTAGGATAGGGTCCCAGTTCACAAGAAGGGGTGGGACAAGGTTCCGCAAGACAGGTATAGGGGCCGAGGCCTATGGGGATACCACAGACTGTGCCCATATCTAGATTACGAGATTCCCTAGGCAAGGCTAGATACTACAAGGACTAGTTGATGGTGGCCGGGTATACTTTCTATCCTATGGAGAGTACAGGGCACAGCAGGCCTTGAGTGAGAAGATGAGATCCCACACTCACATTGTAGAGAGCACAGGGGGCCATCAAGCTTCGAGGCAGGATCAGGGATAGGACACCAGCTCATGGAGATCATCTATAGGTGATGCACCAGCAGGGACCCAGCCACCACCTATGATGGGTGGGGAGATGTTAGTAGGTCACCAGAAAGGGGCCAAGGAGGTAGAGGGGACAGGTGATACCGATATAGAGGATGTCCACCAAGAGGGTGCCTGATATATGGTTCTTGATTTTTGACATAGTTTTTGAGTTTTGATATATACCAATCTACGTGCTGAGAGATTATTATATTTTTTATCACATACCATCCTGCATGCCAAAGAGAGTGAGGATGTGTGAGAGTTTGTTATATATTTTGAGCATATTTCAGCCTATGTGCCGAAGAGATTTTGTATTGGTTTATTATTTTATTGTATATGAGACCGGCATGCATGTCGATGACATTTTGTTTTCAGTATCAGCCTGCGTGCCGAAGATTTTGAGATAGAAATGATGGGATATTCATGCATATTGTATTGAGACACACATATCTATTTATATGATGAGATACATGAGATGCTTGATTTGTTGGTGTTTTGATGAGACTTTTAATTTTTTGTTGTGATATAGATGAAAACTAGGTGAATTAGGCATGGATCAAGTCAGGTCATAGGCATGGTGGAGTGAGGTTGGTTTAGGCATGGATCGAGTCAGGTCGTAGGCATGGTTGTGTCATGTTGGTTTAGGCATGGATCGAGTCTAAATGGGCTAAAGTTGTGATTCATTAATGTTATGCCTTTAACCTATTGCTTGTATTAGAATATGAGTAGCCGACTTGTGGCTTACCATATTATTTTATTATATCATTTATACTTTCTCATGCTTAATAGGTCAGCCTTGGTGATGGCCATAGCATATTAATAGTATATATAGGGGATTATAGGCAGTATTTCATTATCATTTGAGCATTTGAGTTTTATAATATGGTTTGGAGGTTTCCCCCTCGAAGTGGCGAAGCTATTTTAATTGCATATTGAGATAAGTATTCTGAAATATTGTGTTATTTGGTGTTCTATTGTTGCTCTTAATCTGAATTATATAAGTAATTTCATTACAAGTGGTATCAAAGCTGCAGTCTGGGCCAAAATTAGGGCAAAAACCCTAATTTTTATTTTCCACCAAATATTGCGAACAAGAATGAATTGGTGGGAGATATTTTACCAAAGTTGCAAAGAATTACAAGTAAGGTTCCCTAAAAATTTCAGACTTTTTTTATTTATTTTGCAAAAGTTATTACAAATTTAGGTTTTTTCATAAAATCACTCCCTAGGGTGCAAATTGTGGAAAAGTTTCAAGTTCTTTACTTTTTTGGAAATCTCTCAAAAACATACTATTAGTATCTTCTCTGTGTTTTTTTCGTTTGGCTGAAATTATATCAAAACCCTAAACCCTAAGGTTTGACATCATAGCAAGGCCTTCCACAAGAGCAAAAAAGAATCCGGTTACTCCATGTAAAACCCCAAATAAAGATGGGGTAGTGATTGAAGAGATGGAGTCAGAAGGGGTAAATACAGATTCCTCAGCACTAGGGTTTACCTCAGTTGATCATAAGGTGAGCCAACTTGAGTATGAGTTATGAAATGTACAATCTGAGATGGCCTCTAAAGGAGACATAGCCCAAATCAATCATCGGTTGGATGATATCATGCAACATGTAAAGGGTAACTAGTATGGCCCAAATCTGGCCCATATCAACCAAGGAGGACCTTCAATTCAAAATTATGAACAAACTAACCATATTGGATCACTTTTCCAGTCCCATCAGAATCAAACTTATTCGTAACCACGGAACATGATGCCGAAAGTGGATATGCACAAATTTGATGGTAAGGATCCCCTGAATTGGATAAATCAAATGGAGAACTTATTTGAGTTATATTAAACACCATCAGGATAAAAGGTTCCACTAGAATCCCTATATCTTGAACCTGAAAAATTTGTTTGGTATCATTGGTTATGTGCTCAGAGGTAGAAGAATGGTCTAGGTGTCACTTGGACAGTTTTTGCCGAGGAGTTGCAATTGCACTATAGTTCCAGTGTTTCAGAGAACTACTTTAGTCAATTAGCAAAGTTATGGCAAACAAGATCAGTCAAAGATTATGTGCATCAATTCCAAAACCTATCCTTAAGGGTGGAGAATATTCCAGAAGAGAATCTGAATGACCTATTTCTTTGGGGTCTTAAGGACCACATCGAGCATGAGGTACGTATGTTTAATCCAATCAAGCTTTCTGATTCTATTATCATGGCACGTCGTGCAAAGGAAAAAGTTATTTGTAGTAGGAGGCCACCTTTCATTAACACCAGAGACCGTAGTATCTCTTCCCCTTCATTTGTTAGGCCAATTAGACTGACTCCTCAATAAATGGAAGAAAAGAGAGAAAAAGGATTATGTTTTAACTATGATAGCAAATATGGACTGGAACATAAATGTGCTGAGAAGAAGTTCTATATTGACGGAGGTAATGAGGATGATGAGGAAGCTGAAATTATAAGAGAGGCTGAGGAACCAGTAGAAGATGAAGTAGAGGATCACCAACCTATAATTTCTTGCCATGCATTGTCAGGTATTAGTAATCCTCAAACACTCAAGGTTATTGGCTTTCTCAAAAAACAGAAGGTGACGATGTTGATTGACTCGGAGAGTACTCATAACTTCATAAATAGTAAGTTAGTTGTCTTCCTTAATTGTTTTATTTACCCAGCTCCATAAATGCAAGTTATGATAGCGGATGGTGCGACAGTCAAGTGCACAGGAAAGTGTCATAGTATCAAGCTTTCCATGGGAGACTACATGTTAGACTCACCTATGTTTTCCATTTCTATGGGAGGGGTAGATATTATTTTGGGGGTCCAATGGCTCACAACCTTAGGTACTATAGAGATGAATTTCCAAGAATTGTTCATGCGATTTCATTCAAATGGAAGGACAATCCAATTGAATGGGATGGTAGCTAAGTCTCCATAGATTATTAGATCTCATTAGATGTAGAAGGTTCTCAGAAAAGGAGTGGATGGCTTTATAGCAAATCTATTTTCCATAGAAGTACAAAATACAGAGTCTTCAATGCCACTCGATCTTTAGAAGATTGTGGATGGTTACTCATCTATTTTTTATGCAATTCCAAAGGGACTACCACCAGTTAGGGATCATGATCATGCCATTCAGTTGATTCTAGGGAGCCAAACACCTAACATTAGACCATACAAATACCCATATTCCTAGAAAAGTGAGATCGAGAAAATGTTGAAGGCAGGTATCATCAGGCATAGCCAGAGTGCATATTCTTCACCAGTGGTCATGGTATGTAAGAAGGATGAAACATGGAGGATGTGTCCAGATTACCAAGAACTCAACAAGTACACCATAAAAGATAAGTTTCCTATTCTAGTAATTGATGATTTACTTAATGAATTACATGGTGTTGTTTATTTCACAAAATTATATCTTCGTTCGGGGTACCATCAAATTAGGATAAAAGAGGAAGATGTTCATAAAATAGATTTCAGGACTCATGAGGGCCATTATGAGTTTTTGGTAATGCCTTTTGGTCTTACAAATATGCCCTCAACCTTTCAAAGCTTGATGAACACTAGTTTTAGGCCGTTTTTAAGGAAATTTGTATTAGTTTTTTTTTATGACATATTGATTTACAGTAAGACATGGGAAGAACACTTACAACATGTAAATAGCATGTTGGAAGTTTTGGAGAAAAATACTTTGTATGCAAAGCCATCCAAATGTTCTTTTGGTGTACAAGAGGTAGAGTACTTGGGTCATATTGTATCCCATGAAGGTGTCAAAGTTGATCCTCAGAAGATCAAAGCTATGGTGGAAAAGCCAAGGCCCAAAAATCTCAAAAATCTTCGTGGGTTCCTCGGATTAACAGGGTACTACAGAAGATTTGTGTGCGGATATGGTAGAATAGCAACCCCACTCACTGCATTGCTAAATAAGGATGCCTTTCATTGGACAGACGTAGCCACTAAATCCTTTGAGCAACTGAAGGAAGCCATGTGCAGCACCCCATTTTTGGCTACTCCCAACTTCTCAAAAACCTTCATTGTTGAATGTGATGCTTTAGGATCAGGATTGGGAGCAGTTCTAATGCAAGAAGGAAGACCAATTGTATTTTAGAGTCACCAATTCAAAGGAAAATATCTGCTCAGACCTATCTATGAGAAATAATTCATCGCTATTCTTCATGCGGTCAAGCAATGGAGGCCCTATCTCATGGGTAGACACTTCAAGGTAAAAACTGATCATGATAGTCTCAAATACTTTTTGGAGCAAAGGTTATCATCTGAGGAACAACAAAAGTGGGTAACAAAAATGTTGGGTTATGATTTGAAATCATATACAAAAAGGGTAAAGAAAATGTAGTAGCTGATGCGTTGTCCAAAAGGGATACATCCGCAAATGCCTTACTATGTGGAATGTCCATGTTGACAGCCAATTGGGTGGATGAAGCAAGATTGGAATGGAATCAAGATAAGGATACACAATCTCTAATACAAAATATCAAGCAAGGATCTATGACATCTAACAAATTTGAGTGGAAAGGTAATGCCCTATGGTACAAGGATAGGTTATACTTGAGTAAAGATTCTGAGTTGAAACATAAGATTCTTGCAGAGCTACATGCCTCACCTGTTGGAGGACATTCTGGGTTTTTGAAGACATATCATAGAATAAAAAGAGAATTCTTTTTGGAAGGACTCAAGGGGGATGTACAAAATTTTGTATCAGAGTGTTTAGTGTGACAACAGAACAAAGGGGAAATAATTAAGATACCAGGTCTGTTGCAACCCTTACCAATTCCTAACCAGAGATGGGAGGAGGTCTCCATGGATTTCATCACCCGATTGCCTTGTTCAAAGGGTAAGAATGTTATTTTTCGTGATTGTGGATAGGCTCACAAAATATGCCCATTTTTGTGCCCTATCACATCCATTTGCATCCAATACAGTTGCAACTATTTTTTTGGAGACAGTTCAAAGGCTACATGGAACCCCAAAGATAATTGTAAGTGATCGTGATCCTATTTTCACAAGTAATTTTTAGATAGAATTATTTTCATGTTTGGGTACTCAGCTAGCTCACAGTTCATCTTATCATCCTCAAACTGATGGGCAAACAGAAGTGGTCAACAAATGCTTAGAGGGGTATTTACGTTGTTTTGTATCAAATAAGTAGGAAAGGTGGATTAAATGGCTACCACTGGCAGAATGGTGGTATAACACATCTTTTCATACCTCTTCTCAAATGACCCCATTTTTAGCATTATATGGTTACCATCCACCTTCTATCACTTCCTCCTTGAGGGTGTAAACTAAGGTCAGAGATGTTGAGGAACACATTCAACATCAACAACAGGTTTTGGCTAGTTTGAAGGAGAATTTAGCATTAGCACAAAACAGGATGAAACAACAAGCAGATCAACACCGTAGTGAAAGACATTTTGAAATTGGTGACTGGGTTTTTGTACGTCTCCAGCCTTACAAACAGATGTCCCTAAAGCAACAGAAAAAGGAAAACAAACTTGCTCCTAAATATTATGGCCCTTATCAGGTTCTACAGAAAATTGGAAGCATGGCAGTAGGGACACGGTTGATTAGCGCATTGAACCGGGCGACAAAATCGCGCATGGTCTCATTTGCCTCCTTCTTGAGATGAGTGATTCGTGATAATAAAGTAAATGCATCCTCTGAAGGCTTATACCTGTCTTCAAAAGCGTCCCGCAAAGTTGCCCAATTAGTGATAGATCCGGCCGGCAAATGCTGAAACCATTCAGCTGCAGGCCCTTGTAGAGTTTCCAGAAAAAGGCGAACTGACACATCTTCATGAGTCACATCCAAAATACTGCATGACATAATGAAAGTAGAAATGTGGGAATCCGTGCTTTGATTTCCGCTCCCGTCGAATTTAGGAAAATTCTTTCGATTTCCGTGAGGGAGTGCGTGAACTGGATGTGGCAGTGCGAGAGGACCCATAGCATTTCCCCATGGTACCGCCATTTGGAAGGCTGGAAAGAGAACACGAGCTGGAAGTGTAGTTCCGCTGAGTAGCAAAGCACTACAAAGGGATGTGGACGCTCCTTGCAAAAGACTTTTTCTTCGTGAAGGCGAGACACTCCTGGATGACCGGCTAGCTGAGCTTAGCGCTGAAAAACGTACCGGTGTTACGCTGAAATTGTGCCTCTGAAGCAGATCGAAAGTAGGATCAGCTTCTCCACGGGCTCTTCTGCTGCGCGTAAAAGGTTCACTCGCCAGTGTACCTTTTAGATCTGCAATATTACAGCGCAGATTTAAACTTTATTTTTGGGTGTACTTGCTGATTTTCTGGTTTCTCTGACAAAAACCAGCAGCATGCACTTTTCTGGATATTTGAAAATTATCCTCCTCAGAAACCGATTGCGGTTAAATGACAAATAACAGCGAGGATAAGATGGCAGGGAAGATAGTAAGCTGATTTTTCAGATCTGGTTTTTAATTTTCAGAGGGTTTAGAACATTTCAGAAAATAGTTAAAAACTCAGATCTACGGAAAAATGATGATTTTGATAAAAACTCAGCGAACTAAAGATATGTAACAGGCCCAGATCTATGACTCTCAGAAGAAAATTTTCAATTTGAGTACTTTTGCAAATTTTTAGGATTTTTAACAAAAAGGTTTAGATTTGCAAACTGGCAGCAACCTGCTGATTTTTCCTGATTTTTTATTTTACTACCAGCATAGATCTGACAGATTTATCTGTTTCTGTTGGCGAAATCTGTTAGAAAATCCGATCCCCAGCGGAGTCGCCAAAAACTGTTGGTCCGAAAATCTGTCGCGTGGACAGATTTATGGATAGACGGGCCAACGGTGTGCAGGGCTTAGCCCCTCTTTGAGACAGCAAAGCGAAACTAGTTTATTGCTACTTCTACTAGCAGGAACCTATGCAAGTCTCACAGATTCTGCCTTCGGGGGTTGGGATCTCATCCCAGTAGAGCGTTCTAGGCTGCAAAGAGAAAGGAATAAAAGAAGGAGAAGAGAAAGAACAGATCCGAAGGAAGAAAAGAAATGAGTTCCAAAGCGGAAGGGTCAGAAAATCTATGCTTTGGGCTTGGTAGTAAACAGAGCCAAACCTACTTGCATAAATAAACAAAGCAATACTGATAAACAAGTGACGGAAAAGTAGATATGAATTCAACAGAAAAGACACATGTAGATCTAACATAAGAAAGATCTAATGTATAACACAGCTATTGAGCACAAAGTCTGAATAATTGTATTAATTGTTTTTATCTGTTACAAGAAAGCTCAAAGTCTTTCTCTCCTCACCTCTATTTCTATCTAAAAAATGTTCACCCCCTCGAATACAACAAGTATTCTAGTATTTATAGAAAGTGAGGGAGAGAGAAGGCAAAATGGAGCCAACCACTTATTCACAAGATATTTACAAAATATCCAAAGTCATGTTGACTTTGACAACTTGGATGGATGACATCATCCCATGATGCAACATGGATGATGTCATCGTTTGTGCCAACACACTTCAGATATTTCGAAGAGAAAGTCGGAGAATAGAGAGGAGAAGAAGAAGAAGAAGAAGAAGAAGAAGCTATTCATCATCATCATCCTGTGGCCTAAAAGGGGTCGCCTGTTTCTGATGCTGATCAGGAGATGAGATGTGGAACTGAGCACGGTATTCCAAGAACTTGCTGATCATTGGCACAAATTGATCCTGTGATGGATCCTTGTGCCTTTCACTGATTGCTTCACAAGTTTCCCGCTCATCAATGAGCTTTTCCGGGAGTTTGGAATAATCTTTACCCGCCTCGATTAGGGATCCGATGAAGTCCCTATAGGCCAGTAGGTTATTGATGGATTCGATGTCAAACGTGACTTCTGGCCCTGTCCCTTGAGAAGCTAACTCCTTGAAAATTCGGATAGTATCGTCAGCTGATCTCAAGGTGAGGGAAGGAGTGAGCAACCCTGGAGTCATAGATAGAACAATCTTCTCCATTTGATGCATCGCATCCAGGGCCTCTTCCTTCACCTTGTCTATCTTCTCTAACACAAATTCGAGCTGATCTATCCGATAGTCCAGAGTGGACATGGTCTTGTTGAGGGTCCTTGGATGACCGAATACTCCAAACTTGACCAAATCTTCGACTGAACAGTCGAACATTTGTTGGAAGGCCTCGTGTTGGAGTCTGGCATTTTCGAGCTCTTCTGATACTGGACTTGCTAATGTTTGGAGTTCCTTATTCGCCTTCTCGATGTTCAGGTATAAACTGATATACTCGGCGATCACCTTTTCACTATCCTTAAGGATTTGGCTCCTCCAAGCAGAAACAGCCATACCCTGCTCGCCGATCTTTGAATATTCATTGATCTTCTCCTGACTGAGCAGCTCAGGAGTCTCGGCGGCAGTTGTGGGAGGTGCACTTCCCATCTTCTGTAGGGCTTGAAGCAGGTATTTATTCTGCTCCTTTAGTAGCCTCTTTTCTTCCTTTGTTTCCTGAAGCTTTTCGCAGAGTGCATCAACTGCGGAAAGAGCTTCCCCCTGGAGATTTTCAGAGGATGTCCCCATTGTGACTTGGGTCACTATGAAATCTGCCGGAGACAGATCTTCTTTCTCTTTGGTGGGATCGGGGTAGGCAATTTCCATAACCCTCTCACCTGCAGCGCTCTTGGAGAAGCGTGTAACCGGCTTGTGCTTCTTTGCTCCTTTAGCCGGAATGACTGAAAAGTCCATCGGAGCGATGGGGACTTTCCTCTTTGGTTGGCTCAGCTGCTGAGAGATCCAAGCTGGTCCTATTGAAGAAGGACCAGAGACAGAGGGGGAGGCAGCAACGGTAGAAGAGGGGAAGAACGTGGAGACACGCGGCGGCGGCATTGAAAGAATAGCCGAAGACATGCCCACGGGAGGAAGGGAAACCGCAGCTGTAGAAGAGATAGGAAGGGAAGGGAGCTCGGAGATGAGGGAAGAAATAGAGGAAGACAAATCAGCGAGAGAGGAGAAGATGGACGAAGAGGCAGGGGAGAGAGTAGAAGAAGGGGGAGAGGACACAACCAAAGGAGTGGTTGCCGACATTTGAGGAAGGGGAGGAAGAGAAGAAGAAGGGATAGAAGGGACCTCTGTAGTTGTAGCGATGCCGACATCCTGGGTGGATGGGCGTATAGGACTATCCTCTGTCAATTCTTCTTCAAGAGTAATAACCTGTTCGGGCTCCGAGGATGGAGGACTTTCAGGGGCTTCCTCTTGAATGGTGCTAGGCTCACCTTCCGCAGCTTTGCCTTTTAGCTGCTTCTTTGACCTTGGAGGTGCATTACCTAAAGGAGAAGTTGTAAAATCTACACCGAGGTAGATTAACCCATTCATGCGGCACCAATGCTCTGTTCTCCGCATAGTCTCCTTGACCCTCTCCTCGATTGTCTGAGGAGCCTTGCTTCTGTCAATGTCCGGGAAGGGCCAATCATCCCCTTCTGTGTCATTATACACTTTGTCTACTTCGTCTTCCGTGGTTTGGAAGCCTTTTGGGACAATGGCCACTCCGTAATGGATGATTTCCGTTAATGCCAAGCGAGAGTGATCCTTTCTTCTGAGTTCTACCTCATGGAGAACGTCAATGTAGATATCCTCAATCTGAGGGACATGAATCGGATCAAGCTTAGCCCTTGGTAGACAGCCCCTAGGGTCGAATGTAGGCCTTGCTGGGAAATCATGCTTTAGGTTGAGCAATTCTAGCTCAGCAAACATCTCCTTCGCCTTGTGATAGCTGGAGCATGTGTAACGGCCTACTGTGAGGGGGAAAGGAGTTCCGCCCTTCTTTTTCTTAAGGCACTTTTCATGGTATGTGACGAGCTGTCTTGACAGTTCCAATAAAATCAGCTTTGGTCCAGCATACCTTGGCAACCTAGTTGGTTCGCCCAAAAAGTTGACCGCCCTTAGATAGGTGAACGTGGGAAAATGGGTGAACAAGGCCCCCCATTTCTCTGTGACTGCCACTATGTTTTTGGTTGTCCGGCTATGAGTCAAATTTGGCCGCAACATGCACATGATGTGATAGAAGAAAACATCATTGATCTTAGCGAAGTGTTGGATGCTGTTCTCCAGCTTCAGCTCTTGATAGTATTCATATATTTTGGCCTGAGGCCAAGTTCCACTTCGGTGCAGCCCTGGATAATCCCTTTCAGCTGCGGCAGCATAGACGACGTAGGAGTTCATGTGGAATACTCCTGTCGTAGCGAACTGTTGCAGTTGCTCAGATATTGTGCTGCTTATTATCTCCCCCCAGCAGAAACGCTGATCGGGCAGATTCTTATTCATTGTTTCCAGGTACCGCAGCATCCACTTATGGAAGTAGTGAGCATCTGAAAGACCGAAGACTCTGCTCAGGAAGGTGATTGTATCACTGAGTTCCTCTGAGAAATCACTCCGGTGGATAGTTTGAGGCCACCGGGTCACTACCTTCTTATTCTTAAGGTAGACCTCATTCATTAACTGCATGCACTGGTCCTCGTTGTCCTCCCAAGCCTTGATGCATTCTTGCTGGCTAACAGCCACATAGTTCCGGTGATGAGGGATGCCAAGCATTAACTCAAAGCGACGGGCAGTAAGGTTTATAACTACCTCGCCCTTGCTATTCTCGACACATCTTGTGTCTTTGTTGAAGGATTGTGCAACAACCATCATGAATTCGTTATTAACAGCACTGACAGGAATCCCACCGGCGAAGTGCAGGGCGCTGCCTATCAATTTATCCATCCATGGACTCCTTGTCACTTTCTGAGTCCTTACCCAGAATTCCTCTATGTCAATGTGGCCCAGTTCAGAATCCCTGACATCCATATTACACTCTGCCTGTGATTCGGGCATCCTGACCCTCTGATATTTGTATTTCATTTCTTCTTCTGTTAGCTTTGCCTTCCCTCTTGGTTTGGTGGGTCTCTTGCTTGACGTAGACATGTGTTCTTCAAGGCTTATCTGATGATCTGCACGTAGAAGGAGCGAAACCCAATTCAAGAAGCTTGAATTAGTCATTTGATCTTCCATTGGAATACTAGCAGAAGAAAGAGTTAGAACTTTAAGGTTCGGGACGCAGGGCGCATGAAAAATGTATATAACAGGCTGAATAGTCAAGGCGCACAGGAAAATGGTGCAACAGAGGTTAAGTTGGCGCCAAAGGCGCATGGCGCATGGATGAAGCAAACTGCATTATATAGAAGGGCGCACAGGAAATGCATGTTACATTGAGATTTGGTGCGCCCTTTGGCGCATGGGCAGATTGTGCAACATGGAAAAAAGGCGCGCCAAAGGTATATGGCGCGGCGCATGGAGGGTCTACACAACATCATGTACTTGCAACGGAAGGTGCGCCCGCGCCTTGGAGGCTTTACACTTGCGCAAATAGCTCTTGCGTTGCATGGAAGCTGGGCGCGCCCTTTAGCGCATAGAAGAGGGATGCAACAGAGGTAAAAGATGCACCAAAGGGATATAAGGAGGCGCGGGTTTTGAGCGTGTTACGGGCCGAAAGGGTGCGCTTAGGGGCGCATGATTCTTGACTGCAGCATGGGGGATAGACGCGCCGAGGGGCGCGACTGTCTAAGGTGTAACATGACGCGACAGCGCTCCACGGGAAATACCAAAACACTTAAACATTTAAACATTCTTCATTCTAACACTCACAAAGGAGGCTTGGTGGAACTAGGCCTAAAAAAAAAAAAAAAGGGTTTCAACCACACCAAGCCTAATCAAACCAACTCCCCCTACAAACTGGAAATGAGGGAGGGAGAGGATGAAGAAGTTAAAATATGTGGGATAGGGGAAGAACCAGCCTAATGCAAAACGACATTTAAAACAGGCCATCAAACGAAAACCAGACCGAGCACACCAAAGCACAAAAATGAAAAAGAGGATGGACCTCTTACCTTCGAATGTATAACGACGGTTTGGAAAGCGGGTCCACAGAGCAAATGACAATTGACAGAGCAGAGCTGACACACCCAAAGCAACCACGTGCCTTGACAAAATGCAATGAAAATGACATGGCGCGCACAGGTATATATAACAAAATTTGTCATTAATGCGCCAACCACCATTTGAAAAGGCGCGCAAAAACTGTTGTCGACAGGAAAAAGCGTGCGCCCTTTGGCGCGCAAAAAGGAATGACAACAGGAGCATAGGTGCGCCTTTGGCGCGCCCAAAGGGATGTCGACATGGGGAAATGTGCGCCCTTTGGCGCACCAAAACACGATGCTGCAAGACAAATACATGTGCCCAGCCAAAAAGGCTCAAAAAAGACTAAGTTCGAAAGCTAAATTTCCCGAGAAGGAATTTTAAATCGTTTCGAACGCGAGGGATCCCTATCGAGGGATCAAGACAAAATTTTCGGTATGGTTATCGGTAAAATTGCCCTTGTCAATTTTACGGGATAACAGAATGCAAGACCCAAAAGACATTGCATAGTTTATTGTTCTAAGGATGAGTGATAGGCACATGATCACCAAATGTCTTGCTTCTAAGAGGTCCCTTGAGGTGGTAGGAAATGGGAGTGGGAATGGTGAAAAATGTGGTTTAGGTTTTATATGGTATGAGGTAGCATGCTCTTTGGGCAAGAGATCCAAGGTCACAATGGACAAGTCCATGATGAGAAGTATTCTATTTTGACTCGTATTTAAGATATACTGATCGATGTGGGAAGTCTATATGGGATGATGAAATGAACTCCTTAAGGTCTTCATGAAGTTGATCGATGCGGGAAGCTTCAAATTCTCTCACTCTCTACATTTTTTTGAGAGCACTTGACATAGCTGTCCTTCAAGGGAGTAGTCTATTTAAAGCATCGATTGCCGAGAGGAAGATGTCCTTTTGAGGGAGCCATCTTTTTATTAGAAGTTTGACTCAAGGAGTTGGGTCCCATGTGAGGGCTTGTGAAGTCATGGAAAAGACCAAGGTGAGGATAATAGGATTCTTGTTCAAAAAGCAGGGTGAAATGACCATGGGATCTCATCTAAAGGTAGATGAAAAGTATCCATGAGAATCATGCTATGTGTAGCGACTGTGGTACACATATTCAAGAGAAGATAACAAGTGACGGGTACTCACATGATTCTTTTTTAATTGTTGGTGAGGTGTAAGAAATGGAGAGCACTCAAGGGATAAGCATGGAAAGGAGAAAAAAAGTGATGTAGGACTAAAAGTCAATAGTAGAACGGTCGAAGATGCAAGGCATGTTAAGGGACTCAGGCTTGGGTTTACAATCGAGGGAGGATAAACGATAAGCACCTGATCCATATGTATGAGTCACGATGTATGGTCCAAGCCAATTAGGAGAAAATTTAATCCCATTTAATTTTTTCTAATTTGGTTACATGTTGATTTTATTTTAGGACAAGGTCAATGACTTGGAAGGTTCGTTCATGGACACGTTTGTCATAGGCACGTTTGATATGTTTTTGATAAACTTGAAGGTGGTCAAGAGCGTTAAGATGACGTTTGTCTAATAACTCTAAGTTGTATTAAATGGTCCTGATGAAAGTAATCATCATTGAGCATGTCAAGGAGAGAAATGTGGAGTGAGGGAATCTAGACTTTGATGAGGTGGAACAACCTCAGTACCGTAGACCAGAGAAAATGGTGTGGCAGCTAGTGGAAGTATGGATACTAGTGTAGTATGCCCACAGGGAAAAAGGAATGTGCGTGTGTCTAGTCCTTCCCAGTATCATTAACCACTTTCATGAGGATTTTATTTAAGGTTATGTTAGCTGGATTCAGCTTGGCCATTGGTTTGTGGGTAATAAGGTGATGAGAAACTTAGTTGAATGTCGAAGGTGTCACAATTTTTTTGTAATGTTTTGTTTTTGAATTGTTTTCCATTATCTGTGATGAGGCGATGAGGAACACCAAAGTGAAAAATGATGTGATGATTGATGAACTCACTTATTTTCTTATCTTTTGTGGAGATGAGTGGTATGGATTAAACCCATTTTTTGTAGTATTCAGAAGCGGTGATGATCCATTGAAGTTGTTGGGAAGAATGGGGGTTGATCTCTCTGATAAGATCCAAACCCCATTGAGAGAAGGGCCAAAGGTCATGAGTGAAACTTGTAAGGCATGACTGGGTTTATGATGAAGGTTGATGTGTTTTTGGCATTTGTACACAATGTTTGACGTAGTTGCAACAATCATGGTTGAGGGTCGGCCAGTAATAGCCTAGGAGAAGAATACACTTAGTAACAGCAAGGCCACTGAAGTGACCTCCACATATGCCATCATGAAATTCCTTAATGGTATAAGGAATTTTGGAACTCGTGAGGCATCGTAAGAGAATACCATCAAAGCCATGCTTATAGAGGAGGCCTCCTTATGATGACGTAATGAGAGACCTTTTTAAGGAAGGTGCGTTGTTTATTATGGGAGGGATCGGGAGGTAAGATTTAGAGAGAAATATAGTTGGATAGTATTATGTATACCAAAGGTCACTCGTGTCAGGGGTAGCATGGTTCCGATGGAGTAAACATCATGAGGTAAGTAAGAGGGTGATTGAAGTCTTTGTACATTGACAAATATTTTAGAATCGGTGGGTGAAGTGGGTATTTGAGAGGCCAAGCAGGCCATGGTATCTACAAATTTGTTGGTTCAACAAGGGACGGTTTGAAGAGTCATAACTGGTCAAAAGTGGTAAAAATTATGTTGACATGATGTTTATACTGTTGAAGTATCTCATTACAAAAATGGTATATACCATTGACTTGGTTGATAACCAATTGAGAGTCACCAAAGATGTTGATTGATTTAACATCTGAGGGCATAGGTGGCTTGGAGACCTAATACAAGTGCTTCGTATTTGGCAATATTGTTTGTACAATCAAAATTGAGTTTGAAAGACAAAGGTCATGGGTTCACCATCAAGTCAAAATGAGGATAACACCAAGCCCCAACTCCATGCCGAAACTTGGAACCATCGAAGAAGAGTTTCATTTGGTAAGCGGGTTCATCTAGGGAACGGGTAGCAATTGACTCATCTGGAAAGTCAAAATTATAGGGTTGATACCCATAGGAATAGGTGCATTGAGCCAATTGGTCAGTGATAGCTTGGCCCTTAATGGACTTTTGATGGATGAATTCAAGGTTGAGGTTAGCCAAAATCATAAGCCATCATGCGGCATACGTTGATTTTGATAAGGTTTGGCATACATGAAGTGTAGGGGGTTAGTGTTGGTTACAACATAGGTTTTGTGGTTGAGTAGGTAATGGCGGAGTTTTGTGGCAACAAAAACTAAGGATAAGCAATTTTTTTTTGAGGATGGGTGTATTAGGTTTCATAGTCCAAAAGAGTATGGATTATGTAATAAACCATCTGCTCCCTGTGTTGTTCATCACGATGAGCGAGCATGGATCCCAAGGAGTGATTGGTAGATGAGACATATAGGTAGATACGTTGATTGTATTTAGGTGGAATGAGTATGGGTGGTTGGAGAAGGTATTATTTTAAGGCCTCAAAATACTTTATGGCAATCATTATCCCATTTAAAGGAGACATCCTTCTTGAGCAGATGATGAAATGGTTGACACCGATCATATAATTGTGAAGTGAAACAGCGAATAGACTGTAACTTACCTTGTATGCTATGGATTTGTCTAAGGTTAGTAAGCAGAGGCATTTCGAGAATGGCCTTGACTTTAGTAGGGTCAACTTCTATACCACATAAGGAAATGATAAATCCAAAGAGTATTTCTTGAGAGGACCACGAAGATGCACTTCTTAGGCTGAAGGTGAACACAATATTTAATGAGACGGTTAAAAATGGTTTTGAAGGACAGACAAAGTTTCTCAGAGCAGCGTTTAGATTTGGCGAGGATATCATCCACGTAATCTTCCAATATACGATGCATGATGTCATGGAAGATATAAGTCATAGCCTGATGATATGTAATACCCAGTGTTTTTAAGGTTGAAAGGCATGAATCGAGTAGCAGAAGGTCCCCCAAGGGGTGATGAACGATGGTTTTGTGTTGATCCTCTCGGGTAAGCAAGATTTGGTTATAGCCCGAGAAGCCATCCATGAGTGATAGCATCTCGTGACTTGCGGTAAGGTCAAACAGTTGGTCAATACCAGGGTAGAGGGAAGTCATATTTTGGGCAGGTGAGGTTAAGGTCAAAGAAATCCATGCAAATGTGGAGTCCCCCTATCGCCTTAGTGACATGGACAATGTTAGAGATCCAATGAGGATAATCAATGGGTAATATGAAGGAAACCGAAAGAAGGTCACTGAAGTTCTTCTTTGACTGAGAAGGGAAATGTGAGGGTGCATTTTTCTTAGCTTTTGTTTAATGAGTTTGGCATCGGGAATAGTTACGATATTGTGGACCACTATGGTGGGGTCAATACCGGGCATGTCTACGTAAGACCATGCAAAAGCATGGCTATGATCTTTGAGAAAAGAAGTGATGGCTTCCTATTCAGTAACATCTAAAGATTGAACGATCTTTAGGATGTGCGGGTCATCCTGAGTATGAATGTTGATCTCGATAGTCGATTCATTCAACATGGTTTATGTCTCAGAAGGTAACGACTCAATGAATATATGAGTCTTCTACACCAAGGTAGGTGAGTATAAATTCATCATCCTGAGATTGAATGACATTAATGGAAGGTGTATCATCATTGATCATTTTAGGATGCAGGAAGGGAAGAGAAGGAAGGGGCCTTCGGCCTCACATTGATAAGTCAAAGGCCCCAAGGAAACGGTGTTTATGAAAAAAAAAAGTTAGGAGGGATATATTTAAGGATCTATCGACTCTGTCGGCGAAGGTGGTGATGAAGGTGAAACAGGTGAAGAGGGTAGAGAAGGGTTGATGTTCTCAATGGGTTCAATGCGAGCCTATGCTTGGTAGGTGGTTCAGTAAAGCCGATACCACTACTAGTCATTATGTTTGCGGGTAGTACATGGAATAACAGTATGGTGGACTTGTCTCATAAAATCCAAAACCAAAACCCTTCCACGCACATTGGTGTAGGAAGGTGTGGAAAAAATGGCTGATTGGTGAGAGACTAGAAGTCAGTGAAAAATGGGCGGGTTTGTGATGGTGGTATCGGGTGTGTAGGTGTTAGTATTGAGTCCCCCATAGGTGATACTGGTATGGAGATGATGAGGACCATAAAAGAGGCATTCTCCTATGCAGTGATCATAACGAGGGTGCTGGTGAAGACTTCTATACTATTGTGGAGTAAGGAATGTGTTAACACTATATAGGTGATACTCCCCCAGAGTGAGGCATTGAAAAATGCCCTCCAAGGGAATCGGTGGTTGGTATGTGGGTAGCTGGAAAAGATGATGTGTTGGAGGTCGATGCGGAGGTGGAGTTAATGGATTGGGAGGCTGATGGTTTGTCAGCTGTGGAGGTTGTGGCAATGGTAGGAATGGAGGAGGCATGTGTGGTTAAGGTAGCAACTGTATTGGTAAACAGGAGGTGTAGGTGAAGTGGTAGTGGTCGTAGAGGTAAATACCTTAATGGGTATGAGCACATCATTGGGTTGGTAGAGAATTTTGCATGTTTTGAAAGGTGATGTATCAGCTAGAATAGTATAGGTGTGTCCTTTATGTTCAAACTTTACATAATGATGCAAAGTGGAAGGAACACAACCCATGACATGAATCTAGGGTCTGCCAAGCAACATGTTATATTGAAATTCCCCCTCCAATATGTAGAATAACTCTAGAATAGTGCCAGGAGCCCACACGAACATGGAAGATGACGATGCCTAGTGTAGAGGTGCTAACATCATTGAATGAACGCAACATGACAAGATGTTTATGCATGTCAATTGTCAGGTATGCACATTTGAGCGAATGCATGGGATGCAATGATATTAATGCTAGCAACCCCATCAATCATTACACATGTCATACACATATATCATTGATGTGGACAGAGATGAAGAGGGCTAGTTCTAGGTCATCTGGTTTGGTGCGGTGCGATCTCTTCCTATGAGAAGCTAAGGGAGGATATTTGGTGAGTAGGGTGAGGTATGGATAAAGGTGGAAATTTGGTGAAAGAGGCTACCTGATGGGGTGTGATAATGGAGGCTACGGGTGTAGGGTCATTGGGTAAAACCTTAATAGATTGAAGAACCTCCATGAGAGCTTGCCAATGGGATTCTGAGGTTTGGATGAGGTCATATAGGGAAATTTTGAGGGGGTATTGGTGTAGTTGTTTGAGCATGGTGCGATGTGTGACCCCATTAGAAATAGGGTATATGGGACCATGAATAGTAATCTTAGGTGTGGGTGTAGATGGTATGTTGGGTATAGGGTTGGTTGGTTAGTCGGTTGCCTTTTCGTTGTCCTTTGTATTTCTGAGCACGGGTAGTAATGTGGATCATGTTGATACGAAAGGGAGTTGGAAAATGGAGAAGGTGTAGGATGAGTGGTGTAATGACATGACGGACAAAAATCTACCAGAGGAGAAAAACCTTGTGAGGTGAGCTAGGCATAATGACATTTAGGTAATGGCGTGGCAAGTTCTCTTATGCGAACCATGTTAATTTCAATTCCTGGGGATGGCTCTAAGAGTTGTGAGGGTGCAGGTCACATTTGTTAAGTAGGTAATGAGGGAAGGACTATGGGAATGGGTGTTGTTGAACTAGGGTCCTCATCAAGAAGTTTGTCATTGTCAAAGTTAGCTTTAGGAGGACACAACTAGATAAGAATGGTGTTCAAAGCCTTGCAGTTCTCCACATCTTGCCCTAGCACACGATGGTAGGCACAAATTTTAGTGTCATTAAACCCTTTGGCTTGGGTTTGATGGGTTCATAAGGTCTGAGTGGTGGTAATGTGATGAAAAAAGTCTCAAGGATGTTGGTTAAAATTTTGGCATATGACCCTGCTAGTGGATTGCAATGGGAAGTGAAAGTGGGTTTGGGTGTAGGTGCATCTGATTATTGAGGAACGGTCCTTGGAGTAGGGGGAGTGGTAAGACAGCAGAAAGTAGGTCTGTGGGATCTTGGGTAGCTAATGGAGAATGGTTACCTAGAGTCAAAGGTATCTCTACTAGATCCTTGATAGGTGGAGGAGATGATGTGTGCTCCTCTATGGGTGGAGGATATTTATGGGTGCTCCTCCATGGACTGAAGAAGTACTGTGGGTGACGGTTCCCTAAGTGGAGAAGCCAAAGGTGAAAATGGTCTCGATATTAGTGGAATGGCTCCTCCACAGGTGAGGAAGGAGGTGAATGGTGTTCCTATGTGGGTGGAGGAATAGGTGAGGTAGGTTCCAATGCAAAAGGAGGATTTCAAGCTAGAATTTCCTCTATGAAAGGAATATAGAGGTAATTGGGAAGCAAAATGGGTGCGTCGTTGAAAATAGATGTTGACTTCACGGGTATGGCTATCATGAGTTGAGGTCTCACCAGTTTGATCAGATGAAGAAGACATGATTGGGAAAGGGTTTCTTGAATATGTGTAGGTTTTGATTGGCTAGGTGCATTAGGATTATCCATAGTTAACTTGCCTTTCTCAAGCATTTATTGGACAATGTTTTTGAAAGTGATGCAATTCCCATCACTATGACCCTTTCACTCAATGATAAATTATAGAAGTCGTGTTCTTTATACCATGTGGGTGTGGGGTGAGCAGGGTCAAAACCAATGTGTGGTTTTATAGGGGGAAGGGTGATGGCCCCAGATTTGATGAGCTTTTCTAATACATAAGAGTAAGGCTCCCCAATTGGGGTGTAATTCTGTTGTTCTCATCTGAATTGAAAAGTCTGGATGGGTGAGAGATTAGATGAGGGGCTAGCCTAATTAGATGGATGATCTGGGCCAGCTTTGAGTACCACTGCGTTAGCGGTGCCCTTAGCTTTTGAATAATTGTTCTATGCTTTAGAAGAAGAAGAGGTGTCATTCAACTTGAATCTTGAATTCTTATTACGTAATTGGATTTTCTTCTCTTTGATGGCCTGAATCTCTAACTTTCGTGTCATGGTGAATGCTTTGTCTAATGTTTGGAAAGTTTGGACCTGCAGTGTCGGTGAGATATGTCTAGCACAAGCCCATGTGAAGAGCTCAATGAATTCTATTTGTGGTAGTTGGAAGGTGAGTTAATTGATCAGGCTACGCCAATAAGCGAAAAAATATGTGATAGATTTATCATCATACTGACGCGTGGAATATAGGTCAGTCATGGTAACCTTCTTAATAATGTAGATGGAGAAGTGATCCAAGAAGGCTTAGGCCACCTGATTGAATGAAAATATAGAGTGTCTAGGTAACCTACTATACCAATCTAACACAGGTCCAGTCAGAGACATGGGAAAGGTCCTTAAGAGTAAAGTATCATCATGGACGATTAGGTAGCACCCATGTTTGAAAGACCACAAATGTTGTTGTGGGTCTTCCTTGCTATTAAAACGGTTGAATTTAGCCATTTCCCAATGCATGGGGTATGGACGGATAGGAATGGATGGGTGGATAGGCTCGTTACAAATCTCATTATAGGTGAGAGTGTTGTGGGACCTAGAAACCGATGCCTCCAATGTATGCATCTTGTTCATCATTAATTTAATTAGGTCGTATGTAGGTTGTGATGGTTGGGTGACTCCTATAGCATAAGAGGGTTGATGTTGGGCAAATGATGAGGGTGGCATTCTAGTATATGGTGGTGTCATGTAGGTGGATTAAGAATAAGGTAATGAAATAGGGGGTACATACTCGGAATGACTAACAGATGAAACAGCGGGCTACTGATAGTACGTATATGGAGGTGGAAGGGTCATGGTGACCCTAGTGGCAATAGGGGCCAACGATTGTGGAATAGAAAGGACCACATTTTGAAAAGGGGTAGGGGTCACCAACATGAGAGGTGGTTGTGTAGCTACGAGTATATGCGAAACAATAAGGGAGGATAAGTTTATGTTTTGGCTAGTTGTCAAAGGTATGGTGGATGTGGTAGGTGCAACGGATGTAGCAGACGTGGCAGTCAGAGCGGGTATAAGACCTAGCTATGAAATGACTGGGGGTAAGATAGATGCAGGCAATGTGGGGTTAACAGGGGCTAGAGCAGAAGTAAGAGTGAGTGTTAGGGGGATAGATATGGGCATGATGTATATCAACTGACCCGAGGAATCTCGAGTGGATGAGTGGGAAAGATAAAACTTCAAGGTGGTAGGGTTTTGGTCAAGGAGTCATGTGAACTCCTCATCTCCGGTAGTGATAGTGATAGCCTGGATAGGATCCATGGTGGGTGATAAAATGGAAGGTGGTGAAGGACTAGGTGGAATGGGTTAACAACTAACATGGAATATGAGGGCGCTTGCTTGTCGACGCGTCAGTACCATGTGAACAATCACTAACGTGGTAAGACCGCTTTCTGTAAATGACACAGAAATATAGTAGTGATAGGATAGATAGGTTACGGTAGGTGAATTGGGGTTAAAATGGTAGTTGGAATACTGATATAGGATAAATGATGTCAGTTAGGGTAAACCGACACTGGTCACAGGTAACAGTGGTCAGTCACTATGGAAAGTGGACAGTTGGTCAAAAACAAGGTATAAGGCCAAATTTCCCAGGTATGCCGAATACTAATGAGATTTATTAGGTCAATGAGAATGATGATAGTGACAAGGACTCTGAATAGTCGGAGAAGATGAATAGATGTCCTTTTGGGTAGGTTAACCAAAATGACAGGGATCCAATGCCGGTTGGGTATAACCGATGATGGTCAGAGGGTAACTGACAATAGTTGTTAGATCGACACTAGTCACTATGAAATTGAAACAGTGATGAAAAAAAGTGGTTGTGAATTAAAATCTGATGTGGAATCAAACCCAGAATGCTGAGAATGATGAGAATATGGTCCAGGCACACTCAGATGAAGCTATAATACACCAACTATGATAAGGAGCATGTAAGGAGAAACAAGAAAAAAGAAGAACATGACCTCTCACCTCAAAATGCAAAACCAAGTAGAAACACTAAGAAAAATACGATCATAAGAGTGTATTTTCTATTATGTTTGTTTAGCTGATGCTATTTAAGGATTGACTCATAAACTATAGAATAGATTTTTTTTAGTGAGGATGGCTTCTTACGAAGAAGGAGATCTAAAAGGTGAGGTTTCAGGTATGTTATGGTAGAGGTGGGCTTCACTCTGAAGCATGACTCAACAGAGCAGCGAGTTGAGGAGTACCTACCAATCCTTAGATTAGTGTGATCATTGATAGGCATTCCCAAGACAGATGTTGTTTAAGAATATGTATTTGTTTTGAATTTTTGCAATTTGGCAAGACTTAGAGAGAGAGAGAGAGAGAGTGATGTGCTTTCTACGATTCATTTGTCAACCATTAGCTGGGAATGACTTCCAGCATATAGGTTACCCTCAATTAATGTGAGCTAATGTAAAAAATTAGAATGAAATGCAATGATTTTAAGCCCAAATCAAAATATGGAATTTGATGACACAAGTAGATGAAGAGGGAGAGGGATGCTCTTTCACTAAAATGTAGAAAACAAGAAGAAATGATTCTTTTTACGCACACCAAAAGAAAGGTTTCTTTTAGAGCAAATAGAAAGAAAAAGAAGGTTACCAAGGAAGAAAATTAATGTGTATACTTTTCAGAAGGGAAATAAACACACGTGCCAAAAAATTTCACCTGATTCTTAGACATTTCTTCAAAAATGACGAAATAGATAGGGTAATGGGCATAGGAGGAATACCTGTTGAAATGTTGGTTGATAGGTTGTTGCGCGCGTATGACCTCCGAATCCATAGTTGATCATGAGAGCTTCCTTTTGGCTGGGAGGAACTATCTAAAAAGGAACACAAGACCACAAAATAAAAGTTAAACAATATATGCAGTGAACTGCCTAGCATGTGCTAGATCCAGGAAGTGTGATACTTCCTAGACAGCTATTAGTCCACTGTTTAAAACAATTTAATGTTGGTAATAAATTAAATCCTATTGTAGTTAAAATGATTTTGATATCTCATTTAAAACACAATATGAAATATCTAATCTAACAGGATAGGTTAAAATAAGGTCCGAAGGTCAAGTAACTAGTTCTGGGTCTCTGCAGGTCTGACAGAGGTCTTAGGCAAGTCACAGGTGATTAAGGGTGATGCGAGAATAGGTGGGTAGGTTATTGTTCTAGGTTGTATTGATAAATACATAGACTAATTCCAGTTAAGGGTGACCGATTCTAGTTGGGGAGAACTGGTGTTGGTTACTGTGGAATGTTGGGAATGTCACAGAATGAACTTTAGATCTCCCTTATTATTACACAAAGGACTAGGTTGGTCGAAATGAGGTATTTAGCTATTTAGATGGGATTTGGCGAGGGTTTAATGGGAATATTGAGGGGTGAGTATTGAAGGAGGTAAATGGGTGGCTAGGAGAACAAAGGATGAAGATACAATGATTAAATGAATGAACCGAAGGAGTAAAATGTTTCACTTACTTAGAATCTAGTTCTAGACATCTATGAGTGAGGAATGAAGGTGCTGATAAGAGGTTGAATGCTACAAAGGATCACCAAACATTGGGGAGCTCTTGCATGGGCTGCATGTGCTCTCCTTCTTTCCTGATTGGATCAAATCTTTGTTGGGTGGTTGTTGGATGAATGTTGGATGTCTGTGCAAGAGAAAATGCTTGATCTCCTTCCTTGCATGCGTTTTCTCGCAGAAACTTGTTCTCAAAAGATGTGATATCTCTCAGGAATCTTCCAACCTTTTTTCCAACCTCAAAAATAAGGTTGTTTTGGGGATTAAAAGGTGACCGATGGTGGTTTCGTCTTAACCAGCCGTGGTTAAGGGTAACCAGCATCTGTTAGGGTGGGATTTCCTAGGTTTACTAAACTGGGTAGATCCCCTTGATTTTCTGGGATCTCATGTGTTGGCCTCGCGGATTAGGATGGAATCTTCTTTTAAGCATGCAGGAATGTGGTTAGAGGGAATGTAGGCATTGATTCTCAGGGTTTGGGTAAGTCTTAATTAGTTATGGCAACTTACT
Organism: Taxus chinensis; assembly: GCA_019776745.2. NCBI lineage: Eukaryota > Viridiplantae > Streptophyta > Pinopsida > Cupressales > Taxaceae > Taxus > Taxus chinensis. Next base: position 599,973,889 of record CM034146.1, on the reverse strand, counting down.
AAGAATAGGTCTTAGGGTGAGGTGGCTTGATGAGGTGTCTAGGTGAGGTGGATATGTGGGCATCATCCCAATTAGGAGATTTAAATAATAAATATGGTGAGGATAATGAATTAATTTAATTTTGATAATTAAATTAATATTATAGTAAGGTGAAGGGGGCCATGGCTAGGTGGATGTGTTCAAGGTATTTATTTATTGAGGGATCAAGGGGAGTGTGACCCAATTTTGGTGTCTATAGGAATGGACAAGTAGAATCAACAAGTAAGAATTTGGTAACCATCGTTCAAAAGCTTGTCAATGAATCTCAGAGGAATTGGCACAAGAAACTTTATGATGCTCTCTTGGTAGATAGAATTACACCCAAAAGAGCAATTGGAATGTCTTCATTTCAAGCGGTGTATGGTCTTGAAGCTCAGTTGTCAATAACAGTGGAATTACCAGCCTTGCACTTAATGAAGGCTATTGAAGATTCAAGTTTTACTAGTTCCTTGGACAAGAGGATCATGTATCTCTAGAAGCTAGATGAAGACAGGTTACAATTTTTTGATAGGATATCAGCTCATCAACTGATAGTGAAAGCTTTGTTTGATAAGAAATATAGACCCAAATATTTTCAAGTGGGAGACATTGTTCTGTTGTGGGACAAAAGGCATGAACTTCAAGGAAGTTGTGGTAAGTTTGATTCCCTTTGGTTTGGTCCTTTTAAAATTAGGCACTTTTCTAGAGAAAATTTTTTCTATTTGGATTATATGGATGGTTCTCCTCTCCCACTTCCTTATAGTGTGTAGTATCTGAAGTTTTTCAAGTCCTAGGTGACTAGGCAGTCCTTCTGTATATTATGTATAGTGTTGTTGGTTTTGGGTCGTTCCGTTTTGTTTTGTTTCTATTTTTTTTTCTTTTGGTTTGTTTCCCTTTTCATGTGTTTTGTCTTCTATATTGGTTTTTCCTTTGACTCTATTTTCCCAATGGATAAGGCACTGGTCTGCTTCCCCTAAGTTTTTCTATGCTCCCAAGTCATCCCCAAAAATAGCCAGTTGTTGTAACCCTCAAAATTCCCCTCTTTTTGAAGTCAATTTTTGAAATTTTTGAGTTGGTACCTTAGAGTAATGGATCACGTCAAGCCTAGCATTGTTTGTAGTTTTCCATTCTATGGAGAGCAATTTGAAATTTGAGTGTAAAGGTGGAGTTCTTCCCCTTTCTTTTTATTCTTCCACAATCGAGAATGATGGGTGTATCTTCCCTATCAATTTGCACCCCAACATCCATGGGTAGTACCTAGACATCTCTAATTGGATGTGACATGGCCATATTTCAAGCAGCAGTGGAAGCCTCCACATGTCCAAACAGTGTAACTCCAAGGGCAAGGCCTAAGGGACAGTCCTCAAATAAATGCAGCCTTTCCATGTGTCCCAAGTCCAAAATGAAGACATAACAAGCACAAATTGGCTAAGTATGGAAGGTTCAGTGGACGGAACCACATGTCTCATCAGTGCAACTTCAAGGGTCAAAGCCAAGGGTGGTTCCCCAAACTTGTGCCAACTCTCCACATGTCCTAGGTCTGAAAAGGGGATAGAGTCAGTCGTTTAATCGACTAAGTATGAGAGGGTCAGTGGAAGCCTCCACGTGCCTCAACGACACAACTTCAGAAGTGAGACCAAAGGGATAATATTTAAATGAGTGTCAGATAGCCATGTGGTTAGAGTCAAAGGAGAGTCCAGGACTGGTAGAAGGATCCACGCATCAGCTCAGCACCCTTTCAGGGGGTGAATCCAAACTAGAAACTCAAATGAGCGTCAACTCTCCATGTTTCTAGGGTTCAATAGAAGTCAAGTGGGTGGCAATCCTGAATCAACTAAGTACAGAAGAGTTTGCGGAAGCCTCCACATGTCAGCTCGACACAACTTTAAAAGGTAAAATCTAGAGGCAGGTCCCAGACTTTCGCCAGCCCTCCATGTGTCCAGGGTTAGACATATGGCCCTGCCAAATGAAAAGGACTTAGTCAAAAATGCAAAAATACTGAATTGGACTGCAAAGTGACATGTGGCCATGTTTTAAGTGTTAGCGGGGAGGCGGGCCCTTTTTGTGTTTTGATTTCGTTGAAAATTCAAAGTGGGAAAGTGGGTCATTGGAGCAATTTTGGAATTTTGGCTTTGTTTTCAAAAGGGATAAATTCAAATATTGAGACCACATCAAAATTCAAAGCAGGGATGCGGGCCATCAAAGAAATTTTTGTTTTTGAGCCCACGTTGAAAAAGGGTAAAATTGTAAAAAGTGAGCCATGACTCTATCACCACTCACGTAAATCCATGTGTCAGGCCTATATCAAAAGTGGATGGGTGGGCCAAAATGTTCTGAAGTTCCATTTCTACAAAAGGCACAAAAATTAAAAAGGTGTCCCCATGCCCACTTTTATTTAAATCTCTCCCACATGGATGGCTCAAATTCAAAGTTCGCAAAAGCAGATTGAACGGATGTGATTCAATGCATCTAGTTTTGCCACTAGGCATAGGATTGGCCAAGGCATTGGAGAGGATCAGACATTGGTTTCTTGAATCAGTTTTCATCATTTTTTTAAACCAGATGTAACTATTCTTGGAAGTTATTTAATGGCTTCTTCACGTCGTTATTAGGGTTGGATCTTGATACTCTGTAAAGGTAATAGATTTGAAGTAATAAATACAAGAGTTTATCCCTTTCTTCCTCTTCTTTTCTTCTTTCCTTGTCTAAAATTTGGGAATCATCCATCTTTTATGATAAGAAACTTTGTGTTCTTGTTGATATGATTTCTAGAACTTTTTATCTGTGGAATTATATTGGTTATGAAAGTGAATGATTCTACTCTATAACTCCCTGGTTCAATACGTATAAGGTTATACTCTGCCATCTATATTTCCTGAAGATATTGTTATGTTCTTCCTCTCTCATCTCCTTAATTCATCCATTCTTTCGTATTGATGATCTTTGGGCATAAAACATTTCAAAGTATCAGGAATCCACACTTTGAAAGTTGTACATTTGTATATAAGTTTTGTTGCTTGCTTTCAATAAGGCAACCTCTCGCATTAAAGAGGAGGGACTTGATGTCCCCTAATTGTGGTTTGTTAAATTTCCATTTAAAAACCCAATAAGACCTTATATAGGGAAGATGAATGGGCAAGTGGTTCATCAAATCTATCATGGTGGATACTCTAGATATATCTTACTTGTTGGATATAGTGAAGTGAATGCTCTTAATTAAGCTATAACTAAGAAAAGTGATGTGCTTAAAATGAAATGATGGTTGGAATTGATAGTCTATAGTACTTGATAAAAAGTATGAATCATACTTAAATACTTAGTTTTATGTAAGTATATATCCCTAAGTTATGAAATAAAGAAAACATTGTCTTAATTGATTAAGTCGAGATAGATTTTAATCTGGAATGTTGATCTTAGACCTGAATAGTATCATTCTCCATTTATGGTTAACTTGAGCATGAGACCTAGTAAGGCAATTAAGTCCTACAGAGATTGAGGTCCTGGGATCAACTTAAACTAGATTTTAGGTATGAACCTTTCGTGGAGAAGGTGTCGTAAATCTTGACTATTCTTAATGATAATAATTACCTTGAAAACTTTAGATACCATGTCCCATACCGATTTCTTGGTGGGTTAACTCACTGCAATTGCTACACAGTCATATTCCTATAATGACAGGTATCATTATTTGGATACTGTTGTTTAGCAATTGTACTGAGTTATCTCATCAAGATGCTGGAGTGTGGCATGGTGTTGTCTTAAGTATAAACATTGATAGAGTTACGAAGACAAATTGGACCTCCTAGGTACACACCGTTATATTAACTTGTGGTGGCTACAGAAAGGGAAGTGGTCAAGTAACAAGGTGAATTGTTATGAAAACACTTACTTTCCCATAAGCATCATAGGATGACATAGAGGTACATCTTCATGTTGGTTAAACTGGATTTGTGCCTTGTTTAAGACTTGTGGTTGTTTAAAGCATTAACATTTGTGAATCCATATAACTGAATAAGTGATTAAGGTGAAACAACAATTTCCTAATGATGAGTATGTCATCATGGAATTGAGCATGGCATACATGACTCAAAAACTTTGCACAAAGTGGTGTAAGTTGTTGATTACACTATCAAGATTTCACCATTATCTAAGTTGTGAGATGCCTATGGATTTCATAGGTAGAACCCAGGTACACACTTAGGGGTTTTCACTTATATATCATATCATGTTAAAGGAGAACCAAAGGGATACATTTTATGTATGGGCTCGTACAGAGCATTGAGGGAGAACGAGTAAGTTTAGTGTTCTCTCATTTAGCTGCACATGAGTCATGACAGTTATCAGAAATGGATTTCATTAAGGTTTATGTAGATTTAAATATATGGGTATTTAAATTAGCTACATAAAGTAAAAAACAAAATCTAAATATGAGCTAACAAGAAGTGGTTGTTACAAACCATCAGGGTCCAAGGACCTAAAAAACCTTCATTATAATCCATCAGGATCCCGTATGATATGCCCTCATCCCATCCAAAGACACAAGTTACCATGCCAACTCCTAAAAGCAATTATCACAATCATTTCAACTGAAGAACATATTATCAATGGATTGTTATCATCTAGAAGCCCTTCATCTTATAGAAGAAAAATCATGTTTCCATTCATACCCATAGATCCGTTTTTCCCCTAGGCATAGTCTAGTCATCTATAATTTATTTTCCACAACACACCACATTATACAAAAATCCAAGGACCTGCATGTGTTTCTCAAGATGTTTGATAAATTTCTCTTTCCAAAGTAGATAAATCTCCATTTCTCCAATTATTTTTAAACTCAACATATGCATCAAGAAAATGGTCAACATACTCATATTTACTTGTATTCACCATACATACTCTTAAAAAGGGACCATCTGTTCCTATTGCATTTTTCTTAGCAGGAGGGAAATCGACACCAAACTTCACACACATATCATTCTCTTTTTTGAAGGGAAGGAAATAACTTGTATCTAAAAATCCCAATCCTTAGGTGAAATGACCTGATGCATTCCCAAAAATTTAGGAAACAAGGAATGCTCCATCACTTGGTCAGAAAAAGGGGGAATAAGAGCACATACTCCTTACTTCACAGGCAACTCAGTACCAACATCTTCTGGGACCAATATCAAATCACCAACCTTATATTTTTCATTGACTGATACATCATTCTCGGTAATATTCCATAAATAATCTTCCCTTTTATCTAAGGTCATGGCATCATTTTCAGGGACATGAGGATATCAATTCATCAGCATTCAGGTCTTTTGATAACTCATACGATAGTCTGAGATGTTTCTTTTGTTCCACTATTACATCTAGCAAAATGCATTTGTCTTCTACTAAGGGGACACCTCCATTATATTGAGCAATTATTTCATCCTTGATCAAAGCAATATTATGATCAAATGAAGTACAACCTATGTCTAAAACCACTGCATCAAAACCTTTGATCAAATCTTGGCATACCCTAGAGATAATATCCTATAATTCATTAGTTATTCGGGTACATAGGATGTTAGTGGAAGACAGCCCACCACTTTGTTTTATGGAGCCACGTAATACATCTCTTCCTTCACTGCCCAATTTCATGTTGTCAACACTGAGCACATTTTCAAAATACATCGGGCACGAGGCATAAAACATTTTTCACACTAGACATAAGCATAATCAATTTGATCATTCTACCCAATACAATCATAAATCAGTGTCTTAACACCTAACATGTGTCTTTTCATGTTATTTTCTTCATTCTTGAAACACATGAACCTTCTTCCTTCAACTGAGTACAAGGTATCTTCATCATATTCATAAAAGAAAGAAGCAGGGTCATCACTAAATTATTTTCCAAATAAAGTTACCATTTCCATCCGTGAATAAACAAATCTCTGAGGTAAAGAATTGAACCAGTATCTAGCATCTCATTTCATTGTTTATATGAATATCCTCATAAAAATATCTTCATAACTCACCTGGTATTCATGTATCATTTCCTCAAACATGGCAAGATGTTGTTCCATAGAAGTATTACCATATCCTTGAATAATAGGTAACTTGAGTCTGATCCTAGCATGGATCTGATGGGGGTATCCACATATTTTATTGAATTCCAAGGGTTTGAACAAACCTAATTTAAAAGGAACTTTAGAAGGAAGATAACCCTCACCACTATCACAAATACCCATGGAACACTACACAAAAAACTGATTCTTACAAATAAATCTTCACCACATAAACTCCAAATGGCACAATGGTAAACATTGAACATAGGGTTGAAACAAGATACAGAAATTCAGTTGATCCTCATCAAAATGAAAAAACCATTGGTCTACTACAACCAAAAGGATAACGGGGTCACCACCAGAGTCATAACTCCAAAAAAATTAAATCATATGAAATCATGAAAAAAATCCATAGATCACATTACGTTTTCAAATATCATAGAGATCAACAAAAGAATGTCAAATCAAAAACCCAAGATGAGTACCAAAATTTTAGTCCTTGGCAACAGTGCCAAAAAAGGTGTTGGCTCCCGGATTTACACCCCCAGGGAAGGGGAAGTGGAATAAAGATGTGTAGGGGAGGTCAGGAGATGGAGGGAGACCCTCACAAGATGTCATCTTGTAGCTAGGAGAATACCTCCCTTTGGTCACCCGTCTACCCTTCGTAAGGGAATGACGGGGAGGTACCCAAACAAAGGGTGTGGTGTTAGGAATATTTGCTTTAGTGGTCACATTTGTTAGTATTATATTATGTAGAATTATTATTAAAATGAGTTAACATAAAATAACTCATTTAATAATAATATAGTAGTTTAGAATAAATTAATACAATCTCATATTTCTCATATTGAGTTGTATTTTATTATTGTACGTGAGTTGTAGTACAACTGACTAGAGATTTTAGGGAACTATTAGAGATATTATGGGATATTATGAGAGATATTTGGGATAGAAATTGAGTGATATGTGGATCATGGAGAGATAAGGGGGATTCATGATGTGAGTTGACTCCTCTTTTGTAGGAGATCAAATTTCTATATATTTTTCATGATTGAGTAAGAGTGTTTTTTTAAAATCCATTTGAAGAATAGATTGTATCTTTCATTTTAAGATCTGGTTTTCCCTAAAATTTTGTGGGTTTCACAATCTATGGGTGAGACAACTACATAAAAATATTTAGGTGAACCCAGATAATAGTTTTGGATAAAATTATTATTCATTGCATTTGCATATCACGTTTGAGTTGTTAGTTTGCATGCACCAGAATTTTGTCTCTTCCCACATCTATTTGATCTGAAAATCAATTTTAACTAGAAATTTTTTACACAACAAAATTTGCTTTTTATTGATTCTTGATTTTAAAATTAACGATTATGACCTTTTTATTTTTTTAATAAAAGATTAAAACCTATAAGTACTGTGCAAAAATACAGAGAAATGAAGATAATTCACCAGCAATTCGACACAAGAAGTGATAACGAAGTTCAGTACTTGAGGCCTACGTCTCTGGGTCCGGTTGAATGGGACTGATCTATTAAAATATTGAAAATAATTCTTTACAAATAATTCTACAAAATTCTAACCTTCTCATAGTCTTCCTCTATCAAAAAAAATAGGGGTTGCTTTTTACTTCTCCTCAAAATTCCACTCCTAGCTCAAGTTATGAGCATTTCAATAATTTACACAGTCCCGAATGCTACTTCAAATACAATAAAGCTCCTTTTATAGTGTTTCCAAGCAGCTGGCTCAACGGTTAGGCACCTATTATTTTGCATGGGAGGTTAGCAGTTCAAATCCCCCTACCTCCACTTCCCTCTCCTTATCCTTAGGCGGCTTTGTAGAGCTTTATCCCACATTGTGGGTCCAAAAATGGAGGAAGGCCTTTAATAATGTAAAGGTGGTGCAGGTTTAACATTGGCTTAAGAGCTGCCTTAGCCGCTTAGGATGTGGGCACCTAGTTGGATAGATAGGTGAAGCACATGGTTTAGATTAGGTGTTAGTTAGGGTATTTAATTATAGATTTTGGAGGATATTTCAACGTGGAGGGATAAGGAGTTAGGATATTTGGAGAAATGTGTGGCAAGTTGAATTAATGCATGGAATTTGAATAAGCTTGGCCATTTACAAAGTTGGCTTAACAATATCCCACATGCATCAAATAATTACACTATGAAGAATATAAATTCAAGGCTCTTGATATATGAAATGAAAATGAGGCCAAGACACCCCTCTATAACTGAGTGTCGAAAACTGGCGTTCCAAAACAACTTTTTACTCATCATCTATACTTTCCATGTGTCGCATTTTAATTTTTCCACGTGGTGAATGCACATGTCCACTCTACGTTTTGTGCCCAAAATTTTCCAGTTGCCCTGAAATTTCAGCAAGCCATAACTTTTGCATACTAGCTTCATTTCCCGCAAACGAGATATCGACGGAATAGCATAATTTTTCTCCATGCTTTAAAAATGACTGTAACTTATTCTGAGAAGATCTTAGATCGGTGTTTCTTGGTGAGGATCCTCTGGATCATTCCTCCCTACTGAGAAACTTTTGACCCCAAAATTCAACTTAATTGGTGAATAAGTGAGGGTATTTCTCCCTCACCTTTCCGGTTTCCATCCATTTAGCCTTGTTTGGATGCATGCCTTTAAACCCAACACAAAGATACTCAATATCACCCCTTCATGAAGTTCTGACCTTCCTGTCCAAAATGATGTCTTCCTGCAACTCATCAAGATACTTAGGAGAAAAATCATCAATGGAAGGCATTATGTTAGCATCATCATGATCAACAATCATAGGCGGTTCATACAATCTTAAATTCTCAACATTAACAACTGAGTAGATTTTCATATATGGAGGAAAATCTAACCGGAAAGCATTGTTACCAATTTTTTCCAATATTTGGAATGGACCATACCTTATAGGTTTTAATTTTTTACCTTCACCTGTCAGTCTTTCCCTGCTGATGTGAAGCCAAACTAAATCACCAACTTTGAACTTGTGATCAGTTCTATGTTTATCATGCCTAGCTTTGTACTTAGCCTGACTTTTCTCCAATTGTTCATGGACATACTGATGAACCTGTTGAATTCTCTGAACAAATATTTTAGCCCTGTCATAATCACTTGAACCATTAACAATAGTTTCATGTCCATAATATACATCTAAAGGAGAATTAGGTAGATATCCATAACAAGTCTCAAATGGAGACTTCAAAGTAGAAGAATGTAAGGCACGATTATAAGCATGTTGCACATAGTATAGATGTTCATCCCATAACTTAGGATGTTTGCCACAATAGCCCCTAAGAAAATGTACTACTGTGCGGTTTACAACCTCTGTTTGACCATCAATCTGTGGATGAAAAGCAGTGCTCTTTTTCAATTTTGTGTCCATTAACCCCCACAATGTTGACCAAAATTCCCCAAGAAATCTAGAATCCTGATCAGATATAATTGAAGTAGGTAATCACAAAATGAACCCAAACAAACTGAAAAAATAAATGTGTAGTTCCCTCACCAGTTATTTGTTTAGTACATGGAACCAACACACACATTTTGCTAAATCTATCCACTACCACATATAAGTAATCATGTTTCTTCCATGTCATGGGCAAGCCTCCTACAAAGTCCATGGAAACACTTTCCCAAGGCCTTGTCAAAACAGGAAGAGGAGTGTAAAGTCCTAATTTCCTGTTACTTGGCTTGCTTGTGGCACAAAGAACACACCCCTTAATATACTTGTTTACATGTTCATGCATTCTAGGCCAATAAAAATATTTCTGTAAATGTGCAACTGTCTTACTAACACCAAAATGCCCTGAAATAAGAGAAGTATGTGCTTCCCTAATCATATGCACACGTTCATTTTTTGGAATACAAAGTTTACCAGAATGATATAACAATCCTTCATGCAAATGATAATATTTTTCTCCTACTTGTTTCCCACTTACTAGATCCTCATACACTTCTCTAAAATCAACATCATTAACATATTGTTCCTTGTAACTAACATGAGCCAAAGAACTATGTTGTAAAAGGATAGATGCTACTACCACTGGTGGTCTAGCTAACATGTCGACAACCTTGTTTTGAATACCTTTTGTATACCTTATTACAAGATGAAATTGTTGCAAAAATCCCATCCACCTGAAATGTCTAGACTACTGCAATTTGGTTTGTGTTTGTAAGTACTGAAGCAGTTGATGGTTAGTATGTATAATTGTTTCTTTTCCCATTAAATAATGCTTCCACTTTTTAACACTTTGAACCAAAGCATACAACTCTTTATCATAAGTTGGATAGTTTCTTACCACACTTGTAAAGGTTTCTGAATGGTAACACACTGGTCATTTGTTCTGCATCAAAACTGCCCCCATTGCATAGTCACTAGCATCTGTCTCAATCTCAAATGAATATTGTAAATATGGAAGTGCCAAGATCGGAGCGGTACTTATCTTCTCTTTCAGTGTATCAAAGGCTTTCTGTTGATTTCCTCCCCACTGAAAGACCTGTTTAATACTTGTCAAAGCATGCAAAGGAGATGCAATATATGAGAAGTTAGCAATAAATTTTCTCCAGTACTGAACTTGCACCTAGAAAACTCCTAACTTCCATCACATTAGTGGGTCTAGGCCATTTCACAATAACCTCTATTTTTGTAGGATCAATTCTCAATTCATCATTTCCTACAATATAACCCAAGTAAATTAAATATGTTTTTCCAAATTCACATTTTGACATCTTCAAATACAATTTCTCTTTCCTTAGTGCATCTAAGACTTTCTGGATGTGTTTAACATGTTCATCCCATGACTTACTAAAAATAAGAATATCATATAAGTAGACAATAATGAAATTATCAATGAATGGCCTAAATATATCATTCATAACTCTCATGAATGTTTTCGGTGCATTGCACAAACCAAAAGGCATCACTAACCATTCAAACAATCCCTGTTTCATTTTAAAAGTAGTTTTCCAAACATCACCTTCTGTAATTCTTACTTGGTGATAACCACTTCTTAATTCTAACTTAGTGAAATAAATTGCACTCTTTAATTGATCCAGTAAATCATCTATTCTAGGAAGAGGGTAACGATTCTTTATAGTAATCTTGTTTAAAGCACGAAAATCAACACACATTCTCCAAGTGTCCATCCTTCTTAGGAACCAAAATAATTGGCAAACCACATGGGGATGTACTTGGACGAATTATACCTTGAGCCAAAAGTTCCATTACCTATCTCTTGATTTCCTCATTCTCTACTACTGACAACCTGTACATTCTGATATTGGGAAGAGGTGCATCCTGAAGCAACTGTATCTCATGTTGAACCCCTCTTTTGGGAGGTAGACCTTGTGGATCCTAAAAAACATCATCAAAATCAGAAACAATTTTTACCAATTCATCCTTATGTTTCATATCACAAGTCTCAAAAGCCATCTCATGTTCTTTCTCTTTGGCTTTGACCACCATGAGCACAAAACTTTTTTTCTTGAATTTACTAGCCTTTTCATTTGACATGCAGTTACCAAGGATAGATTATTCTTTTCACGGTGAGCTCTAATAATAAACTCAATTCCATCCTTTACAAGCAAATATTTATTTTCTTCCCTATAGAAGATTGCTTTACGATCATATAAATAAGGACTTCACAAAACCACCCCACAAATATCCAAAGGAACTACATCCAATTCAACCTCATCTATAAACTTGTCTGTAATGGAAAATCTGAAAGTACAAGTTTTAGTTACATGTAGTTTTGCATCATCACAAACCCAGCCCAAAGGATAAGGCTTAGGATGTGGATTAGTTTTGAGTCCTAATTTCTTTACAACCTCCTCAGAAATCAGATTAGCTTGAGATCCACTATCAAAAAGAGTATCAATTTTCGTATGTTTTGAAATCACTCTAATGTGGAAAATATCATTCCTTTTCTTATCATCATGTATAGTTTTGTTTACTAGAAGAAGATGCAACATTTGTAGTACTATTGTTAGAAATTGAAAGTTTTGATTTACCTTGAAAACTCATAGCTGTGATCTTGGTTTCATCACCTGAATCTGACCCAAGATCATGAACTACAGTGTTTGTTTTCTTTTCATTTCCTTTCTTAACCATCCATTTAGGTTTCAATTCAGATGTAATTTCCAACATTTAGACTCATCATGGTTCTTTTTACAATGATTACAAAATGGTTTTTCATCTTCCTTCTTAACAGTAGAGTTTGTCTTATGCTTACCCTTTCCTTTTCCTTGTTCTTTCGAACCTTTTCCTTCAGATTGCTTGTTCTTTTGTTTAAAAGAAGAGAAAGAGGAATCCTTTTTCATTTTCCCTCATGCTTCCAAATGGGTTTCTTGAACATGCATACTGCATCAAGATTAGTAGGACCTAAAACAAGTATCATATGCCTTAGATAACTATGCAATCCACCAATATATTTAAGCAGTGTTTCTTCTGTGTTTAGGGAAATTCCAAGAATTAGAGCCCTTTTCCTAAATTCTTGTGTGTATTCTTGAACAATTTGTCCCTTACTTTGTCTTAATTTTTTCCAATCCATCATAGCTTGTTGCTTATAACCAAGAGGATAAAATTATTTGCCTAAGATTTGAAACAAATTCAGACCAAGAAGTGATTTCTATACCTTTGGTTTCTTCCACTTCCTGAAGCTTACTCTCCCACCAAATGAGTGTTGTGCCACCCATCTGGAGAGTTTCCAGATGAATCTTTGCTTCATCATCAACAATTTTCTGAACCCTGCAATATACTTCTATCTGCTTGACCCAGTTATCCAACTTCTCTACATTTAGCTCTCCAGTATACATAGGCAATTCAAACTTGATATCTAACTTTAATGAAGGAAAATCAGATTTCAAAGGGTCTCTTTTAGGATTATCAGAACTAGAGCTTTCTTCTTTCTTACCTTCTCTAGTTCCCTTTTCCCTTTTTCTATCTTGGTACATTTCTTCCACCATTTCCTTCATCTATAGGAATGATTGACGAAAGTTTTCTTCCTCTCGATCCGCCATTGTAGGACTTCGAGATCGTTTGGTACCAATTTTGGGATCTCCTTCAACTAACTCTCCTTCACCCTTCTTAGATCGAGAACCTTGCTAACATCCAACACACAACTTGCAATCCAAAAATAGTTAATCTGAACCAAAAATTAGTCAAAACCAATTCTGATACCAATGATCTGAAAATCAATTTTAACTAGCAATTTTTTACACAACAAAATTTGCTTTGTATTGATTCTTGATTTTAAAATTAAGTGATTACAACCTTTTTTTTTTTAATAAAAGATTAAAACCTGCAAGTACTATGTAAAAATACAGAGAAATGAAGATAATTCACCAGCAATTTGACACAAGATGTGATAACGAAGTTCGGCACTTGAGGCCTACGTCTCTGAGGTCCGGTTGAATGGGACTGATCTATTAAAATATTGAAAATAATTCTTTACAAATAATTCTACAAAATTCTAACCTTCTCATAGTCTTCCTCTATCAAAAACAATAGGGGTTTCTTTTTACTTCTCCTCAAAATTCCACTCCTAGCTCAAGTTATGAGCATTTCAATAATTTACACAGTCCCAAATGCTACTTCAAATACAATAAAGCTCCTTTTATAGTGTTTCCAAGTGGCTAGATCAACGGTTAGGCACCAATTATTTTTCATGGGAGGTTAGTGTTTAAATCCCCTACCTCCACTTCCCTCTCCTTCTCCTTAGGTGGCTTTGTAGATTTTATCCCACATTGTGGGTGTGAAAATGGAGGAAGGCCTTTAATAATGTAAAGGTGGCGGTTTTAACATTGGCTTAAGAGCCACCTTAGCCACTTAGGATGTGGGCACCTAGTTGGATGGATAGGTGAATCACATGGTTTAGATTTGGTGTTAGTTAGGGTATTTAATAATAGATTTTGGAGGATATTTCAATGTGAAGGGATAAGGAGTAGGATATTTAGAGAAATGTGTGGCAAAAATGTGTGGCAAGGAATTAATGCATGGAATTTGAATAAGCTTGGCCATTTACAAAGTTGTCTTAACAATATCCCACATGCATCAAATAATTAAACTATGAAGAATATAAACTTGAGGCTCTTGATATATGAAATGAAAAAGAGGCCAAGACACCCCTCTATAACCAAGTGTCAAAGACTGGCACTCCAAAACAACTTTTTCCTCGTCATCTATACTTTCCACGTGTTACATTTTAATTTTTCCATGTGGTGAATGCACATGTCCACTCTACGTTTTGTGCCCAAAATTTTCCAATTGCCCTAAAATTTTAGCAAGCCATAATTTTTGCATACTAGCTTTGTTTCCTGCAAACGAGATATTAACAGAATCGTATAATTTTTCTCCACGCTTTAAAAATGACTGAAACTTATTCTAAGAAGATCTTAGATCAGTGTTTCTCGGTGAGGATCCTCTGGATCACTATTTATCATTGTTAACTCATCAAATACGTCCCTCACGTGTTCCTTTGTGTTGTGTAAGATAGAATTTTTGCTTCAATCAAAGCTCGTTTATGGTATTTGTTCACGTCTCGGGCTTCATCCATTGTTCAATGTCTAGATATGAGCTATTTTAAAAATAAGGGTTTTTCTTTCGATCATGTAAAGTCACGTTTTTAAAAAAATGTATATCAAGTGTCAAATGTCTAAAGTAATTTAGTGTTCAACATCAAAGGTCATATTTTTAGATTGTTTACTATAGTCTTTTATGTGAACTTTGTCATTTGTGCATAGGTTTGTTTACGTGTATAGTATTTTTAGGATGTTTAGTATGTTTTGTTACATTAAATTTTATTTATAAGTCACAATTCTATTTTCTAGAGTTTTATTTATTAAATTGAGTCAATGTAATGATTATAATCAAAATTAATGATTAGTGTCATTCACGTAGTTTTTTATTAAATTGTCATTTTTTTATAGTATCATCTATAAGTGTGTCGTCAAGTCGTAATTGTGTTTTCAGTTAAATGTCAAAAATTTTAAAAATTAAATAGTCTTGTTCATCGTCCTTTGGCTAAATTCGAGTCAAAAATTTAAAGTCATTTTTGTGTCATCAGGAAAATTGTAAAAAAAAAAGGTTTCCTACATTTTTCCTAGTCACATTTTCACTTGTACGCGATGACCAAGTTCAAATTGAGGGGGGAATTTCATATTGAGCTTAATTTGTGCAACATAAAAGGACTGATTTTCAAAATGTTTTGAGTAACTAAGAAGTTTCAGATGGAGGATGGAGGTAAAGGAGGAAGGAGGTCAATCAATGACCTCTCACCAGCCACAAGCGACGAGGCCACATAATGAAGTTGTGGCATTTTTTTAGTTGTGTGTTTGATTTCCGCTATGTGAAAACATAAGAACAGTTGGATCATACATGTTCAAAATTCTAATGTGTGAGCAATGTCTTTTATTTTCCTTGGATGTAAGAAGGTGATGAGAGCTAAAATATTATTGTTATATCTAGGTTAGTTGGTTGACCTTATAAAACCATCGTTTGTTATGGTTGTTGGTTAACCACATGTAAAACCATCATTTGTTTGTAGTTTGTTGGTAAACCGAGTGTAAAACCATCTTGTTTGTTTATAGGTTGTTGGTATACTGAGTGTAAAACCATCATGGGTATTTTTTGGTTGGTGGTTAGCCCAGTGTAAAACCATCATTGGAGTTAGGTAGCAATACAAGATAATGTTTTCCCCATGTTCGCACTAAGGGGGGAATGTTAGGAATATTTGTTTTAGTGCTCACATTTGTTAGTATTATATTGTGTAGAATTATTATTAAAATGAATTAACATAAAATAAATCATTTAATACTAATATGGTTGTTAGTGAAAAATCACAGCACCCCCAAATGAGTTCTAAAAATCTACTTTTCTAAGGAAGAATCATATTGTGTGATTGCATAACATTGAACTTTCCCCAAGGTGTGGGACCTTACAAAAGTGGGAAAGCTCTTCAGAGAAGGTTGGTTCCTCTTCCTAAACTACCTGCCACAAGCTATTCTAGTGCAGGCAAGCTAATCTAATCCTAATATAACTTCCAAGGAGACGAGGAGAGAAAGAAAACATGAAAAAACAAATCCTGGACTAAAATGGTGATACACCAGAGAAGGAAAGTGTTGATCATCTACTAAACTACCATGGAACAAAGAGAGGTGAGCAACGGAAAGGATGGATAGCAGCATCATAGACCATGCAGAACACACATCAAATCAGATTCACACAAAAAAAATTCCAAAACCCCATGAACATAGCTCCCAGATCTACAAATGAACATTCAAAACACGCACAGATACCCTAGAATGAAGAGAGGCAAGAAGATGCATTCTAAAACAAGCAAAGGATTGACAAATGCATCACAAAAACATATTTTTATTGCTCCAGATTTACACAGTGCACCATTTCATGGGAAAGAGGCAAAAAATGCCATTAAAAAGTAGCGGAGGAGGTTCAAACTCCATTTTCAACACCTAGGGAAGAAAAGAATGGGGAGGCAGAGAAGAAAAATGAAAAACCTCTAACTCCTTGAAAATGTGCCTATGTTTACATTTTATAGAAGAAACAAAGAAGAGAGGAAAAAACATGGTATTTGTTCCAACCACCTTTAAAAATGTGTTTTAATTCTTCATCTTTTGATGGGCTCGATGCAAAATCTCATATTTCCATGTATCTACTTCACAGACCAAAGAAAATGACCCATACTTCATTAAAGCATCAACAACAGCGCTAGTAGTTGAAACTAGTTTTTTTAATCTTTTCTGTGCCAAAACATGTTTTGTAATATTCCAGAGCAATCCCATAAATCTTCACCAAAATGCAAAATTGGATTTTCCATTATGAAGAGAATCTCCAGATCTTTCCATTGGTACCAAGATTGTAGAAAATGGAGCTCTGGATCAAAAGATATGGCCCTTTGAGTATTTCCTTTACATTTTCTGCTAAAATTGGCTCAGGAAAATTTTACACATTTCCCCCATAAATCCATTGATGATGTGGCATCTGTTGGGGTCGGTAGAGGCAGGGGCTCCTTTTTTTTCCCTTCTGATAGCCTGCATTTAAATCATAAGCTTTTGATGGGACCGCGGGTCGCATTTCGAGTTTTATGCCTTTTGGAAGAAAAGGCAATTTTTCACTTTTTCCTCTGATGCCCCACCGGTCTGAGTTCATTTGGCAAAAAAACTCTCCCAAGCTCTGCAAGTCCGCCTTGGGAAAATTTTCCCTTCTAACTTCGCCAAGCCATACATTAATAACAAAGGCTCTGTACTCAAAAAATACAATGAGTTAGAAAGATTTCTTACCTTTCTGGAAAGGGGAAGAAATTCTCTATCTTTTTTTGAGTGCTTGAAACTTGTAAAATTCTAAATGAAGCACAAAAAGGAGGTAAGTTAACCCAAAATAAGAGGGAGCTTATTTTGGTTAACAATAGTAGTTTAGAATAAATTAATACAATCTCATATTAAGTTGTATTTTATTATTGTACGTGAGTTGTAGTATAACTCGCTAGAGATTTTAGGGAACTAGTAGAGATATTATGGGATATTATGAGAGATATATGGGATATAAATTGAGTGATATGTGGATCATGGAGAGATAAGGGGGATTCATGATGTGAGTTGACCCCTCCTTTGTAGGAGATCGAATTTCTATATATTATAACCTCTCTACAATAATAAATTGAGCCAAATGAATTGAGTTTGTGCGTTAAATATGTGTTTTATTTAGAATGTTATTTAGTGTAATCTAATACCAAAATAATGTGTGGCTTCTCTCCCTGCTACTTTTGACTCTACCTAAGTCAGGGTGAGAGGACCTGTCATCACCAATCCGGCACTATGATAATTCTTCACCGGGAACTCCTCGTGCTATGATTATTTACTAATGCACAGCCTTTAGTTTGGTGGATGTAATCTGGAAACAAAACAACAACATAACACAAAAATACCATCGACTATGATAAGACATAATGATGAAAAATCTGAAATATCAAAGTAAATTATAATATTAACATGAAATTGTTACAATCTCACCCATGAGGTACTTTAAGTGTTACTGACTTCACTTGACTTTCACCAAGACTATGGGAGAAACTTTACAATTACACCTCTTAATGGCTTCTTCAACACACCTTTAAACTGATGGCTTCCTTCGCACACTTCCTACAATATTTCTCACTACTTCCATCTATCAGATGCTACTATTTAGTGTCGACATCTTCCCCCTTCCTAGCTTCTACTCCGTCCTCGGAGTAGACTATTCTGGTGCTTGGAAAATCTTCAACTTGTCGTGGTTGACCCATTTCGTAATGGGAGTGCCATCCAATTCCTCCAGTCGGTACGTACCATTTTCATGCACAGCTGCTATTTTGTAGGGCCCCATCCATTTTGGAAGAAATTTTCTCTTTCTTTTTTTGTATCTGGAATCATATACTAGAACCAAGTCATTCACATGAAATGGAGACCACCGGATCTTTTGATCAAAGTATTCCTTCTGCTTCATTTTCTTCTTATGGCTTGTATCCTTTGTTATTTCTCTCATTTCCTCCAGCAAATGAAGATGTACCAACCTTTCTTTTACTGAATCACTTTCATCCATCCTTTCATTTTTCATAACTCTCACAGTGGGAATATCAAACTCAATAGGAAGAACTGGATCAATGTCATAGGCCAACTGAAATGGGGAGTATCCTGTTGCTAACTTTGATGTTGCCCTATATGCCCACAATGTTGCATGAATCCTTTTATCCCATTTATGTACCTGCAAGACTGCATCTTTTGCTAGAATTTGACACAACACAAAAAAAAATTTGTTCCACCTGTCCATTTGTGCTTGGCTTGTATGTTGTTGCCTTCCTGTGCTTAATAGAAAACTTATTGACTAGGGCTTCTACCACCTCATTAATGAAGTGGCTTCCTTGATCTATTACAATTTCTAATGGGCAACCAAATCTGGTGACAATGCATTCATACATGAACCTTGCCACTTCATCCATGGAAGTTGTTTTCAATGGCCTAGCTTCAACCCACTTGGTTAAATAATCTGTGACAACTACAATATACTTATTTTGGCGTGATGTAGTTGGAAGTGGACCTACAATGACTATTCCCCACTTTTCAAAGGGACCAAGGGGAAGAATAGGACATAATGGAGCTGATGAAGTCTTACGGTTACCATGTGTTTGACAAATATCACATGTCTTACAATAATTATAACAATCTTTAAAAAGAGTGGGCCAGTGATAACCTGCATCCAAGATCCTTCTTGTTGTAAGTTGTCCAGAGAAGTGCCCTCCACATGTACCATTGTGGAATTCTTCTGGCAGTTCCTTCCCTTGACCACGTCCAACTGCCCTCTTGTACTGTCCATCACGTCCTATTCGAAATAATACTCCATGCAAAATAGAATATGGACGACTGGCTTGAGTAATCTTTCTCTTAGTCTTTGCATTGGCACCATCAGGAAACTTGAATTCATTCAGATAATTCCAAATATCTATGTATTCACTAGGGATTGTGTCAAGGGATAACAAGGCTGCATCGGGGAAATCATCATCATCACAAGATGATCCTAAACCATCATAGGCTCGAGAGAGTGCATCTGCATTGACATGCTTCTTTCCTGGCCTATCTTTAATATCAAATTCAAATTCTTGTAGCAAAATTATCCATCTTGCTATCCTCCCTGATGGGTTAGGCTTATTTACAATATATTTTAGAGCCTGATGATCTGTTATAACTAGAAATTTTTACCCTAGCAAGTAATTTCTAAACTTCTTTACAGCAAAAATGATAGCCAGAGCCTCTTTTTCAGTTACAGTATAATTTACCTCAGCACTGCTCATTTGTCTGCTCCCAAAGTAAATTGGATGTTCATTCCCATTTTCATCCTTTTGGCTCAAAGTACTTCCTAGTGCTGCATCTGAGGCATCAGTGTACACAATGAATGGCTTGCTCCAATCTGGATTCTTCAAAACAGGTGAAGACACCAGGGCTTCCTTCAGTTGTCCAAAAGCTTCATGCACCTTATTTCCTGGTTCATAAGTAACATCCTTCTTCAAGAACTAGGTTAGTGGCTGTGCAATCTTTGAGAAATTCTTGATGAACCTTCTATAGTAACCCACATGGCCTAAAAATGATCTCAACTTACTTCTATTAAGAGGAAATGGTAAATCTTTGATTTTTGAAACTTTATCAGGATCAGTACCAATACCATCTCTGGATACAACATGCCCTAACAAAACGCCTTTAGAACATCCAAAGACACACTTTGTAGGGTTTAGTGAGGCTTGTGCTTCATCTAACCTTTGAAATGCTATCTCCATTTGGTGCAGGTGGTCCAAATTGCTCCCATAGATGCAAAAATCATCCAGAAATACTCTAATGAAGGTCCCAATGTAAGGTTCAAACACCCTATTCATCAAACGCTGGAATGTTGCTGGAGCATTACACAACCCAAAAGGCATAACTCTATAAGCAAACATTCCCCAAGGAGTGGTGAACGTGGTCTTCAGCTGATCTTTCTCTACTATACGAACTTGGTTGTAGCCGCTATATCCATCAGCAAAACTATAGCACTCCTGGCCAGCTACTTCGTCCAAGATCTGATCTCAAAATAGAAGAGGGTAATGATCCTTCTTTGTTGCCTTATTGAGCTTCCTGTAATCAACACAAATGCATAGATTCCCATTCTTTTTTATTGAGATCACAATGGGAGAAACCCATTCTGAATTCTCCGCAGCAAATATGAATCCTGCATCAAGCAACTTATCTATTTCTTCTTTTACAGTCTTGGAAAAATTAGGATTCATTCTATATGGCATTTGCTTTATGGGCTTAGCACCATCTACTAGCTCAATAGAATGTTCTACCCAGCTTACTTGACGGAGTTCCTTGTAATCAAAAGTGAATAGGTGTATGTACCTTCGAAAAAGCTGGAGGTAGGATTCCTTCTCACTCTCCATCACAGCATTACCAATCTTTATTTGTTGGAGACGATCATCAACTTCTTCTTCAGATAATTTTATGGGGTCATGAGTTGGTGTGACTGGAAGGATATCCATGACTGAAACATCAACCTCACTTTCTTCATCTTCATTGTCCACTTCACTGGTACTAGAGTAATCAGAGGATGTCCAATCATCAGTTTCATCACTTGAATCCACAGGTTCTGCCTTATGATGTTGAGGGATCACATTTATCTTCACCCTCTCTCTACCATGTCCAAGTGTCATGAAACCTTCATTCCAGTAGTTTCTTGCATGAACTCTCCTTAGCCATGGTCTTCCCAGCAGCATTGGGTACGCAACAGTACCATTTTTCATCACCTGAAATTCTACCACACATACCACACCCATAACAGATATTGCCACATTTGAAACTACACCTTCTGGTTTAGTTTTTCCTTTATTTAATGACCTTAACATAAGTGTTGAAGGGTGATCAATTTTTAAACCTAACATATTCATTACAGACTCGGTCATTACTTTAACTGCAGCACCTCCATCAACTAAGACATCATGAATTGAAATACCATTACATAATACCTCAGCTTGTGGAGCATAGGGATCTGCCTCTGCCTCCAAAACAGGGACCTCAACCTCCTTCCTTCTTCGAGCATTGAGTCCACCTCGCAACTCCCGCCTCTTCTCAGAAGACATAGCCAAGAGTTGACCATATGTAATATTTGCAGGCCTTTTGGACAGATCTTCCAAGATGGAGTATGGTCCTTGCCCCTGTGAAATCAGAAAATCCTGCACACCCAACTTTCTTCTCCTATGTTTCTTACTAGTTTCTTCTTTCATCTTCTTAGGATCATTTCCATCTTGATTATCTTTTTCTTTCTTTCTTTTTGTTACAAACACATCTACTTCATTATTTCTACTCTTATCTACTACATCAAAAGAATTCACAGGTGCTTTTCCTTTATTATTATCTCCTTTGCCAGATGTAGAAGCTCTATCTAGACAATTATACTTATAATGACCCTTTTTATAACAACCATAACAAACAACTTCAGAAATATTTCTTTTTGGACCTCTATCTCCTCCCTGAGAACTAAATTCCTTTCCTTGAAGAAGATTAATAGTTAACTAACCCATCTTTTTGAGAAAATCTTCATACTCAGTAGATGTACTAGGAGAAATATTTGTGCTCACCGGGAGTGGTTGTGGATTCTGGACCAAAGGTGCTGGTGTAGGCTCTACTTTAGCAACAATTTCTTTGGGCTCCTCTTCCATGCTTTCTTCTTTCCTTCTTGCAATCTCCTTTACTTGTTCAATGGTAGCTGGGTGGTCATACTTCACTCGTTGTCTAATCTCTGGCTTCATCCCAAGAATGAAGTGCTTACAGAGGAGATTATCCACGCCATTCATCAACACATCCACTAGTCCTTCCTTCCGGATCTGGGCATTGAGCTTCCTCCTTAGCTCTAGAACACGAGCATGATAATCCCTTATCTTCTCCTTCTCTCCTTGGGATAGCTTTGTGATCTCTATCATGAGATCTGCATATTTCTGTTGTTCACAAAATTCTTCAAGAAAACTTTCAGTTAATAAATCCCATGAATTTTTCACATTATCACCTAGTGTTTCAAACCACCTAAGTGTTGAACCATCCAAAAAGGTAGGAAAAAATTTAGTCCATTGATCCCTTCTTATAAGGCCATTACAAATACAAGATCGCTTAAACTCTTGAATGAAAGAAGAAGCATCTTCATTAGATTGAGCTGAAACAACAGGAATCTTTCCCATTTTCAAAAGTAACCACTGTGAAATACTAACTCACAAGTACAATCAACAAGACTTATGTGTACAAATAATTGGAATCACTATACTAGAAAGTGAATTTACACCTTTCTACAGTAAAATAGAAATGACCACAGTAAACTATGGTAAAAATTGACTTACTGCGGTAAAAACTGACTTTACTGTGGTAAACACTATTCACGATAAAAAGTGAAGTTACTGCGGTAAATACTATTCACAATAAAAAGTGACTTTACTGTGGTAAATACTATTCCAGCAAAAATGACTTTACCATGGTAACTACTATTCATGGCAAAAATGACTTTACCATGGTAACTACTATGCACAGTAAAAACAAGGTTACCCTCTAATTGATTTTTGACTAAGTGGGAATATCTCTCCAGAAAATCCACCAACGAGGAATGGTCCCGGCAACGGAACCAAAATGTCATCACCAATCTGGCACTATGATAATTCTTCACCGGGAACTCCTCGTGCTATGATTATTTACTAATGCACATCCTGTAGTTTGGTGGATGTAATCTGGAAACAAAACAACAACATAACACAAAAATACCATCGACTATGATAAGACGGAATGATGACAAATCTGAAATATCAAAGTAAATTATAATATTAACATGAAATTGTTACAATCTCACCCATGAGGTACTTCAAGTGTTATTGACTTCACTTGACTTTCACCAATACTATGGGAGAAACTTTACAATTACACCTCTTAATGGCTTCTTCAACACACCTTTAAACTGATGGCTTCCTTCGCACACTTCCTACAATATTTCTCACTACTTCCTTCTATCTGACGCTACTACTAATTATACTTAACAACATCATATTCCTAATACATACATTAATGAAATAGAAATTACGAAGGAAAATTTTAGTGTCGACAGACCCAAGAATGTGGTTAGGGAAACATGAAGGTTGGGGCACGGAGTCAGGGTGATGTTCTAGGGACTTTGAGTGGAACAAATCGGAACTATTTTTAGCCACCAAATATAAATTTCACTCAAAAGAGTGGTCACTAAATGCTATAATACCCGAGGACTCGATAAAGACTGTTAGGGGTAGTGTTGGTCCAACTCACAATTTTATCCCAAAGTTTATTTCACAAGTTATATGCAAGTTGATGATGAGGGACCTCAAATCAGGGGTGAGAACACACAATATATATGAGTTGATAATGTGTTTTCCCAAGTGGGTCAGTGGAACATAAGCAAGGCAATCTAGGACCTGCGTAATGAGTTAGGATTTTTGGTGAAAGTTATTTATATTTTTAGTGGGGATAAGTGGGATTTTGACATAATGGAGGAAAAAGGAAAAAATGTTTTTAAGGGGGGCTGGGGTACCTCTAGAAACAAAATGCCAACTGTCATATTTCCTTATTACTACATGAATACTGGTGAATAAAATGAACGAGCCTCTTGTAGGAAGTTGGTCTATCAGGAAATCTCTAGGCAAACCAAGATCTAAATTCTTGACAATCTAGCTTAGTACAACTAAGATAGGATCATCTCGTGTAAAATAATGCTAAATAGTATTGATCAAGGGACCCCCAAGAAATTACAAGTTATACCCCTAAATCCCACTTAGTTCGTAGGGATATTTTTATAGGCTTCAGAAGTGAAGTTTTCAAGTACCCCTAGAAAATGTCAAATACTCACACCCTTCCTAAACGAGAGCTAAATCATTGCAGGATATGTTTGTAGTCATTTATTTACCCTTAATACTATTTTCTAACCCCAAGCATGATGGCCTATCACCCATTGGGTGTTGGGTGCTCACCCAAGGCATGTGCAGGCACCGAGCCCCTCCTTTATGTGAGCTTTGTGAGAAGGTTCTGCCATTAATGGAG
Organism: Taxus chinensis; assembly: GCA_019776745.2. Lineage (NCBI taxonomy): Eukaryota > Viridiplantae > Streptophyta > Pinopsida > Cupressales > Taxaceae > Taxus > Taxus chinensis. The sequence goes on along the minus strand of CM034146.1, from coordinate 599,949,201 downwards.
GATGATTTACAGAAGTAGAAGTAAATTAACTTATTTAAAAAGGTAGAACTTGCAACTAATAGATCCACACATTAATGCATTTTAGAATCTAAATAAAATTTGTAAGAAGCATAACAAACTAGATATGAGCCATGACAAGTCATATAACACGAGGTTTTACACCCATAAACAAGTTATACAATTTGAATTGACTTATCTATTGATTTAAAGGAGTTCTGGTAGTCATATTACAGTCAAAAGGGTCATCTCAAACCATATACAATAAATGACAAAGACTTAACTCTTGTAAGCTTCTTTGATATGAGACCCTAACTATACTTTTCTCATTTTAACCCTTGTTACAGATCCTAGTGCCATACATAGGATTATGGAATCCCTTGCAACCCTTAGCACTAAGTGCTCTAAACCCTAGCATTAATATAGAACTTTGTTACTCTCCTTCTCTTTCTCTACATTCTCTATTATCTTTTTCTCCCATCATCTTTGTCTCTCATCATCCATATATCTATCTTTGGTCTGAGCATTACTTTATATAAAATCAACACCTACCACCATGCCTTCTCTAAATACAAATCGCGGGTCAAGTGTCGATGTGGTCCTCCATTGGTGAATACTTATCCCTTTGCAAACCCTCCACTCTCTATAATGATGTCTCCTAGGAATATTCCCTGTGGGGAAATCCTTTTCTTGACCTCTAAGGTTCCAAGCTAGCACCTTATCCACTCATCACACCTAGTCGGGTCCTCACAATTTTCCTCAAGTGCCCTTAGAACTCCAAATATGGCTAAGTCTTGTAAACCCATGTCCTTCCTCCCGCACGTGCTTTGGTTCCACCTAAACCCTTCTTAAACCCCTTTGTCCTGCACGCTTTCCCCTAAGCACCCTTCTTCTCACTAGTCTTGTGCATGCATGCCCTTTGGTACTTAGCCAATATTTCAGGGCCAACATCACCCCACACTAAGCATTTTCTCCATCCTTGGAAACATCCTTCTTATTCAAAGAATAAAGAATATTGGAACAAGGACAATCTGAATAAAGAATGAAAGAATAGAAGAATTTGTTATTATTGTAGGAGGAGTTGGAATTACTTCTTCATTATTGCCTCAATATTTTCCCAGGCATCTACCTCACCTTGCACCTACTGAATTAGGTCACCTACTAGAGTGTTCACCTCATCAAAACTAAATTCATTACTCTTAGCATTCATTGTATTTACAATGCCTTCTAGTTACTTGCTAAGATCATCTAGCACATCCATTATGTGAGTGACCTAGGGGTATAGCTCCTTAAGTCAATTCTTAATCGAACCCCACAAGGTTTCAATTATGTTGATTAGAGAACACTTGAAAGAACTCACACAAGAAGTCTGTGTAGGAAAGTAGGCCAGGTTTAAGGGTGTGAATGGATAGGAAGAGCACGCGCGTCGAGGGCAAGTTCAGCATTCGGGACTTAGCCTATTTTGAGCATGAAGACCTATTTTTAGAAGATAGCATGCAGAACACACCAACGATGCAGCGATGTGTGCGCCATACATTGTCTATCTTTAGAAGGATCGGATCAAAGCATTTTTCATGGAGACAAGCTAAGAATAGGATTGTCACTTGATTTAACTACAAGAGGTCTATAGATATCACACTTGCATGTGTGGTTATGCCTGTAAGTGGCACGTGGCTATTAATAGCATGCGGCCTATTTTTGGAATAGAGAAGCGGTGAAGGAAAAGTCCCCACCCTATACATATGATGCAATTCACATAGATAGAGATATAGAGAGGTATACGATGGAATTATTGTATCAGATCCATGCGTGCATTGGTATAGAATGACATTATTGTAAGGAGCTTTTATGTTTATTAATAGATGGAAGTTATTGGCTAAATCTAAGTGTCATTCATGTGTGTAATTGAGTAGTGCATGTTCTTGATTCAATCATGATTATTGTTTAAACTTGTTCTTTCATAACTTTGAATATGGTATGCATTGTAGAATGATGGATTAGTTATGGATCTATATGTTTATTCCTTCATCATGCTAACATCCTACTACAAAAACCCTAAAGAGGGACCTGGTACCTTTGTGCACTTTGAGTGAGTGCTCAGTCTAGGTTGAGTGATGTGCCAGCGTGACTAGGGTGTTGTCTGGTAATTCTAGGATGCATCATTGGTTCATTGTCAGGGACCTCTTTTTCATTTGTTTTCAGGATGGTTCACAATGAATACATACCGGTTAACCCTAGAAAGTATTGAGGAGTGGATACATGATCTGGAGGAAGAATATACATGGTAGTTTAGTAGTGGATCTGATTTTAACGCATGCACTTGGGTAGAACAGAATCTGTATGACAACTTATATGAGAGCTTTTTCACCATCTTTCTAGTAGAATTATATGAGTGGCTGATTACGTATGCATCTAAGTGGAATTGGAGGTATCGCACACTTGTCTGGACACAGGAAGAATTTCAGGCCCTTTATGATGCTGACTTGATCTGGACTCATGTTGTGGATACGTGGTTTTGTGGTGTTCTAAACAGTTATATTCTGGAATATTCAATTTTGACGTATTCTTTCCCAGAGGTAGCTAAATTCCAGTTTTTGTGGTATCTTAGAGGAACATATCTGCAAGGCATTCCACTTGCGATCAAGATCTTAATGGTAAATTTGAACCTGGAGAGTAAACTGATGGCTAACTAAACCTCACCACGTGTGAGGGTAGGAATAGGTTCGGTGAAAAATGGCAGACCTAACAGCAGAAAGGTAGAGAGAGGAAAAGTGGCTTAAGTATAATGAGGCACATGAGAGGGAGATAGAGAAGTAAAATACCATTGCAGAAAGTATGGTGTTGAGGAGAGAGATAGCTCATGAAGGATTTGAAGCTCACGTAGAAGACGTGGAGCTAGAGCATCAAGAACTCCCCCATCTTAGAAAGCATGACAGAGATCCCCCATTGGCCCTACATGGAAGTACACCAGTAAAGACTACTTGGGCCGTGGGTGGGCATCTTAATCCACCTGGTGACCTAGCCCTTGGGCTTGGTTTTTTAGTATCTAGTATGACCAGTAATCAACAAGTAATTTTGGGGAGTAAGAGAGAAAGTACATCAATGGTAGAATAGATGGATTCAATGTTATTCAGAGGTGTGTTTTTAGGTACATCGTCTACACATAACGTAAGTGCACCAAATGTTGGGTTCACCTCTGGAAGTGGAACTACCTCACAGACTGTAGAGGTTTAGTATAGTACTACTATCGGAGCACATGGGAGTACATCTACAGGTCCTATTCCATCTACTGGTGGAGGATCAGGAGGTATAGGTGGTTCTAGTTCTGGTGGATCTGGTGGTTCTGGAGGCAGAGGAAACATAGGAGGTTCTGGATCAGGTGGTCAAGGTCTGCGGCAACCACAGAACATTTATATGGAGATGTCTCTTTGTCTTCCAGAGTATAGAGGCATAGAGGATGTTGTTGAGCATGTGCACATGTGTGAAATCTTATGGCATGCGTAAAAGGGATCATGGCTGCTGAGCGCAAGGCAAGTCAATTCACTACTACCTTGTAGGGATGAGCACACAACTGGTATAGGAAGTTTGACCCTGATCAAACTTGAGTGGATTATGCAGTGTTGAAGGATGCTTTCTTAAAAGAGTTCTATATCCTATAATTTGAGCAGAAAGTATTAGTGTGCTCAAAGATATCAAGCAAGGCACCACTGAGAGTGTACATGAGTATGATGCCCGCTTTAAGACACTTCTATCTAAGATTTCTTATGATATTCACACCAGCCAGCATGCACAATGGTTCGTTGGAGGATTGATTACACCATTTAGAAGAGCATTGTCACATAAGACATACACTGATCCATGTGAAGCACTTGAAGTAGCTTTGCATGCTGAGGCAGTTGGGAGCATTGACACTGGTGTTAGTCCATTCTTAGAGGCACAAATTGCAGCTATGGCTAAACAGTTAGAGAAGCTATCAGCAAATTCAGCCCATGAAATGCACTTAGGAATTTGGTGTACAAATTGTGAAGTAGAAGGTCACACCAAGGATAGTTGTCCTCGTAGAACAGTACGCTCATTACTGTTAGACTGTGAGATCTGTCATTTGAATCATGATGCTAGTCACTGTCCTTTGTTACAACATGCATGATAAGGAAGAATGTATCCATCTTTTGCAAAATTTACAGTCCACGACCCATGATACTGAGGATTGTCAATTGATTGGTCAGATCTAGGATGCTATAAACATTGGGGTATGACAGACAAGTGTAATAGATAATTCTAAGGGTAAGAATGAGCACCAGGATCGGGATCATAATCAAATGTGCTATGATAGGAATGAGGGCCATTTTGAAGGAGGTCATGGAAGAGGATGTGGATATCACAGTGGATATGGAGGATGAGGCCACGGTGGAAGAAGAAGTGAGTTTCCTCAAGGAACGTGCTATACATGTGGATCCCCTGATCATTATAGGCACGAATGTCCCCAGAATGTTACATGTTCTTTTTGTGGAAAGAATCATAGCTATGAGGAGTGCCCAGACTTATATGAGCATCTCAGTAAACAACATAAGTAGGAGAACAAAGGTGCAAGGATGGTTAGGATCCAGCGCATGGAGGAAAATCAGTGGATGCCCAAGATAGCACCAGAACCTGAGGCCTTAACTATAAAGATTACCACATGCGCTGAAGTGGCACGCACAAGAGAGGCATCATACTAGAAGCCTACAATCACCAAGGAGGAGGTTTTGCATGCAAGGTACCCAGATCTGGCTCATCAGAAGGAGGTTTATCAGGATACCATGGAAGTGCTAAGGAATCTTTAGGGTGAAATACAATACTTAAAGGAGTAGAAGAAAGCATCAGAGACAGTCCAAACTGATATCAATGATCTGAGAGAAGTATGTAAAATGTTGCACCAGGAGAACATCATCCCACTATTAGGAAGTTGGTTAAAAGGGAACACTCTATGCACAAGTATTGAGATAGGATAGAAGATCTTGCATGCAAATCTTCCCCCTGATAGCATTGACTATAATAAGGAAATTACTCTAAATGCTGTTGTGGATGGATGGTTGTTGAGAAATATTTTGATAGATACAGGTGTGGAAGTAAATGTGCTTACATTAGATGCATGGGTACAAATGGGGAGACCCCCATTACAGCCATCATCTAATGTGTTGTTTATGGTGAACTGAACTAAGGCAACTCCCATAGGATTTTTGAAGGATGCATCTATAACTATACAAGGGGCCAAGTTCACTGGGGATTTTGAGGTATTAGCACTTGTAGAAGTAGACACTTTTCTAGCCCTGCTTGGACACCCTTGGTGTTATGCGAATAATGATGACTTGAGATTCAATAAGGGGTATATCAGATTTGAGAATAAGGAGGAAAGGGTTGTGATACCTTTGACAGATGGGAAGTCTACACCATATGTTGAGCCTCTAAGTGAGGAGGACTTAAATAGAATCTATGTCTGCACTTTTCAGGATCCAGAGGTCAATGAGCCATCAAAGGAAGGCATCCTACAGTGGGAGGATTCTCATTCTATTAGTGATACTATGAGTATTTCTTGTGACAATTGGGCTCATGGTACATATGAACTAGTAGGGTGCAAGGTGAAAAATGTGGTTGTGCGTAAGAAGGGACTTCATTATATTCGACGAATAGGTGGCACAGTACCTTGGTATACAGGAGCAGAAGATCTTCCTATATTTTTGGAAGCCATGGAGGCACAGTGCATAGACCAGGTCAAGAGAAGAGACATGTTAGCATATGTCTTGCGTGGGATAGTAGCGCGTTGGTGGGTAGTTCATAGAGATAATCTTACGGAGTGGAAGGAGATCAGAAGTGCCCTATCTACCAGGTTTGTAAGAAGTAATGCACCTATGCAGATCTACACTTATAATGGTGATCAACCTGCTCAACATCACATTCAGCAGTGTGAGAGACTCTAGATAGCAGGGACAGGAAGCATTACCACCTTCACTCTGGGTGCATAAACTATATTCTACTCTACAAGGATGCGCACGTGCCTAGTATGTATATGCAGAACTACATAGAGAGATTGGGAATTGGAAAAATTTGACTACAGGAATGATCTAGACCTTTGACTATTTTTCTTCCCAACCTCCAATAGAAGAGGCATTAAAATTTTCAAGCAGTTAACCATGGGAGATAGTGCAAAGGCTGAGGAACTCATACAAGAATTAATGGGTGAGACAGAATCAGGCACATGTTTTGAAGAAGAAGGAGAAGACTCCATATTTCTTGATCATGCTTGTCTTAAGAAAGAAAAAGGTAAGATGGTGTACATCGTGGATGATGAGGAAGTTGAAAATTTGGATATTGACCATTCACAAGGGGCACACGAGGTCTTGGATAGTGTAGATAAGGATACGCGTGCATACCATGAACCAATGAAGACCAAAAAGGTCAATATAGGATCAGAGGATGAGCCTAAGGAGGTCATAATTGGAGACTACTGGTCAAACTCAGAGGTGGAAAAGATCATTGAGTTACTCAGGGATTATCAAGGCTTATTCCCTCGAGGGTATCATGAACTTAAAGGCATGCATGAATCACTTGGGGAAATGAAGATAAAGCTTAAGGAAGGTGCACACCCCATGAGAAAGAGACCTTACAGAATGAATCCTAATTTGCGTGAAAAGGTAAAAGAAGAAATTGATAAAATGTTGAAATCTGGAATTATCAAGCCCCTTGATGAGTCAGAATGGGTTAGTCTAATGGTGATCAGTATCAAGAAGGATGGATGAATTAGAATATGTGTGGACTACAGGGAGCTAAATGTTGCCTATGTAATAGACCCATTCCCTATGCCATTTACGAAGGAAATACTAGAGGGAGTTGCAGGGCGCGAGATATATTCCTTCACATATGGGTTTTCTAGGTATCATCAGGTTAGGATTGCTCAGGAGGACCAGGAAAAGACTACATTTACTACTAATGGGGTAGCTTTTCCTATACTGTGATGCCTTTTGGATTAAAAAATGTGCCTGTTGTATTCTCGCGTATAGTTGTTCAGGCATTCAAAGATTTTATTCACAACTTTTTACAGGTTTATCTAGATGATTGGACAGTATATGGGCTTGTGAAAGATCATTGTGACAATCTGCGCTTAATGTTTGAATGATGCAAAAAATTGAGTATCTCTTTAAACATCAAGAAGTGCATATTTGCTACACCTTTTGGAATATTGTTAGGGCATATAATCTGCAAGGAAGGGTTGTTGGTTGATCCAGCTAAGGTTACAGTCATTCTAGGCCTGGAAGCACCTACCAGTCAAAGTGAGGTGCGCGAGATTTTTGGGTCATACAGGTTACTATCGAAAGTTCATCAAAGGGTATGCCAAAATTGTTGCACCCTTGGAAGAATTACTAAAAGGGAAAGGTACATTTTATTGGGGAGAACCACAACAGTGCACATTTGAGATATTAAAAGAGAAACTTACTACCACGCCCATTCTGTGTTTTCCCTCATGGGATAAACCATTTCATGTGCATGTGGACGCTTCTAGCATGGCCATTGGCATTGTGTTAGCTCAACTTGGCGAAGGTATTATAGATCATCCAATTTGTTTTGCTAGTAGGAAGCTGACTCCTGCTGAAAGGAATTATACAACTATAGAGTGTGAGGCATTGAAGCTTTGTCAATGATCTATGCACTACACAAGTTTTGACAGTACTTGTTAGCAACACCATTTGTGTTTTATACAGATCACATGGCATTAAAGTATTTGATGAACAAACCAGTCTTGCAAGGGCGCATATGCAGATGGGTACTCCTATTTCAAGAGTTTGACTTCACAGTTGTGGTGAAGCCAGGGAAAAGTAATTCTGGACTAGACCACTTGTCTAGAATTCACTCAGGAGAAGAAGCACAGAAAATTGAAGAAACCATGCCAGATGCACAGTTATATAGGTTACAACGCGTGCACCCATGGAATTAGAAGACATTGTTGTCTTTCTACGAACTGGTATGGCACCAAAAGGAATGAAGGCATTAGAAAAGAAACAACTTGCTATACGTGCGGCACCGTTTATGTTAATCAGTGGTGACCTCTACAAGTTAGGCAGAGATGAAGTATTACGCCATTGTGTATTAGAACATGAGCACAAGGATATTATGGAAGAAGCCCATGGTGGTATTGTAGGTGGCCACTATGCAAGTGATGCGACTACCTGGAAGATCCTACTCGCTGGATTATGGTGGGAGACACTGTATAAAGATTGTAAGGCATATTGCAAGGCTGTGTGACCATTGTCAGCACCTAGGAAAACCAGGGCAAAGAGATGAGATGCCTTTGAGACTGATTACTAGTGTTGAACCATTTGAGAAATGGGCCATTGACTTTGTAGGACCTATTTTGCTAGCTACGCACAGGACTGGATCACGCTATATCATTACTTGCACAAATTATCTCACACAGTGGGCAGAAGCAACACCTATGAAGGATTGTACAATGGCTACAACTACTAGGTTTCTATGGGAGAATGTTCTTACAAGATATGGATGTCCTTTAAGCTTGACAAGTGATAGGGGTACACACTTTTTGAATGAGAAAATCAGGATCCTATTAGATGAGTTTATGGTTGCACACCATAAAACTACACCCTATCATCCTCAGGAAAATGGAACTGTTGAGGCTTTCAACAAGATTTTGAGCCAAACTTTGACCAAAATTTGTGATGTTGGGAGAAAGGATTGGGATGATAAAGTGTCAATTGTTCTTTGGGCATATAGAACAACTTATAAGAGATTGAACAAAGCCACACTATTTCAGTTGGTGTTTGGCGTAGAAGTCGTTCTCCCTATAGAATTTATGCTACCTTCTTTGTGCATTGTGTGCGCTGGAGGTCTAGTTGATGAGCAGGCTTTAGAAGAGCGTATTGAGAAGATGATTCAACTGGATGAGTGACGAGCCATAGCACGATGGAGTCAGAAGCAGGAAAAGGCCAGGCAGAAAGCATGGCATGACAGAAACATAAGGGATAAGAAGTTTGAGATTGGACAAATTGTACTTCTTTATGACTCTAAGTTCTTGTGCCATCCAGGAAAGCTCAAAGTACATTGGTTGGGGCCGTATGTTCATCACTCACATACTTGAAACAGGTGCTTTCTAGTTAGAAGCACTTGATGGAACACGGCTACCCAGTTAGTTCAACGGGAGTAGGCTAAAGCCCTACTATAAATAAGTCTTCTTGGTGTTTGTAATAAGGAAGTATTTCCATTTAGATTAGGTTTTGAATTATGCATTTTCTTAATGTATTTCTTTCATTTTTGTTATGCTTTGTCAATTTAGTTGTTGTTCTTGGGTAATAAGCATGCTTATGTGCATGAAGCTAATTACTATGTGAAGAATGTTTATGTGCAGAGGACTACACATAATTTTAGTGTGGGGTGGTTGTTTATATCTAGGTACAAGATAATGGGAATTGAAAGGATAAAGGAATAAGCTGCTATGGGTGTGCTTTAATTCAAAAGAAGATTGCTTCTCAAAAGTGACCAAGGATGGAGATGAAAGAAGGAATAGTATGACACAAGGCAAGCGGAGGCCATGATAACTACCAGGAGAAGGTAGAGTGAGGAGGAACTCAGGTGCAAGGGCATGTGCTAAAGAGAAGTTCTATGACCAGAGGGTAGGGAGGCACGCTAGAAGGTTATAGCTGGGGCGCGAAGATGTACCGCGCAGAATGAATGAATTTGGTCAATGAATGAGGGGATATTTGGTAGGTGAAGGAGTAATAAATGCATCAAAATTTGAAAAATCTATATAAGGATGGGATGCAAATTCATTTTTACCATTGCGATTAAGAGTATTTGAAAGAATCCAAGTGCGAAGAGCTGAGTGATTGTTTTAAGGTGTGAGAGGTGTGTAACCAGTCATGATGAAGAGATCTATGTGTAGAAGAAGCTTGTGTCCCTGGTGGTGAAGGGTTTGTGAAGCAAGTGCAGGTGACGAAGATGAGTTAGGGGCACGTAATTTCACCTAGGGCATGTTGAATAGAACTAGGGTTTCCTTCTCACATTACAGAATTTGAACGGAAAGGATCTACAAAGGATGCAAGGTAAAAATGGCACACAAGAAGGTGGCTATAGCAGGAGTAAAAGGAAAGAAAAAGGTGGTCATAGAGGAGGAAGAAATGGCTCCAAAAAGCAATTTTTCAAAGATGTAATATCCAAAGGGGGTTATTGTCAAACAAGAGTGGGATTCTTACATAAGGAAAAGTAAAGTGAGTGAGTACAATCACCGTACCATTAAGAACAAGAAGGAGCTTTACGCGTTTTTGAACACAAAGAAATATAAACACACGGTGGAAGATATGTCAATGTATGATGATGCTGGTGAGAAGCTCTTGCAGAGGATAGGGGTTTACCAACTTTATGAGCTCCCTTATTTCAGTAAGTATGAGCCATTATACCAGTGGATTATGAGTAGAGCGCATGAGGATTTTTTCTACTTTGCAGGGTACAGAGTCAGAATTTCATCCGCACTCATCTCCATAGTGATAGGGTTGAAAGGCACAAGAGATGATTTGATTGATGATCTGACAGATAAAACCACAATATTGGATACCATGAAGGAGTTCAGATATACAAAGGGTCTGTGTGGTATGGACATTGATAAACTAAAGAAGTATCCAATTGTACAAGCGGCCGCACATCTCATTACAAAGCTCAATGACCATGAAAGGTGGTTGAACACCATGTGGTTACACATTTCCAAAAAGATGTCTGAAGGAGTAGTCTACAACATTTAATGGTATATCATAAAGACAATCGTTGAATAAGCACACACAGGAGAAAAGATCATATTTAGATTTGTTCTGTTATCACTAGTGTTCATGGAGATTGGAGTGCCTGATGAACCAAAGGAGAAGGTATGGGAGTATCCAATGGAACACAAATTGCCTAAAAAACACTTCAAGAAGTACCTATGTGAGGGATCCATGACAGAGCAGGTTAAGCAACAAGCCGAGAAGTGGTATGATAGGCTTCGTGCAGCTTTTGAGGAAGAATGATGCATCCCCAAGGACTTGTCTTCAATGGTTGGAAAGGCAGTTCAATTTGTTGTATCCTAGCATTTCTATATAGCACAGTTTATAATGAAATATGGGGCATGGATTCCTTGGTGAAAGTTTCCATATGCATTCACAGTAAGGTACTTTCAGGCATTAGTGCACGGGTTTACAGATGTGTGATGACTAATGTTCAATGCGGATAACATAGATTATGACTACCACATAATAAGGAATAAATATGTGTGTCCAAGGAAGGGTGTGTATGTTTAAAGAATCATTTCTGATGTTTTGAGCATTAAACCATAAATTTTGATGGTGGGAGATATTGGAGCAGTGCTGGTGTATATCCAACTAAAGCCAAAGATGGAGAATAACAAGTATGTGAAAGGTGAGTTCACACTCCCAGCACCACTAAAGGGAAAGCATACAATGGAGAACATCCCAGCACCTAAGCCCACAGAGCCAATTAAAGTGGAGGATGAGGAGGAGGAGCACAAAGATAGTGGTGGCTTGGAGCATAGAGGTAGGAGACATCTTATAAATAAGGGTTAAGCTTAGCGTACCACTACACCACCTCAGCCACAAGAGGGGGATGATGAGGACTTGAATGCAGTCTAAGGGATGTGTTGTTTTTAAACTAATGATAAATATGAGTAAAACTACTAACACCTAAATAGTCTTAACTAGCAAGAATCAAACAACATATTAAGCACCATCATGATAAGAATTGAACAAGGGTTAGATGCTAAACATTCATTAATACAAAAATTGGAACCTGATAATGTTTAAACATCTAAAAATCCTCTATTCTCTAACAAACATATAAATGAAGGAACCTAGGTAGGCTCGATGACTATAAAAAATGGTTGTCCTTAATGTTCCAAGAACCTAGGAATGAGGGCTTGTCAAAGTTAGGCTACAAGACCCTTTTGACACCTCCCATATGACCTAAGCACTTAGGAAAGAGGCTTAACTCTTCAAGATGATGAATTCTCAAGAAAAAAAAACTAAGCTCTTATTCTATTTTTCTATATGCTTTGCATTTGCTTTCTTAAGAAGTTTAGGTGTACGGTATAAAGGTAGAAGGAGGGCTCCTTATATAGCCCAATGGATAAAGGAAACAATTCATCTCTTTGCATGTGGGATAAAGGCAAAACATCATTAGGAATGGATAAGGTTGCTTTATAAAAGGTAACCTTACTTTAGAAGGGTTTAATTTATGCTTAGCAAGTCATGGGAGTCGGGGGTGTTTTAATTAATGAAAGGTGATTAACTAATAGGTAGATGTAAGCTTATAGAAGCTAATAAGAGGAATATTAGTACGATTTAGGATATTATAAGGGGATTAAATCAATTAAATATTGATTTATTGGTTAAATGGAAGGGAAAGCTAATTAATTAATAATAATTAATTATTCTAGGTAGAAGGGGTGATGAATTAATAGAAGGTTGTTAATTCGGTTGTTAGTTGGATAGGTGAATAAAATCAATTAGCATATTATAATAAATTAATGACAATAAGGGGAATATGAGTGATTTTGATGATATGTCATTGATTTGTGAGAAATGGGATGATTATCGCAATTTTAAGTATTTAAATTGCTTGGGCGTAATTATAGGTGTCTACATTTTCCCCTCTTTGGGGTGGTGTAAGTGACACCACTTCAAACATAGTAGATGGAAGAAAAGTTTAAAGGGATAAAAGAAAAAATTATTAGGAGGGAGAGATGCCCCCTCGAGTGTTGATAGGGTGATGAAAGAAGATGATTGATGATTGAAAAAGGTGAGAGATAGATAGAAGAATGGGAAGGGGAAGGATGCCCCAGTGAGACAAAATATTAGAGGTGAGAAAGAAAGTGATGCGAAATAAATATTGAGGAGGGGAGAGAAGAGCTTAGCCTCTAGCCGTTGTATATTGGAACAATTTTGATGTCATCATATTGCCATAAGAGCTATGTCATTAGTCCTTATGCAAAATATAAGCATATGAAAAAGGTAGAGTGACAGGAAAATCCATACTACGAACAATTTTCCATTGCTGAAAATACCCACTCCATGCAACATACAAAATGCAATGCAATACGAAAAGAAAGAAAGTAAACAAGCTAAAAGTTTTTATTATCAAGCTTCAGCTCCATGCAACATTACACAAGCTTGATGATGGTGCAAGTACATGCAAAGGGAATAACGGAGGACACTTGGGTCCAATGAAAAAGCAATGTGCACTATGAAACAGTACCAGACAACTCGTTGTGCCCCAGAGTATAGACGAAGTAATCAACCTAGCTTTTGTTGATGGAGGTAGATGGAGATGATCCATAAGTCACACACATGAAAAAGTGAGAACCAAAGAGATATGCTTTGTAGGATGATATTCAATTTTTATAAGTTTTCTTAAACATATTTGAATGTTTTTGATGATTTTTCTAACATATTTGAATGTTTTTTTGTGATTTTTCCCCTGAAAGTTTTTTGAAACTATGTACAGGAAGACAAGGAAGCATGGATGCCCCTAGCGATAAATGGGATATACAAGAGCATAAGGCCACGTGCGTGTGAGAAAGGTGAAGATGCAAAAATGCCCTAGCGATTAGGTGGGAGTATTCAAAGGAAAACTCTTCACAGGTAGAAATGGGACCCAAGGCCATTATGGATAGGTTCAACATGATGGTGAATGTAAACCAATGAAGTGTTGGAAAGAAGTAAGGATTCCCCCAAGGTAATTTGGCCTAAAATCACATGATAGAAAGGAATGAGAATATTTTTTTTGTGAAAGGGGACAAAGGTGTCTTGAAAACATGGACAAAAAGTAATCTTATACACATGGATGTTCTAGAACAAAGTAGAAGAACAATCTAAATGATTTGAATGTAGCCTAGAAGCCTCACGATGAAGAAGTGATTAGCTAAAGGCACAAATCATGAGATGAAATATGGACTAGAGTAAGAGTCTGAAAAAGGTCCAAAAAGAGACACTTGGTAACATACTAATCCTTTCTACTCATAGAGATCTAGTGTGTGCACATGGAATTTATTACCTCTTGAAGTGAATATTTAATACAAAACAAGTGAAGAGACCCTAACCAATGTGTAGGAATGATTTATTGTGAAAGGTGATTTTGTGAATGGATACTGAAAGGATAGCTGTACATTGCTTTGCTACCAGCCATGCGTCCATAGCCCCAACGGAGACGTATTTGATTCTAATCGCAACATTTCTCTATTTCCATTCAGGCATCCATAGCCCTGATATAGATTATTGGAAATACCCCATGAGAGAGTAATATATAAATTTTCTTTTCCTTTGTAGCTTTTAGCTTTTTATTTTTGATTGATAATGATTCTTTTTCTTTCTGAAAACTTATTTCAGCTCTCTTGTTGGACAAGGGGTTAAGAACCATTGATGGCTTGATGGAAGGAGGTGGAAGTGCTTGTGATGGAAGACATTGGCTAGTGTCAACAAATATGTCCAAAATTTCTTCGCAATGAGTTTATTAGATGTTGAATGTGATAGGATCTCTAAGAGGTCAGTCGTTCTTTAATTTACCAAGGTGATAAAAGACCAGGGTCAAACAGATACCATAGAAATATATGTCACAAAAATGCGTGTGATTAAGCTAACCAAAATATCACTGAAGGGATGAAAATGGAAAGAAGACATGTAGAAGAATAACAAGGAAGGGAAGAAAGAAACATCCATGTGTACGCAACACCTGATTGCATTGTTTGATCTTTGTACCTTTGATTTTTGTTGTGTTTTGTCAATGTTTTTTGTATTTTTGAATTGCTTTTTATTTTTAGATTTTTGAAAGTTTTAAGAGGTTGGGACTAAAAAATTCACTCTATGTGGTAAGATCCAACAACAATGTTTGTGACTTCCTTTATAAGGGAGACTAGGCACGTTTGTTTATCGAGAGTGATATTATCTCTGATCTCGATGATCGAGGTGAGTTCACACTCAATAAATGACTATGATTTGTTCTGAAACATGGATTTCGTATGTGGGAGATTTAATTCCCCATCCATAGGTTTACACACTTTGTGCCATACTTGGTGGTTACGTTGATGTGCGTTCTTGAATTGTGCTTGATTTAGAACTTTGAGATTATTTGATTTGTTGTGAGCTATAGAGATCTTTGTAGTTTTGATCTGAGCTTGATTAAGAAACTGTTTGGGTTTCTTATAAGCTAATGCGTGACTTGTCTGATCCTGAGAAGGAGAAGAAAGTGAATGTGGACATTTAGAACTGATGTGAGAAATGACCATGGGCTTGCCACAACCATTGATAGAAGAAATATGTGATGGATGAAAAGGATACAATCCAAGAATTGAAGAGGATATGGCTACCAGGAGGTGAGCCACTAGATAGAAGATGATGAAGGGCTACTAGGATGTGGCCCAAGAATAGAAATGTGGCCCAAGAAGGGCTACTAGGACGTGACCCATAGATAGAAGATGAAGGGCTACTAGGATGTGGCCCAAGAATAGAAGAAGAAGGCTACTAGGACGTGACCCATAGATGTAAGATGATGGGCTACTAGGATGTGGCCCAAGAATAGAAGATGATGGACTACTAGGATGTGGCCCAAGTGATACTAGGACATACCCATAGAAAGACAAGGGGCTAGTTACTAGGATGTGACCCAAGAATAGAAGATAGAATGTGGCTACTCGAAAATGTCCTGAGGGTGATCACAAATAGCAGAGGGAGGGCTACTAGAAGGTGACCCACACCTAGATGAAGATGAAGGGCTACTTGGCATTGACCCCATAAGAGATTGTGATTGAGGAATTATGATAGACAAAGAGTTATTGGGTGATGAGAAGATAGGCCATGGATCGAATGAAAGACTAAGGAGTTTCATCACATAATGAAGAATGTGAAGATGGAAGAATAAGAGGAGGATCAAGTTGCATGATTTGAGGCTCTTCCTCTGTTTCTTGATAAAAGGAATTAACCTTTTCCTCACAATATGTAGATAGATCAAAGTCTAAAGAGAATCCTTTCTCATAATCTTCTAAAGGAATATCTTCATATGCCCCTATAAATGCCCTAATTGTTTCTTCATTCTGAAAGAGATCAATTGGTATGAGTTGTTGATCAACCACCAGGGGTTGATTGGAAGAAAGAGGTTCAATTGGTGTGGAAGACTTAGAAGATGTTTGATGATGATTGATAGAAGAAGATGATGTGGGGGATGAAGAATATGTGTAGCTAGATGTCTCAGGAGTAGAAGAAGGTGGTGTGGACCTACCTATATGATGATATATCATCTGTAAACTAGTAGGATTAAGTCCAAAGTCTGTAGATTGTGATGCATGGGTCAATTCAGACATTTCACTTGAAGGACTTTGAGTCACATGAATCTTCAAAGAGGGAAGACTTATTGGGGGTGATTGATGAAGAAGGTCCTTCGAAGAAGGGGAGGACCATGATTCAAGAATCACATCAAATGAATAATAACAAGGGTCCTGCAAAGAAAGAGAGGACCACGATTCAAGAATTGTATTAGATGTTTGATTAGAGGGATTTGGAGTCACACATATCTTCAAAGGAAGAAGACGTCGTTGAGGTGATTGATAAAAGGGGTCCTGAGAAGAAAGGGAGGACCATGACATAGGAGTCATATTAAATGTATGATGAAGAGGAATCCTGCGAAATTAGGGAGGACCATGACATAGGAGTCACATTAGATGACTTAGGATCAATTAGATGAATCCGAGAGGAAAGTAGTTTGGATTGGAATCATCAGAAGAAGAGGAAATGTTTGGATTGGAATCCTCAGAAGAAGAGGAAATGTTTGGATTAGAATTAGAAGAAGAGTGGGGGGAACTCGAATAATAATTTGGATCAGAAGCATCCAAATCATACCACTGACTATGAGATGAAGGTGGGGAATGAGTTACCCGTATGGGATCTCTAGCACGAAGAACCAAACGAGGTTTAGTTGTAATGGGAATCTTTTGATTTGAATTTCTAAACCGAGGCTCCGTATTTTTGTAAGTAAGGGGAACCGTGCGATAGTCAGTCATTGTTGGCATTGTTTTAAGCAAAAATGTCTAGATCTAGATAGTGTGATGGAACTCCTTTAAAGGGAAGGAAGTGACATGTCGATTTGGGTAGCATAAGGACAACCAACTAGACATTGTGTAAGTATGGAGATGTGTGTGTGATTTTCTAAAGAAGGTCTAAGGAAAATAGACATCGTGACGACAGAATCTCGATGAGATCAAGAGGGATTGTCCTAGAAAATAAGTTTTCTGAATGAATAATCACAAGGAACAATCATGCAAGTGTGAAACACAAAGCCAATCAACAAGGAAATACACCCTATGAAAATGCATTGTCCAAAAGTGACAGTTCAAATCAAAGGTGATCAACACAATGTCAATATTTACGTCAAGCTCGAAATGAACAAGGCGTAAATATTAACAAAGGGTAGATGCGACTCCCAATCAAAGGATACCACGACAAGTTAAAAAACCAACAAGAACTAAATGTTAAAGGGTGAGGTTTACAAATGTAAGCCACGTAACCACACCAATTGGAAACGTCTATCAAGCTTCATGAAGAAGTGAGATACTAGTGTCAAAGTGGTATTAAAATGACACAAACAAAGTAAGTGAAACCTTTCGAAATTTGGGACAATGCTTGAAATAAAACCAATTCAAGGTATACTAAGGAAGTGTTAAAATGTGTGTAGCACAACACCAAAATGTGGATACTTAGATCATGTTTACGAAAAACATGACATAAGTATCTTAATTGTGTCGAGACAATGTAAACAAGGTAACACGCCAAAGGGAGATAAATTAATGAATTAATCCTAACTATGATGATGATATTGGCATGGGTATCAAGATCACAATGGCCACCGATGATATGAATACATTTCTGTGCACTTTAGACGTTTCACTTACCTAGCCACAAATATGGATGGGCGTAAATGAACAAAAAAGTGGTAGAAATAATCAATTGGTAACACAAAGCTAGTCACTCTCCTTCTGATCAACAAAGTGTCAAAATAATGTGAAGGAAGTAAATCAAAAATGGAATGAAAATTGTTGTCTTCACTTCGGCATAGTTTCACCTCGCCCTAAGGCATGTAAAAACTAAGAAAAAGTAACGCGTCACACATTTCGCAATAAAAATATGGTACACAACTTGAAACTTTTTAGAATGGTCAAAGTGGGCTCCTAGTTAAAGTATATTTTCCTAGGTGGTTCTCTCGTCCTAGGAGTTACAAATATTATCCACGAGCGGGATGATTTACCCCAATAGTCCCGAATATCTTGGGAGTATCTCAACTTTTACCCCTTCAAGCACAGTGGGCAATAAATACATACATCATGTACCTAAAAGGGTTACATAGGGACAACTTGTAACTCTATCTCACAAAGGAATCACTAGTCAGATAGGTAGTGCGGAGCACTTCCCATTTCATCCACAAGGATCCCTCTTGCATGGATTACTTTGGGGTTCCTGGAACCACCCCCATTGTTGTATCTTAAAGGCATTATGCCAAAGGGGTTATGTTCTAGTTGAGCGGAGAGGGACGTAACCTTTTCCGAAACTTGCAATATAGTGTTTTGAATATGTTGTTCATTTTATCTTTTTTAATTAGGTGTGGTTTGCTCGAACACCATTTGGTAACATGTATAACAACTATATTAGTAGTTTTTAATTTTTTTTATTCCTCCGTTCTTTGACAAGCGATGGCATTTTCATCCTGTATGACGATTTTTAGTAGTTTTCCATCAAAAGAGAAGGCACCATTTCTTTTGATTCTCCAGATCATCCAAGGATGAAAGAGAAGAGCATATGTGATGTTTCCAAAATCTAAAAACATATTTAAAATGGGAAAAACACTTTAATTGCAACTATGCCAAGTTAACCAATTCCAGACTCAAATATTCCTAACAACCTCAAAGCATAAAAGGATTTAAGAATTAGCATTTCTGATTCCCAAGATCGCCCCAAGGGATGTGAGGGAAGAGCATACGTGATCTTATTCCTATAAGAAAACAATGCAAAATATTATCTAATCAAGTAAAAACATGTAAAAACAACTTGGCAAAGACAAGTATATGATTAGATAAAACCTGCAAGAATGTTTAGAACCTCAACACATTAATTTCAAAAATACAAAAGGACACCTGCGCCTCTATTTTAGCAATTATGCATGGGTTAGGGCATATATGCCACTCTACATTGTTCCGATTTATAATGCACTTTCGCCACCTGAGAGGCATGTACACCACGAAAAACAATACGTTCGCCATGACATGCGCCACTCTGTGTATTTTTTGCTTACCTTGCGCCTATGCACCACCAGAGAGGCGTGTGTCGCCACGAAAAACAATGTATGCGCTACCATGCAAGAAAAATAGATAATGAACACTCGCACCACTGTGCTGAAAGACATGTGCACCACCGGAAAAGTGTGCGCTACAGGGAAAAGTATGTGTGTACGCCACTTTATGTAAACATAGCCCAAATTCCGACAGTTTAACATCCACGTGCACCAGAAATGTGTCTGTGCCACCAAAACAGGCATGTGTGCTCACAGTTAGGGTGTGTGCACCACGATCTGACAGGTTTGCAAAATGCAGTGAAGGTACAATACGAAACTGACGTCTACGCGCCAAAAAGTTAGTGCATCTGCGTCAGTTGGTTAGGGTGTATGCACCGGGGTTAGCGTGTATGCGCCAGGGTCGGCTGAAACAGAGAACCAAGATTTTGATAATGTGCCTGCGCCACTAAAGAGGTGTGTGCGTTAGAAAAAATATGCCTATGCTCCTAAAAATGTGCCTGCGCCAGACCTACAACCAAAATACGGCAAAAAAGCACAAGAAAACTCACAATATCTCAAATTTTGACAAGTTAGTTTTAAAAAGGTGGCAACAACCCATAAAAATAATGGCTATGAACGAAGAAGTTACACATATCAAATTAGCAAAAATTCCAAGAAAATTGACATTAATCTACTACATGTGCATATCAAAAAGTTAGCCAAAACAATGAAACTTAAACTAAAATGCCATGGGACTAAGTGTCCCACCGGACGTGCCAAATGTGTGCATGTGTACTGTTTTTAAAAGGTAAATTAAATGTGAAGTAAGAACTACCACCTAAATAGTTATTACTCTAGCAAGAATCAAAGCCTATTAAGCACCATCAAGATAAGAAATGAGCTAAAGGGTTAGATGCTAAACATTTCATGTACATCAAACTTTGAAACATAAGCAATCTTTAAAATCTAACTAATCCTCTATTCTCTGAAAGCTAATCTATAAATGAAGGAAACCTAGGTAGGCTCTATGGCAATCAAAAATGGTTGTCCTTAATGTTCCAAGAACCTAGGAATGAGGGCTAGCTCAAAGTTGGGCTATAAGACCCTTTTGACTACCTCCCATATGACCTAAGCATTAAGAAAGATGGCTTAACTCTTCAACAATGGATGATACTCTCAAGAAAACAAAAAGCAAGCTCTTAGTCTATTTTGCTATATGCTTTGCATTTGCTTTCTCAAGAGAGTTTAGGTGTAGGTATAAAGGTAGAAGGAGGGCTCTTTATATATCCCAATGGATAAAGGAAACACTTCATCCCTTTGCATGTGGGATAAAGGTAAAACATGATTAGGAATGAATAAGGTTGCTTTATTAAAGGTAACCTTACTTTAGAAGGGTTTAATTTATGCTTAGCAAGTCATTAGGGAGTTGGGGGGTGCTTTAATTAATCAAAGGTGATTAACTAATAGGTAGATGTAAGCTTATAGAAGCTAATTAGAGGAATATTAGTATGATTTAGGCTATTAGAAGGGGATTAAATCAATTAAATATTGATTTATTAAGTTAAATGGAAGGGAGAGATAAAAGATAATTAATTAATTAGTCTAGATAGAAGGGGTGAATAATTAATAGAAGGTCGTTAATTAGGATGTTAGTTGGATAGGCGACTTAATCAATTAGTGTATTGTAATTAATTAATGACAATAAGAGGGAATATGAGTGCATTTGACGATATGTCGTTGATTTGCGAGAAAGGAGATAATTAGTTGCAATTTAAGTATTTAAATTACTCAGATGTAATTACAGTCTTGATTTCTACATACAAGGATCTCATGATAGAATGACTATATCAAACATATGATTCGAAAATCACCCATGAAAAATCTAATAAAACCACAGTTCATAGAAGGTAACCATGCATTAGCAGCCCACTGCATCAGTCTAAACATGAGGAGGCGGAAGAGTTAGATTCATTAAGTGCACCTATAATTTGTTTTATTATTTCCAGAGAACATAGAATAACTAGAGAAAGAGAATGTAACATCCCGTGCCTGGAAATTAATAAAGTTCAAAAAAAATTCCACACAACTTCATTGAAATAGGATCGAGAAAGGTTTTATCCTATGTTGTTGGCACCCTTGCGTATCAAAAATTAAATGAAAACTTGATGTGAACATGTAATCACAATATCATGAATAAGCTAAGGATGATCTCCTTAGATGTGAACCCTGCTAATTCGGGGTCTATCTTATTGATGAACTATTTTTGTTAAGGTGACATTACGTTGTTTGTAATGTTGTATGTCATAAAATCCTTGGTGTAAATTTAAGCCTCGAAAGTGATTTACGATATTGTTGCTTATCTCTATTAAATTATTAACATTATAGTTTTTATAACTAAGTTATGTTAAGGTTTTGACAATTTTGATAGTTTGCTTAACGACTTAATTTGAAATACGATCAAGACTTCCTGTTGGTTTATAATAGGTCTTAAATCGACCATCTGATAGTCTACCCCATTTGATGACTAATGCTATCATGATCGTATTTCTAGGGATAAAGGGGTTATAGTCGTCAGTCAAGGACTTAATTATTAAGAATTAAGGGCATAAGCTCCTACGAGTATACTTGATGAATTTCTTGATCAATGCTAACATTATAACATATATGTATATATATACATGTGAATATACATACATACATACATACCTACATATACATACACACACACACACACACACACACACACACACACACACACACACACACACACACACACACACACACATATTTCGAAAAGGGAATTTGTAAAGATTAAAGTAGTTAAGTAACTACTATTGAAGATTTACTAGCTAATGTAAAAACAGGACAACTAATCCTTGTGGTATAGTTCTAAACTTAACATATGAGCCTATAGTTGAGAAGATTGACTTGGGCATTACTTTAGCTATTTGAAAGGATGTATATACATATGAAAATAATATGAAGCCTTAAGTTATGCTAAGAAAGGACATCCAAATTTCTATTTGTATAAAATATTGTTGGTCATTAAAAAGGATATAATGTTGCTCAAATTCAAATGGTTGATGAGGTGGCACCCACCACCTAATAGCTGTACTCACAGTCCCTTAATTGTTTATTAATTGTCTCTGCCAACTGATTTTGGAGTGAAGTATTTTAGTTATCTAAATCTCCTTGCATGGCATGAAGTATGACTTTGCTAAATTTAAAGGAGAGCTAAGAATAGTTGGCAGCAAGCTCCATTAACTTTTCATTTAATGTCTTTTATTGCCCCCCTTCCTTGGGAAGTGCATGGATGGATTGGAACAAAGGGGCAGTTTTTGGTATCGATTCATTTCATGGCTAGAAACTCACAAAAGCTCTACATACAAAAGTGAAACTATGTGTTTTTGTGAGTTTTCT
The DNA here is from genome assembly GCA_019776745.2 of Taxus chinensis. NCBI lineage: Eukaryota > Viridiplantae > Streptophyta > Pinopsida > Cupressales > Taxaceae > Taxus > Taxus chinensis. Next base: position 599,926,449 of record CM034146.1, on the reverse strand, counting down.
TGAAGAAAAATTCAATTGACTCTTTAGACAACAAAGTCCCCTAGACTGCATATATATTGTGAAAGTATTGTGTTTCGGGGGATGAAGGAATTCACTTCCAAGTTAGGGATATTCTGAAGAATCATGAAAGTTTTGCAAGGAAAGAAAACACCAGCGTAACAGGCATGATACCCTCTAAAATTTTCATAATTTCTTGCTCTATTTAGTAATTTCACGAAAATAACCTTGCCTTGTATGGAATTTTGTGTTTATAATTTCAGATATGTAGAATTGTTTAATAATTTATCTATAAGAGTACGAATTGATATGGATTTGTGATGTATGTTGTTAAAAGTGATTAATTAAGTATAGACTCCAATAAGGTTTATTATCGTTAAGGAAAGAATAAACTATTGAGATGTTTGAGGACTTCTGCTATAATGATTACTGGGTTTGATCTGATATGCCAACACTATTGAAATCTTCTTGCAAATGTGAATCAATTTCTACCCATACTGTAGAAAACTTTGCTACCCATCTCTTCAAGGATATGAATAAATATAGCCAAGTATTGTGGTATTCTGGAAATTGTTTTGTTTGAGTTTTTGTTATATATGTCTTTCTTTGACTTAGTGTTTGTGGGATTTATGCAACTGGGTTTGATTCTTTAAATAATTCTATGCTTGTGGAGTCATGTTGGTCTTGTAGGAGGTAACGTCAGTACTTATAATTGACCTAGTTTTATTTAAATTATGTATTTACACTGAAGGAAAAACAACTAAATTTAATATTATCATCGAGTTGTAGATAATAAGGATAGTTGTAATGATTACAAGGTCTGCATCTTCAACCTTGAATATGCAGTTTAGAATGGCATTATGGTCTACTAAAGAGCCACTTTTATGGCTCGACTGAATCATTGGGTCTTCTTACAGTTAACTATTGTATATTTTTTGCAACTTAAGATTGTATAAGATCCAAATACTTCATTCTATTATTTCATGTTGATCTCCTTGTTGCTTCTTAATAACTCTGTAACTGTTACGAATCCTTCAGGGTTTAAAGCCAGTTGTGGAAAGGTTATATTAAGATTTGATTTCTGTGATGGTTAAGTCCAACTTGTTAAAATATCATCACTTATGTTCCATCTTAGCCTCTATAATGGAGGATGGACATTCTCCTGTAAAACCTTGTATGATACTTAGTGGGCTGATTTATTCACTATTATTACTAAGCTTGGTTCTTCTTGTAGTTCTTTGTTGAGTTCGAAAGTGATGTCAACTTTGACTAAGAATCTCCTTCCTCTTGTAAGAGATGTAGTTCACTATTGACCATTAGGAAATCATCCAAAAAAGTGAGTTGATCTTCTAGAAGTTCATACATTAGATTTCACGGTTGAAAAGGTGTTAAATAGTTCCTTTTATTGAGCACACCTCATCTCAATGCATGAGCTAGTAATGATAGTAGAGTTTAATTTCTTAACCCTTACGCTCTTATCTATGCTTGCTGGGTTTATGTTCTAAATTTTGGAAATTGAGTCATTAAGTAGGGCTTGAGATTAAAGTTGTCCCAAAATATGAAGTCTCTTGGCTTTAGGGTTATAAAGTTTGGTGGTATTACCCCTCTGTAGTATTTAACACGGTTCAAGTTTGTTGATCACATTGTCATAATATGTGTTCTATTAAGAAATCGGAGGCATCAATTTTGTATGGTAATCCATACTGGGACAAAACGGTAAGTTATATACTCCTACTCTTTTAATAGATTATAACTAGATTCACCGTTTAACTGCGTTCGTGAGATGTGACAGATACTCTCTGGGTGTAATGATTATAATTTGAATTATTTGGTATCTTAGAAAACTCAAAAGTGACTCTTCCTCTTATAGTAAACTGTACTCGGTTTCACTTATTAATTATGTGGTTTCCTTGACGTTTTGAAAGTTTCATATTGACCTTTCCTAGCTATTTCATGATCTAACCTTGTTCAGAATGGGTTAGGAGATCATTTTTATATTCATGTGAAGTCTTGACTTACCAAGAAAAAGTGGGTTGCTAGAATTTGCAATTCGTGTTGAGCAAACTCATGGGATATTAAAAGTTCAGATGAAATTTTTGGGTTAAGTAACAAGTATCTTATCTCGTCAACTCATGGTGCCTACTATCTTCCAAACTTTTAAAGACCTTAGTGCTTATTAGGTCTTGATATGCTGAAACGTATCTGAAAAAGGAATTGTGTACCCTTTTCTATTCTTATAATGCTCATATAAGTGATTAAGTTGAGGAAAGTTTTATATGTATCATGTTACTCAAGTTATCCTTGATTGCTATATGGCAGGATGCCATGAATTTTCTCTCTCTATTATCCTCGAGGTTAAACGCTCTAATATAATATTTCATTAGACAAGTACTCTTGATATTTTAGTATTATTTCATGAACCATTAGTAGTCCTTATGGGTGTATGAAATCCTTGTTAGATCTGTTGTGAATATTTGAGAGATTGCTTGAATGTGTTCTTGATATTTATATGGTTACTTAATTGTTGAGTAAACGATTTCAGGCATGCAAGTATGGGATTGCATGAGTGAAATCTTGATGCTCTTTTTTAATAGTCTTTGAATACTTATAATTCTCATGTATCTTATGAATTGTATGACTATTTCTGAGCGACTGAAGTAGTTGTATGGAAAAATAAATCTAAAATTGATTTCTTCTATGGTTCATTAAATTTATTGTTTCTGTCATGTTATAAAAAGAATTGCTTATCTACTTAAGCTTTGCAATATTGATTCATAAAAATAATATGGGTTATTTCTATGAAATAATTAACTAGAGTATGTCATTATGGTGAGTTGGTGCTTATCATGCTCAGTTCTTGTGAACTGACTCGTGCTAACAGTTTTGCAGATAAACGTAGAGAAGGAAGGGTGAAGTATTTAGTTTTGTATATTATTTTGATCGAGGAAAGTTTGAAGATATGATTGACTTGAATGTTCTTAAATGAAATGCATCTTCTTGGAAACGGGAAAGTCTTTGCTACTGAATATAACTGTTTTATTCATTTAAAAGAAATATTTTGGTCATGCTTAAAGGCATGAGTTGTATTTATCTCATAAATGTAATTAAGACATATACATACGTACATACATACATACATACATACATACATACATACATACATACATACATACATACATACATACATATATATATATTGTTTTATAAGTGGTTGATTGTCGATTGATGAGTTATGAGTCGTAAATCTATCAAGTTAAGGAATCAACATCTACAATACTATTGTATTAATCATTAGTATCAATCATGTAGTAAGTGTTATACACAACATATGTGTGAATGCTAAGGATCATATAAGGGACTATTGGAGGAACGTTGCCTAAAAATATTTTTTTCTAAGTAATTATATCTTATGCATACTTGGAAATAGTTGAGGTTGCTAATGGATAACTACCTCATTATAAGTGCAATATATAAACCTACTTGTAAAGTTGTGTTAAGTTCTCCAAAGGTTTTGTGTAGAATGTACTCAACCAGTAAAAGATATCTAGAAGTAAGAATGTCTAATCTTAATGGCCACTGATAAGAAAGCAGCTGGATTATCATGTAACCATGGAAAGGTTATGATAATAAGGTACTTCCGTGCTATGGATGTTTTATAAAATTAGGTTATACTAACTCTTATCAAAGATATAATAATTTAGTATTGATTTATAAGTGAAATCAACTCTAAGTCCTATACTAGGATGATACACATAAGCTACAATAGGATGGGCTTATGGTAATCTTACATGACTATATATTGATTATGGTTTCACTTTTCGGGAATTGCATACTTGTGATAAAATGTGTTATGAAATATTTTTATCAAAGAGATGGAATGTTTTTAATTAGGGGGATATCCCATGATGCATATTTATGAGCACATAAGCATGTCAGATACAATGGAAGTAAGATGGGAACATGCTTACTAAGTTAAAAATAACATAGCATTTGAATCTCATCCCTAGTCAATACTATAATTATCTCTAAAGAGAATTAGAGAGTGATATTTTAAAGGATATGATAGGGAAATGATAAATGGGAAAGTGGCTCATCAAATCTATCATATCAGATACCCTAGATATATCTTACTTGTTGGAGATAGTAGAATAAATGAATTCTCTTTATTGAGCTGTAATTAAGAAAAGTGATGTGCTTAAATTGAAAAGAGGGTTGGCATTGATAGCCTATGGCACTTAATTCAAGGAATGAATCATACCTAAATACTTAGCTTCATATAAGTACATATCTCTAGAATATGAAATAAGGAACATGAGCCTAGATGTTAAAGCCTGGATAGTTTTTGAAACTATAATTTTAATGGTAATACACATTGATAGTATTGTTTCTATCAATGGTTAACATGGGTATGAGATATTGAAAGGTAATTAAAGTGTTATAGAGATTGGGGGTCCTGGGATCAACTCAATCATGACCTCAGGTATGAGCCATTCATGGAGAAGGTGTTGTAAGTCCTAGGCTGTTCTATAATGATTACCTTGAAAACATTAAACACCATGCACCAGTATAGGATTCTAGGCGGGTGAACTCACTACATATACTACACAGTCATATCCCTATGGTGACAATTTTCACCATTAGGATACTACCGTTTAGAATCTATAATGATTTGTCTCATCAAGAGACTGGATTGTAGTATGGTGTTATCGTAAGTATAAACCTTGATAGAGTTACAAGATAGATTGGACCTCCTAGCTACACACCCTTATATCAACCTATGATGGCTATGGGAAGATATGTGGGCAAGTAACAAGGTGAAATGTTACAAGAGCAATTTCTTTCCCATAGGCATCACATGATGACATAGAGGCACGTCTTCGTGTAGGTTAAATTGGTTTGTACCTCATTCAAGGCTTGTAGCTGTTTACAACATTAACATTTGTGAATCCATATAAATGAACAAGTCAATAAGGTGAGATCAAGATTCCAATGGTGAGTGTGTCGTCATAGAATCGAGCATGGCATACATGACACATAAACTTTGCACAAAGTGGTGTAAGCTGCTGATTACATTATCAAGATTTCACCATTATCTAAGCTGTGAGATGCTTGTGGTTTTCATAGGTGGAATCCAGGTACACACTTAGGGGTTTTCACTTATATATCATATCCTGTTAAAGGGGAACCAAAGGGATACATTTTATGTATGGCTTGTATAGATCATTGAGGGAGAACGAGTAGGTTCAACATTCTCTCATACAACTGCACATGGTTCATGAAAGTTATCAGAAATGGATTTCTTTAAGGTTTATGTAGATTTAAATTTATGGGTATTTAAATCACCTGCATAAAGTTATTTATTATAAAAAAAATTACAGAGACGAAGTGACAAAAAGTGGATGTTACATGAGGAATCAAAGGAAAGAGGAGAGGATGAGAAGGGACTAGAGGAGATAGCTGCAGAGAATGTTCAGGACATGGAGGCACAAGTCCTAAATTTGGAAGCTAAAGTCCCTAAGCAGCAACGGTATAGAAGAATAAGTGGAGAGCACATTTTACTAGCCATGGGGTATGCGGAGGATGCAAGTAAAATTATCTGCACCCACTTTTAGAGCACAATAGAATAGAAGGATTTATTTGGCTGAGAGCTAATGGATGAGGATATGGTAATTGTGCACACTCGGAAGCAACTATCATGGTCAATGCACACCCATATGGATGAGCTTGACTTTGATATATGTAAAGAGTCATATGTTTCGAGACGGATGAAGAAGGCACCACAATCTAGACATATGACAGTAAAGCCTACTGTCATGTCAGATGAGTAGGTCAGCAATACATTGGTGAAGGTTTCTACTAAAGTTGCAAGGAGAAACATGGAAAAAGCTGCAATGATAAGAGTGTTGTGTGAAGATCTAAAGATAAAGGATGCAGAGATAGCACACATCACACAAGAGAGGGACTTACCACAGAAAAAGAATGAAGTATTTATCAACATCGTAAAGGATATTGGGGATAATTTCATAAGAGCTAGGCCACACTTGGAGGCCAAGGTACCACAGACGTTTCCTTCAGTGATACACTATGTAGGAAATTTGGTGGACTTGGTACTTGAAGATGAACCTCTGCGTATACCAGTGCCAAGGAATTCAGAACAAGAGGCAGGGTGAGAGAAAGTGTCAGTGATGCAAAAGATTACATCATATGAAGGGATATTGTAAGCGCTACAAGAAGTATTGAAGATAGCATACTAGGCTTTTAAACATCCACATAGCTCTAGACGCGTTTATCAACATGAAGACCCTAGAAGAAAGTAATGAGGTCCAGAGAGCAATGAAGAACGAAACATTGGGACACACAGAAAGATTTTCAATTGTTAAGTAGAGGCACGAGGCCCTAGCAGTAGCACAAAAGCCTCATAAGACTTGTTTAGAAGAGCTTGGGAAGCTCGTTATACAAAAGATGGATTTTCTAGAAGGAAGAACAACATCAATGTCTAGTGTTGTGTTGGTTCTATAGAATGAAAAAGGAGAGATTGCGAGGGATGAGTTGGAATCCATTGTTGTGGACATTCTAGAGAAAGCAGAATAAGCACTTGCTGAATGACAGACCTTGGAGGCCGGAATAAAGGAGGAGTATCCAGAGTTGATCCTTCAAACTGATATAGAGGATGTTACCTCTTAAAACATTCTTTATTCATCTACATTCTTTCTTATTCTTTCTGTTCTATATTCTTTACTATAATTTTTGAAGATACCCATTGTCAAGGTGACAATGTGATTAGTGTGGGGTAATGTTGATTAGAGAACACTTGACAGAACTCACACAAGAAATCCACGTGGGAAAGCAGGCCAGGTTTAAGGGCGTGAATGGACAAGAAGAGCACGCATGTGGAGGGCAAGTTCAAAATTCAGGACTTAGCCTATTTTTAGCATGAAGACCTATTTTTAGAAGATGGCGTGTGGAACACACCAACGATGTAGCGACATGCGCGCCACGCATTGTCTATCTTTAAAAGGATCATATCAAAGCATTTTACATGGAGATGAGCTAAGAATAGGATTATCACTTCAGTTAACTGTAAGAGGTCTTAGATAGCACACTTACATGTGTGGCTATGCCTATAAGTAGTGCATGGCTATTAATAGCATGCGGCTCATTTTTGGAATAAAGAAGCGGTGAAGGGAAAGTCCCCACCCTATATATATGATGTGAATCACATAGATAGAGATATAGGGTATACAATGGGATATTGTATCAGATCCATGCGTGCATTGGTATAGAATGCCATTAGTGTAAGGAGCTTCTATGTTTATTAATAGATGGAAGTTATTGGTTGAATCTAAGTGTCATTCCTATGTGTAATTGAGTAGTGCATATTCTTGATTCAATCATGATTATTGTTATCCATATTTCACCCCCCGCATCAAATATTGGATCGGCCATGACCCACATAAGAGGAACCTGAGAACACTCATTCAAATCCTACAAATTGGTTGTAGAAGAACTCAACCATGAAGCAGTCAGAGGCCAAGAGAGACTAAAGGACCCTGTGCAAAAGAAATGACTCTGTCGGGTCGTTTCCATGTCTTAAATCCATTCTTCAAGCTGTGGGTTGACTCAACTATGGGATAACATGGTCAGACAAGAAGGGGCAATGCCAAAAAAATACCAGAGAGGAGAAGGGGAAGAAATGGTGAAGATCTGAAGTCCTCGGGCTTGAAACAGTTCAGGAAAAGGTCCAAAAATGACTAAGTATGGAGAAGGCAGTGGAAGAGACCACATGTCCAAACGGAACTTCTCCAAAGGTGAATCCAAAAGTGAGATCCCAAGTGAGCATCAAACTGACGTGTGTCTTAGAAGAAAGTAGGGTGTTGGGGGAAAATTTTATTATTTGCCCCTTGTTATCACAAAAGGAGTAAAAAGTTGAAAAATGGCCCACAACTCCACCCAAGGAAAAAGTCATTGTTAAAACCCGAGTCAAAGCCAAGGTGGGGAGTCAGAGGGAAAGGTGAAAATTTTCCTTTCATTTAAAGGGCAAAAGATAAATTGCGGACCCGCAAGCCTGATTTTTTGTTCTAATCCGGCTGCCACGCGTCCCAAACCAAAATGGGGGACCCATTTTTCAAATTATTTTCCCACCCATTTGTACGAATTCGATACAAACTTCGAAGGGGCATATCTTTCAACTTGAGGCTCAAAATATTATGAATCTGACACCATTGGGAAGATATCGGCCTCACCTATGCCATAGAGGTCTGAAACTTTAATTTTGAGGAGGTTAGGGTAAAAGAAAATGGAGGAAACATCTTCAGGACTTCAATACAAGATCCATCTATCTCAACAACCAGATCAGATTTGATTTGTTTCCATCGTTTCCTCCTCTTTCAAGGCACCGAATCAAGATTCATGCAATAAAGGTGAATTTGGGGGGCTGATTTTATCAGAAGCATTAACAGTAGTGGTTGAGTTTCAACCTGCTTTTCCCGCTTCTCTCTCTCTTTATTTTTTTAGGTTGAATCTATAAATACAGGTGCAGGATTCATTGTAAAGGGTCAGACATTCTTTATTTTTCAGGCTCCCTTCTCCTCTTAGTAAAGGGATTTGTGGGGTTTAGGCCTTCCATCAAAATTGCATTGTGTTTCTACCTCTTGGCTACTTTTTAATGGACTGTATCAATCTACAGAGCAATAAAACACGTCTATGATCAATTTTAGATCCTTTCTTGCCACTTTTTCTTTCATCTGGTCTTCTATTACATATCTAGCCATTTGTGCTTATTTATTGTATGCATTTTGTTGGTTTGTGTCTATTAGAAAAATAAGTGTTCATCATTCCTTTGGTGCATCACCTGGTAGTTTAGTCATTTCTTATTTCTTATACTCATTTTAACCCTTGTCTCCTTAGCAAGTTTTAGACTAAGTATAGAGATAAACCCTCTGCAAGCTCCCACGCACACACCTAAATAGAGGAATAAGGAGCCAACCTTCAATCTGGAGATATTTTCAATTTTTGTAAGGTCCCATGCCTTGGGGAAAGTTCAATGTTATACAATCACACCAAATGAATCTGCCTTTTAAAAGTACACCTGTCAAACCCATTTGGGGGTGTTGTGATTTCGCAGTAACAATTATTGTTTGAGCTTGTTCTTTCATAAATTTGACTATGGTATGCATTGTAGAATTATGGATTAGTTATGGATCTATATGTTTATTCCTTCATCATGTTAACATCCTACTATAGCAACCCTAAAGAGGGGCATGGTACCTTTGCGCACTTTGAGCGAGGTGCTCAGTCTACGTTGAGTGATGTGCCAGCATGACTAGGGTGTTATCTGGTAATTCTAGGCTGCATCAAATTACTTACAACATTTTCCCAACCTAGGCTAGGATCTTATCATGCTCCACCCTATTGCCTTTGTTATTTTCTTGAAATTCATTCAGATTTTCCTCATGTGTAGTAACCAATATCTTTGTTACCCTATCTCTGTCAGCATAATTTTCATATACAACCTTGGCCATTTGTGGATTTTTATTGTGTCACCAACAGCCACAAAAATGGATGTGCCCTTGGTGCAGGTAAGAGGCGCACGACAGAAGGTGTCGACACGAAAATGGATGCGCCCTTGGCGCAGGTAAGAGGCACGACAGAAGGTGTCGACACGAAAATGGATGCGCCCTTGGCGCAGGTAAGAGGCGCACGACAGAAGGTGTCGACACAAAAATGGATGCGCCCTTGGCGCAGGTAAGAGGCACACGACAGAAGGTGTCGACACGAAAATGGATGCGCCCTTGGCACAGGTAAGAGGCACACGACAGAAGGTGTCGACATGAAAATGGATGCGCCCTTGGCGCAGGTAAGAGGCGCACGACAGAAGGTGTCGACACGAAAATGGATGCGCCCTTGGCGCAGGTAAGAGAGAGTGTCGACATGGCAGAAGTCGCGCCTTGGCGCACGTAAAGGGCGCATGACACAGAATGTCAACATGACAAAATTCACACCTTGGCGCATGTAAGGGTATGTCGACATGAATATGGATGCGCCTATGGCGCACCTTCAGGAGGCGCAACATTCTGAGCGCTGACAGGAAGCAGACCCTGACCCAGATATTCAGACGGCCATAACTTTTCACAGGGAGCTCGGATTCACGCAAGGTTGGACTTTTTGGAAAGCTTACGAGGTCCTCTATCCAACTACGACTGGATATCTTTAATTGGGTGGGAAAAAGTTCTTAAAAATGCAAAATACAGTTCGCCACTTTTTAAGTTTGCTAGGGTTCTCACCTACCACCATAATGAGATAAATTAAATGCAACCTGGAGGTGGTTGGGGTAGATTTGGATTTCCTCTCTCTTCCCTCTCTCATTCTTCCTATAAATTGTAAGGAGGGGCTTCTTTCTAAAGGTTGGACATTCTTGTTTTGCCCCTCCCTTCTTCTCTTTGGCAGGTGAATTTGTGGAGTTCAAACCTCCCATTAAAAACTGTAATGCAACTTTGCCTCTTGGCATTTTGTAGTGTGTTGTATCAATCTTTGGAGAAAATAATGCATGTCTGTGGATGATTCTCAACCCTCTCTGTGTTCATTTGCATCCTCTTGATCTTTCACTGCAAATCTGGTTATCTGTGCATGATCTTGCATTGCATTTTTATGGTTTGTGTTTATTGGCAAGACAGGTGTTCTTCATTCCTCGGTGCATCACCTTTGTAGTTTAGGTTTTATTTTATGCATCTTCTTACCCTGTCTCCTTGGCAAGTTAGTTTAGGTTTTGAGTAAACCCTCTGCATTTTTACGTGTGCATCTGAACAGAGGAATAGGAACCGGCCTTCATCCGGAGAGCTTTTCCGATTTTCGCAAGGTCCCACACTTGGGAAAAGCTCCATGTTATGCAATCGCACTGAGAGTCTCAACCCATCGAGTTGCAGACATTCAGGGGTGCTGTGATTCGCCATCAATAGTTTTGGCACGCCCGGTGGGACCAAGAGGTCATTCCACAAGATTTGAAGGAATTTTCAAGAAATTTGGACTAAAAATTGCAGGTTTTACAATTTCAGATTTTTCACCTTCCAGGCTGAACTTTGAAATCGATTTTCAAGGGCTTAACTTGCTCAAAACAAGTAAAAATTTCACCAGTTGATAGATCGGGGGATAATCTTCAAAAGGGTATTCTTAGATTTTTGAGATTTTGACTTTCAAAATTTCATGGTTTTTGGTATTTCGGGTTTTCCCAGTTGCCTTGCATGACCTGAGTTTTCACCTGTACCTTTCGGAGATTAGTAGCTGCAAAACAATACCCCCATAACCAAATTGAAGAGTTGTATCTTCTGGGTCCTTCAAGTTTTAAATTCTATTTTTAATATTGTCAGGTTTGGTGTGTAACTTGGCATAAGCTAGCCTTTTGAGGCTCATTATCTAACACATCTGGCGACTCCGAAGGGGTAGAATTCAGTGGTATAGCAGCAAAAGTTGCCCAGGCATATGAGAAGAATTCGAACCAGGTCTGATACTCGAGAAGAGGGGCTATTTTTCCACTTGCAACTATCACCAGGAGGAGGAAGGAGAGGAAGAAGACCACGAAGATCACCATCTCCACCTAACCGGACTTTGTCTACACCTCCACCTGGTAGACCTTTTCTCGCATCAACAAGGGTTCTCAGGCCAATCAGAATGGCGCAACCACCGAATCCCTTTGTCAATTTCACTGGCAGCAGTCCACTTGCCCTCAATGCACAGAATCCAGTTCCAATTGCAGCATTGAAGAACATTCCATTTTTCACTGGAGAAAATCATACCACTCCTGGTGATCATGTCAAAGACATTGCTAACGTTTGTGCAATCCATGAGATAAATGAAATGGATGTTGCTGTCAAATTGCTGGCATCTTCATTCAAAGGGAGGGCATTGCAATGGTTTAGGAGCCTTGGAGCTGGTACTATCCAAAATTGGAATCAGTTATGCATAGTTCTCCATGAGCAGTTTGGAGAAAAGGGAGACAATTTGTCTCTACTAGAACAATTGACAACTATCAAGAGAGCTCCCAATGAGCAGCTGACTGACTTCAACTTCAGATTTCAAAGGTCTTGGGATAGGATTCCAGTGGCCGTTAGGCCAACAGCTGAAGGTGCTTTTCTATACTATCTTAAGGCTTTGAATTCTGATATTTCTATGTTAATTCAATCTATGGGAGGCACAACCTTACCTGCTGCTTATAGCATTGCCATTAGGGCTGAAAACTGTCTTATTCAAGCTGGTAAGCTGGCTCCTAGGCCTCCCATGCCCTTGTATCCAAACTTAGAAAATCCAAGCACTAGTCAAGCACCCACTTTGGCTCCTATTCCCACTCCTAGAAATCAAAGTTCAAATGAAACTTCTACTTCATCCTCTAGTGCTTCAAATGAACTCCAGGAGGTTATGAAACAATTGCAGAACCTTGGAAATGAGCTGGTGACTATCAAAAGACAGCAAGCTCAAAGTGCTAGACCGTATCAGCCTCAAGCGCAGTACCAGGCTAGGCCCCCATACCAACAAAATAGGTCACCAGCTCAGGCTGCAAATCAAAATCAAAGCCAAGTAAGGCCTCCCGCTAATAGACCATTTCAGCCCTATAACCCCAATGTTGCATCTACTTCTAAAGCATTAGTGCCAGTCCAAAACAACATAGCTCAAGAGTATGATTGGTGTTTCCCATGCAATGAACCTCACAACCAATCTATGTGCTTTAATGGTGCTTTGAACCAAGCCTTGATGGTGACAAATACTGGCGTTGAGGGTGAAGTGAGTCAAGAAACAAATCAGCAACAAGGGACATCTCAGCAAAACACAGCTACAAATGATACCGCACTTGCGAATTGGCAAGCTGAGGATTTTTGTGGCATGAATCAAACAATTTCTCAGAGTGTAGCAGCTAACACAAGATCAAAGAAGAGGAATATTGGTGAAGGGCAGTCATTGGCTCCAAGTGATCTACAACCTTCCATCACTCCACAAGTTGTCGGTAAGCAAAATGCAGCTCCAAACATGCAAGGACAGCCCAAACCACCTTCTAAACCAATTCACATGCCAGCTGTTGCTGCCCATGCACAAGAAAGGAATGCACAGACTAAAGGACAACAAAGAGATGTTTCATCCCCATTTAGCATCATTGATCAAATGAAGAAGACAAATGTGAATATATCAATGTGGGAATCTTTATCCATCCCAGGCCAAAGAGATCTTCTACAAGCTGCCATGAAGAATTGGTCAACTTCGAACCAGCAGGTCCATATGCAAGAGAATGTCCTCACAAATGCTGCTCATCCTGAAGGGAATCATGGAGGACAACAAGGTAAATTTTTGAAGCCCCCTCCATTCTATGTTTCATTAATCATTGAGGATAAACTAGTACACAATTGCATGATTGATTCTGGGGCAAGTAGTTCTGTCATGCCTAAGCAAATAGCTGATCAGCTGGGTCTCCAATATGAAGTAATATCAAAGGGGGTAGTGCAATTGGATGGGACAGCAGTAGCAATGGTGGGAGTGATTAAAAGTTTGAATCTTACCTTGCATGCATGCCCCAATGTTACCGTTTTGCAAGATGTGTCAGTGATAGATTTGCCACCACTATTTGCCCTATGCTTATCAAGGGATTTCACAGCTAGAATTGGAGGCTACTTATCTGCTGATTGGTCACACATGTTGTTCAGAACAAGATATGGTACTAAGGTCACAATCAGATCTGAACCAATTGCAAACTTTCATATTGAGCCTCATACTCCAAGCCAAATCAATGCCAACTGTTCAGCATTTGATCAAGAAGATTATCAAAGCACAGATGAAGCTGACACCAAAGTTGGAAGCATCCCAGATTTAACTCTTGATGAATGGGCAAGCAAGGTACATGCTTTTGATCCCTACCAAGAAGTAGAAGAATCTGAGCTAGGAGTCTATTGCATACATGAAGAAAACCAGCCTATTCCTAGCATCACCAAACAAAACCATAAGGATGACAATGAGGTATGGAAATTATTTTTCGATGGATCAAGGAGTAGGCAAGGTGCAGGAGGAGGAGCTATGCTTGTTTCACCTCAAGGCATCAAATATTATTCAGCTTTTCGTTTCCAGTTTTCTTGTTCAAACAACACAGCTGAATATGAGGCCTTGATTCATGGACTTCATTGGGCTAGGAAAAAGGGCATAAAGAACTTGCAGGTGTTCGGGGATAGCGAGCTGATCGTCAATCAAGTCAGGGGACAACATGCTACAAAGAATGAACTGCTAAAGAACTACAAGAACAGGGTATGGGACCTCATTGAGGATTTCGAAGCTTTCAACATCGTGTCCATACCTAGGAAGAAAAATGAAGCCGCGGATAGGCTCGCAGCTGTTGGAGCAATGTTTGATGTGGTTGACAACATCAAAAGGGAAAAAACACAGCCACATATCCATGTGATTGTGAGGCCAGCAGTTCCAGATAATAACACAAGCTGGCAGGTGTTTGAGAATGATCAACAGATCGTCAATTTCTTACAAGAAGAGGCTGAATTCTCAGCTAGGAATCAGGACAGATTAGAGCAGCAGTATGGGGATCAAGTAGTGCAGTTGCGGACAAACAAGCTTCCCAAGGGTTTAGTAACATTGGAGTCTATCTTCAACCCTAACGACCAGTTCCGTAAGGAAAAGGCTAACATACAGGTCAAGAGAGAAGATTCAGAGCCAATTCCGGTTGGGGAAGGCAAAACACTTCAAATTGGCAAAGTGGCCACTGAGCAGGAGAAATCAGATTTCATACAACTTTGCCAAGAATTTCCAGATGCCTTCGCTTGGAGCTATGAAGACTTGAGAGGTTTCAATCCGAAGTTGGCACAACATACCATAGAATTGGATCCAGATGCTAAACCCATCAGGCAGAAGCAGAGACCAGTCAACCCTCACATTGAGCCTCTAATGAAGAAAGAGCTAAACAAGTTAATAGAGGCAAGCATTATATTCCCGATCAAGCACTCAAGCTGGGTTGCAAACTTGGTTCCGGTCAGGAAGAAGAGCGGAGAAATCAGGCTGTGTGTAGACTTCCGAGACCTCAACAGGGCATCTCTTAAAGACCATTACCCACTTCCTTCAATGGAACAAATATTGCAAGTGGTATCCGGTTCGGAGAGATTCTCTCTCTTAGATGGCTACTCAGGGTATAATCAGGTAATGGTGAAGGAAGATGACCAGTTCAAGACGGCTTTCACCACCAAATGGGGCACATATGCCTACAAGAAGATGCCATTTGGCCTATCAAATGCTGGAGCCACTTTCCAAAGGGCAATGGATATGGCATTCAAGGGGTTGATCAATAAAATAGTTCTGATATATCTTGATGACATCACTGTATTCTCCAAAAATGCAGTGGATCACCTCTTTCATCTGAGGCAGGTATTTCAGAGGTGTAGAAGATTTGGGGTATCATTGAATCCCAAAAAATGCATATTCCTGGCTCACGAAGGAAAACTTCTAGGCCATATTGTTTCAAAGGAGGGATTGATGATTGACCCAGAAAGAGTTGAAGCAATTCGAGCGTTGCCATTGCCAAGTCATAAGAAGGCTCTTCAAAGCTTCTTAGGAAGGATCAATTTTGTCCGCAGGTTTGTTCCAAACTTTGCAGCTCTCGTAAAGCCAATAACACTGATGTTGAAGAAGAGCATGGCATTTAAGTGGACATCTGAAGGCAAGGCAAGTTTTGAGGCAATAAAAGAGGCTATATCTCAAGCTCCAACTCTCGTCAATCCAGACTTCTCCAAGGATTTCATGTTATATGCCTTTGGTGGTGGAGACACAATTTCTGCAATCCTGGCACAACAAAACAAAGAAGGATTAGAACAACCAGTTGCTTTCTTCAGTCAAGGCTTGGAGGAATACGAAACTAGGTACTCTTTCATTGAAAAGCATGTCCTTGCAGTGATCAGGAGTTTAAAGAAATTCAAGCACCTAGTCTCAAACAACAAGATCCAATTATTGGTCTCTCATGCGGGAGTCAAGGACTTCCTTCTAAACAAGGATCTGAATGAGAAACGTGCAGGATGGATAACTCGTGTCATGGAATATGACATCGAGATCAAGGTCACCAAACTAGTACGTGGGAAGGGACTATGCGAACAACTAGCCTTGAGTCAACAAGTTGAAGCAGGTGATGAAAAAGAGACTGTCTTGGTATTACAGGGTGGTCAAGAACAGGAAAATGATGATGTGCCTACTCCTTGTTGGACTCAGAGTATGATAAACTTCCTACAGACAGGCCTATGCCCTCCAGAAATGAGCAAAGCAAAGAGGAGATACTTCAGATTACAAGCCATTCAATATGTGCTTGTTGATGGTGTTTTGTTTAAAAAGGACATCAATGGAGTTTTATTGAGGTGCATTGGGACGGGTCAAATTGAGAGGGTGTTACAAGATTTTCATGATGGAGATTCTGGAGGACATTTCACCCCACGAGTAACAGCTCTCAAGATAATGAAGGCAGGATATTATTGGCCGACAGTGTTCAGTGACTGCTATACATGGATAAGAAAGTGCAAGAAATGTGCACTCTTCACAGGAAAAGAAAGACTAGCAGCACTTCCATTGCACCCAATTTTGGTTGACCAACCATTTATGCAATGGGGATTGGACTTCATTGGGGTCATAAATCCTAACTCAAGCCAAGGCCACAAGTGGATTCTCACGGCAACGGACTATTTCACCAAGTGGACCGAAGCAGTAGCGCTCAAAGAAGCAAATGAGTCTAACATACTAGACTTTTATGAAGGAATAGTGACCAGGTTCGGTGTGCCGGCCACTATCATATCAGACAATGCATTAGCATTCATAGGTTCCAAGATTACAGAATGGGCTGTCAAGAATGGAATCTATTTGAGCACCTCTTCAAATTATTACCCGCAGGGTAATGGACAGGCAGAGTCCACGAACAAGAATTTGCTAAGGATCATCAGAAGGACTCTGGATGAAAACCAAAGGACATGGCATACCAAGCTAAGATCAGCATTGTGGGCTGACAGAATAACGCCAAAGAGGTCTACTGGTAATTCTCCCTACAAGTTGGTCTATGGGAAAGAGGCAGTATTGCCTATATCATTAGAATTGCCAGCATTGGAGCTCATGAAGCAGTTGGAGTTGTCTGAGTTCAAACCAATGGAGGCCAGGTATGCAGAGTTGATGGAATTGGAGGAAATCAGAGAGCATGCAGTTCAGATGATTGAGAAGGATCAGGCCTTAGTAAAAAGATGGTTTGATAAGAAGGCAAGAGCAAGGACCTTCCAGGAAGGGGACCTAGTCCTGAAATGGGATGCAGATCGGGCAAAACCAGGAAAGCATTCCAAGTTTGATGCCATTTGGAGTGGCCCCTATATGGTCACGGAATGTAAAAGTAGTAATGCCTTCCAATTGTCTACATTGGATGGAGAAGAACTCCCGATTCCGGTTAACGGAATCTATCTTAAACATTGCTACTAAAAGGAAAAGGTTTACCCTTGTAAATATTAGCCTAGATTTAAAATTCCTCTAAGTGCGTATGCACATCGTCTTGTTGTAGTTAGGTTTCAATTTCCCTAAGTGCTCCGGCACAGGTTTTGTTGCTCTCAGGTTAATTTCTACAGTTCAGCATGCTCTCAAAGAAGGAGTTGCGATACCAGGCTCGGGATCAGAGATCAAGTTGGTTTCAGGTTATTACTTATGACTCCATGCCCAATGGATTGCTAAAAGGCCACTGATCTTCTACCTAGCAGGCAGGTGATCCCGTTGAGTCACCAAATTGTTGTAAATATCTCCCCCCGGGTAGATATAGACAAACAGAAGAATATGGAAATCAAAGAAACTCAGAGCCCGATTTTTATTGCGTCACCAACAGCCGAAGGCGCAGGTAAGAGGCGCATGACAGAAGGTGTCGACATGAAAATGGATGCACCCTTGGTGCAGGTAAGAGGCACACGACAGAAGGTGTCGACACGAAAATGGATGCGCCCTTGGCGGTAGAGGTGCACACAGAAGGTGTCGCAACATGAAAATGGATGCAGGCGCAGGTAAGAGGCGCACGACAGAAGGTGTCGACATGAAAATGGATGCGCCCTTGGCGCAGGTAAGAGGCGCACGACAGAAGGTGTCGACATGAAAATGGATGCGCCCTTGGCGCAGGTAAGAGGCACATGACAGAAGGTGTCGACATGAAAATGGATGTCCCTTGGCACAGGTAAGAGGTGCACGAAGAAGGTGTCGACATGAAAATGGATGCGCCCTTGGCGCAGGTAAGAGGCTTGTCGCACAAAATGGATGCGCCCTTGGCGCAGGGCGCAGGAAGAGTGTCGACATGGCAGAAGTCGCGCCTTGGCGCACGTAAAGGGCACATGACCTAGAATGTCGACATGACAAAATTTGGCCTTGGCACATGTAAGGGTATGTTGACATGAATATGGATGCGCCTATGGCGCACCTTCAGGAGGCGCAACATTCTGAGCGCTGACAGGAAGCAGACCCTGACCCAGATATTCAGACGCCATAACTTTTCACAGGGAGCTCAGATTCACGCAAGGTTGGACTTTTTGGAAAGCTTACGAGGTCCTCTATCCAACTACAACTGGATATCTTTAATTGGGTGGGAAAAAGTTCTTAAAAATGCAAAATACAGTTCGCCACTTTTTAAGTTTGCTAGGGTTCTCACCTACCACCATAATGAGATAAATTAAATGCAACCTGGAGGTGGTTGGGGTAGATTTGGATTTCCTCTCTCTTCCCTCTCTCATTCTTCCTATAAATTGTAAGGAGGGGCTTCTTTCTAAAGGTTGGACATTCTTGTTTTGCCCCTCCCTTCTTCTCTTTGGCAGGTGAATTTGTGGAGTTCAAACCTCCCATTAAAAACTGTAATGCAACTTTGCCTCTTGGCATTTTGTAGTGTGTTGTATCAATCTTTGGAGCAAATAATGCATGTCTGTGGATGATTCTCAACCCTCTCTGTGTTCATTTGCATCCTCTTGATCTTTCACTGCAAATCTGGTTATCTGTGCATGATCTTGCATTGCATTTTAATGGTTTGTGTTTATTGGCAAGACAGGTGTTCTTCATTCCTCGGTGCATCACCTTTGTTAGTTTAGGTTTTATTTTTATGCATCTTCTTACCCTGTCTCCTTGGCAAGTTAGTTTAGGTTTTGAGTAAACCCTCTACATTTTTACGTGTGCATCTGAACAGAGGAATAGGAACCGGCCTTCATCCGGAGAGCTTTTCCGATTTCGCAAGGTCCCACACTTGGGAAAAGCTCCATGTTATGCAATCGCACTGAGAGTCTCAACCCATCGAGTTGCAGACATTCAGGGGTGTTTTCCAATGTCAGTGGTCACCTTTCCATGGTGACGATGTGGGTCAAGTCTTCCAAGCATTGCATGGTTGAATCGTATTTTTTCTTAGGCGGGGATAGGTTCAGGTGCTTCAAGATTATGGCATCTAAAATCATTTCTATTTTCTTATGGATCTCACGCACCTTTTCCTTTTCCTCCCTTAACTTGTACCTTAATTATGTGCTGATCAACTCCTCCTGCTTTAACTTCTTGTCTTTTTCAATGATCTCTTCATTTTTCTTTTCAAAATCTTCCTCCAAGACCCTTATTTTGTCGTTTCTTCTGAAGAGCCTTGCCTCAACTTCTACTGATACTTTGTTGAGCGCATTATAAACTTGCTCATCATATAGTTGTTAGGCATTTACCAAAGGTTTTACTCCCTTGGCATCTAGTATCTTCATTAACGCCTCACGGTTGACCTCGAATTCGGGATCATCAATATGGGACTCAAAATCCCAAGAAAACATCTTCCTCGTGCACAAGTACCCACCCTCTTCATCGAAAGAAGACCATGTAAGGAGTTATTTTGAAGGCATGGTACTTTGGAAATGCATGTGTAGTACCTTATTTGGGTCATTGATGTAAGTCATTTCTTGGTCTTGCACTGCTACTACGCCCTTTCCACCAATACGTGCTTCCTTTGGGAATCTTACTACCTAGCTAGGATCTCTGCCCATGCTTCAATACTCCTTTCCCACACTCTCGCTTTCATCTATCTCCTTTAGTAATTATTTAGCACTGCACTCCACCTCTTGATCCACCAAGTCCTTTATAATTCCTGTTACCTCTCTCTTTATGCCATCCTTTATCTGCTCCTTAGTTAGGCTTGGAGTTTTTTTATCCTTCATGTTGACTTCTTCACTTCACCCCTTGCCATGTGTTTCTCCTTATTCCTCATCCTTCTCTTCATTTCCCTATTTCTCTAACTCATGTGCATCATACACAAAATGGTTATGAGCTTTACCATGCTCTTCATCACCCCTTGTTGGCCTCCATGCTCTTTTTTTCTTCTAAGTCTACCTTTCCTGTTACTTTTTACTTCTTCCTAACTGGTGATTCCAATATAGGAGACTCTTCTTTTGCTTCTTCCCTAGGTGACTCCTTTCTTGCCGGTAATTCTTCTTTCGTAAGGGGCTTCTCTTGCTCTGGTGTCTCTTTCTCTTCTGTAGAGGAATTCTTCCTCCATGCATGGTATTTGGTTTTACACCCAAATCCTACGTGCCTACAAACTACATTATCTACGTACTTGGTGCCTTTTTCTTAGGGGACTCCCCTCTCTCCCTTTTCCTTAGCGCAACCTTCTTCTTTAAGGTGGGGTCTTCTAGGATAGAGACATTATTTTCAACGTAAGTGCCCTTCTTATACGTAGGCCTTATGCATAGGTATACCCTTGTTGTAATCCTCCCAGCAACAAGTAATGTCACTGGTTTCACCATATGTACTTCATGGGAGACATACTTCTCCACATAGGTGCACTTCTTTAGATATATCAATGTTTTGCATAGCTCATGGTAATCCTGGTCTACTATGTTGAGGTCAAACCAGAGCTTCTTTCCCTCTTTGAATCGATTGACCCCAGTCTGGAAGTATTGTACTGTGAAGGAGAACAAAAATTTACACCAGGGACCCTTGGTGCCATCTACTAGAGTAAACCTACCAATACAAAAATGTTGGTACACAATGAATTCAACCTCACCTTGTAGTAAAATAGGTAAATTGTTTAGGTATTCTCCACTCAGCGTTGAATGAGTCACGCATCTACTTATAGAATTTTTATAGGCGTGCCTTGTGGGCGGCCGTTATGGTGTCACAAGTGTATTTATCAAATATGTTGGCGGGGGAAGGGTTCTCATCTAAGTACTCCCATAAAAATTAATCTGGCCCATCAAGCACTCCAATCTCTGAAAAAATAATGGTAAGGAGGACATTACAATGCACGATATTTTCTCCATCACGTGCAGCATTTATGATTTCTTCTACTATGAAATACAAGAGGTTATAGATGGTCACCTCTGAGATCTTGCAGCAAAATTTTAGCCAAGCCTTGTTGACCTGTGTCCATCTCTCCTACCTATTTAGCTTTGTGACCAAGCGCACAGCCATCCTCATTACCAGGTCAGAAATTACAGAGATGTCAAAGTATCGTGAACCCTTCTTGTAGTCATAAGCTTCAACAGTCTTTTTGATAGCCTCCTTATCGTCCAAGTCATCATCGAAAGATTCTCCTTCACAAACAAGATCGGTAAACTTAGAAATCAGTTGGGAAGTTATTCGCATCCTCCATCCTGTGAAGAAGAAGTGGTCTTCATGTATGCGCAACATTAACCACTAGAATAGTCATTCAGGTTTGTCGAAATAGGGAAATTCGTAGAGTTGCAATAACCCAGCCTTCTCCATCTTCACCTTTACCTCATCATCATAGATAGGAATCCCATCTGATGTCCTCTTGTCTATAGGGAAAACCAATTCTAATGCCATATCATTCGTTGTGGTCCTCATTTGATGGTTGTAGTCACTCACAGCCATATTTCTAACATGAGACACCCATTCTTTTCCAAGTAATACATTATTTGGATATTACATCTCCACGTACCATTCTTCATTGAAACTAGTGGAAACGACTTGTTTCCCTTTGCCCTTGCCCTTTTTTGGTGAAACATTTACTACTTTCCTTGGTGCCATTTCTCTGTCAAGAAACTAAAAGTTCTTCCTTTCCTCTAATCTTGGCTCTACTCAACTCTGCAGCTCCACTCCTTTGTGAAAATCCCCTCAATCATGTGCCCTAACTACAAAACCCTAACCTGGAAAACCCTTTTCCCACAAGATGGTGTAATCACCCACGAGATTCTTCCACGCAACCTTCTTTGCTTACACCTGTGTATTCCTTTTTCCACTCTGGTTTGTTGATCAAAATGGCTATGCACACAAATCTTCACAACCTTTTTTTGCATACTTTTTTTCAAGGATTCCCTAGTTTGTGAGAGCTCTTTGATAACACAAATGCAAAGTAAACAATAATGTACCCCGACCTTCTACATATAGCTTTTGCTTTTTCCCATAATAAATTTATGCCACTTACCAATGTACTCTTGTAATAAAGGTGCATTTTTCCTTCTGTCAACCTTAAGTGCTTTTACACCTGGACCCAATCCTGCGTGAAGACTTCTACAACCTTCTAGTGCATAAAAACCCTTACTGACCGAAGATCCTTATGCGCGTGCTTTCACGCCGAAGTCACTTCTTCTATCTTTATCCTGATTTTTGACATTGCCTACCTCATGTTGTTAATGTGCTTCTCATCCTTATATAATTTTTTATATAGCCTTCTTGACACCAAACTCCTTATGTTCACCTTTTTCATGTGTGCTATTCTAAACTACGTGCTTTTGATCCTTTGACCCAAGCCATCAAAACACATCTACCAATACCAGCTTCCAGTGTTTGTCACATCACTTCACCCCACACAAAAATAAATGTGTGGTCCTCTGCGCATACAAAAATTTTAAACTTGTAAGTGGCTAGCAGTGCACAATGCACACACAACAACAAAAAGAATGGGAATAAACAACAAGAAAGGGAAACACAAAGAAAGGAAATGCAATAAGGGAAATCTTAGGATAATTGGCAATATTGCCTTATTTACAAACACAAGGAAGACTTATTTACAGTATGGCTTCAGCCTACTCCCATTGAAATGGCCTGGTAACCATGTTCCATCCAACACTTGTAACTAGCAAGCACCTGAATCAAGTATATAGGATATAATGTATGGGCCCATCCAATGGACTTTGAATTTCCCAGGATGGCACAAAAACTTGGAATCATACAATAGAACCATCTGCCCAACCTCAAAAAAATTCTTGATGTGTCTATCATGTCATGCCTTCTGCCTGGATTTTTCTATCTTCTAACTCCAGCGAGCAATAGCCCACCTCTCATCTAACTGCATTAACTTATCAATCCTATCCTAAAGCACTTTTTTATCAACTAATCCTCTTGTGTGTCCTATACATAGTGATGGTAACATGAATTCAATAGGTAACACCACTTCTGCACCAAACACCAATTGGAAAGGTGTGGCCTTATTTAGTCTTTTATAAGTAGTTTGGTATGACCATAACACAACAGAAACTTTATCATCCCAATATTTTCTTCCCACATCACAAATCTTGGTCAGCGTGTGACTCAGTGTCTTGTTAAATGCCTCAGTAGTTCCATTAGCTTAATGGTGATAAGGGGTAGTACTTTGGTGGGCTACCATGAATTCTGCCAACAAAATCCTAACTGTCTCATTCAAGAAATGAGTACCCCTTTCACTTGTTAAACTCAATGGGCATCCATATCTATTGATTATGTTTTCCCACAAGAACCTGGTTGTTGTTTCTATTGAGCAACCCCTTGGAAGTGTTACCTCCACCCACCTTGTTAACTAATCAGTACAAGTAACGATATAGCATGAATTAGTCCTTCGCGCAATAGGTGAAATCAGTCCTACAAAATCAATCGTCCACTTTTTAAATGGTTTTGTGCTAGCTATCGATCTCAAGGGAATCTCATCTCTTCTTCCTGGTTTTCCAAGGCACTGACAATGGTCACAGGGATTGCAAAACTCAATACAATCTTGGTAGATGTTTTCCCACTAAAGCCCTATCAGAAGGATCTTACGCACAATTGTATTCCCTACATAGTGCCCTCCTGTAATTCTACCATGTGCTTCCTCCATGATTGTAACGCATTCATGCTCTAACACGCATCGACGCAAAACCTCATTGTGACCTAGCTTGTATAAGTCTCCACTAATTAACATGTAGGGCACGACATGTATAGCTAAATGTTTCTTTTCCAAAGTCTTCATTTCTTCTAGTTCCACACTCGTCTTAAGAAATATAGCAATATATTCCAAGTCAAATGGTGCATGCTACAATCTAAATAGTTGTGCATCTAAGATTGTATTCTCAATGCTCTGCATGTCCTCCCCCAAGTCAATCCTCAATAAATGGTCATGTCCCAAATTACTTGTACCCAATTTCACAACAACCGTAAACTCAAATTCTTTAAACAATAGGGCCCACCGGCATATGTGCCCTTGTAAAATGGGCTTGTTTACTAAGTATTTCAATGTCATGTGGTCTGTGTAGAAAATGAAGGGTGTTGCCAACAGATATTACCTAAATTTGTGCAGCACGTAGATCATTGACAGTGCTTTGTGCTCAGTAGTAGTATAGTTATGTTCTACTGGGGTTAGCTTTCTATTAGCAAAACACAAGGGGTGTTCAATAAGTCCCTCTCCAAGTTGTGCTAAGATTTCCCCAATCGTCATCCCTGAAGCATCAACATGTATATGGAATGGATTATCCTAAGAAGGAAAGTGTAATATGGGTACAGTGATAACCATATTCTTCAATGTATCAAATGCCATATGCTACGCCTCTCCCTAGTGAAATGCACTTTTTTGTTTCAATAACTCTTCTAATGGCGCGGTGATCTTGGCATACCCCTTAATAAATTTCCAGTAATACCTTGTATGCTCAAGGAATCCATGCACTATGCTCTAGCTGGTAGGTGCCCCCAATCCCACAATAACGGTAACTTTGGTAGGATCCACTTGCAAGCCTTCCTTACATATGATATGCCCCAAAAGGGTTCCAAATGGAGTAGTGAAAACACATTTATTTACCCTTAATACTAGTTTCTAACCCCAAGCGCATCGGCCTATCACCCAGTGGGCATTGTGTGCTCATTTGAGGCATGCGTGGCCACCGCACCCCTCCTTTATGTGAGCTTTGTGAGAAGGTTCCGCTATTAATGGAGGATGATTTGAAGAAGTAGAAGTATATTCACTTATTTGAAAAGGTAGAAGGTACAACTAAAAAGTCCACACATTAATGCATTTCAGAATCTAAATAGCAGTTGTAAAAATCATAATAAACTAGATTTGAGCCATGAAAAGTCATATAACATGAGGGTTTACACCCATAAACAAGTTATAAATAATGAACCCACATATATATTGATTTAAAGGAGTTCTAGTAGCCATATTACAGTCAAAAGGGTCATCTCATACCATATACAATAAATGATAGAGACTTAACTCATGTAAGCTTCTCCGATATGAGACCCTAACTATACTTTTCCCATTTTAACCTTTGATACAAATCCTAGTGCCATACATAGGCTTATGGCATCCCTTACAACCCTTAGCACTAAGTGCTCTAAACCCTAGCATTATTGCAGCACTTCGTTACCCTCCTTCTCTTTCTCTACATTCTCTATTCTCTTTGTCTCCCATCATCTTTGTCTCTCATCATCCATATATGTGTCTTTGGTCTGAGCATTACTTTATATAAGATCAGCACCCACCATCATGCCTTCTCTAAATATAGATCGCATGCCAAGTATCGATGTGGTCCTCCATTGGTGAATGTTTATCCCTTTGCAAACCCTCCACTCTCTGTAGTGATGTCTTCTGGGAATATTCCCTGTGGAGAATATCATTTTCTTGACCTGCAAGGTTCCACGATGGCACCTTATCCACTCATCATGCCTAGTCAGGTCCTCACACTTTTCCTCAAGTGCCCCTAGAATGCCAAATATGGCTAAGTCTTTTAAACCCATGTCATGTCTCCCGTGTGTGCCCTGGTTTCTCCTAAACCCTTCTTAAACCCCTTTATCTTGCACACTTTCCCATGAGCACCCTTACTCTTAGTGGTCCTGAACGCACGCACCCTTTGTACTTATCCAATATTTCAGGACCCAACATTGTTTGAAACTTAGTTACAGCCATGATTCACACAAAATTATAACAAAAAGACACATATCGCCTCAACCTTAGCATCATTTTAGAATAAAACAAATAAATTTCACGAATCCTAGTAAATTCCTCATGTGGAAACCATTAAACTTAGGAAAAGATAAGGGAAACATATATTAATGCTCTCAAATCCCGTTAATGACTGTACATATGCAATCATCTTAACATAAATTCTCTATAATTGGGTCATTCAGAGGAAAAACCTTCATCGCAACATAGTCCTTCCTTCTGGTTAGCAGTGCCTCTACAAATTCCCTCCAAAATATTTTCCCCCAAGAGCTTCCTGCCCTTTTTTGCCCTTGCCAAGAACCCTCTCCTAAGAGCTGCCCTTTTTTTCCTCTAAAACCCCTCTTCCTTCTTATATATCACCTTATCCTCTTAGGGTTTTAGAGTATATTCCTCATATACTCAAACAAACTGACACTGTCATCAACTGTTCAAGGTCACCATGAAAAATACAAATGATTACTCATAAATGGCCGCTAATTTTTCCAACTTCCACGGTGTCCTTCATATGTCATCATGACGCAGCAAAAAAATTTACAGATCATGTCACACTTAATATTTGGAACTTCCGCGTGTGTATGAGCGTGACATGGCCAAAGAAATAAATATGACAAGATTGAAAAGTGTTGGCATTTAATCACTCTTCGGTGACACATTCCACATAAATAGGTGATCCTTATTTAAAACTCACATGTACCTATAAATCAAAATGGGATATGGTATTAATATCAAAATGATGTCCTTTTTCATCTCAGTGTCAATGTCATGCCTATTTAAGTGGTCCATCATCCTTCCATTCGTCGTTCATCTTTTTCAGAGTCGTTTACTTTCTATTTTTTGATCAACTATCTTTCTTCCATGTCTTCTTCACCTCTAGATTTGAATCTTCCTCCTATATAAATCACCCATTTGAGTGAGTGTTTCTAATTAAATGGGAAAAATGAGGCTCTAATTCATCATCTTTTTAGCATACCAAATACTAGGGCTGGTCTTCCCAATATTTCTTCATTAGAGGAAATACTTTTCAGTTTGCTTGCAACATCTTGTAGAATTCTGCCCTTCCTTTCCTATGTTCCAATTTCTTCATTTTCACCTAGTTTTCCTAGAGTAGCAAGTGGACACAAACAATTGAAATCCCACTGGCTTTGTTATTACCCTTCTGTCAATAATGATTACTGGTGTGTGAACAAGGATTACTACTAGCCTCTTAATATGACCATGGAAAACACAATTTCCAGTCTCCTGTTCACCCCCAAATGGGGATGAGAAAATCCCAACTGTACCAAAGAATGCAACAAAGAAGCGTATGAAGCCTTTAGCGGTTATCTTTGCTAAAATGTGGTCTACGATAGACATTCAAGTCTTTCCCCTCAAGAAAAGGAGAAGCATGAGGGAATATTTTGTTAATAAGGTTCCTCATTTCCCTGTGTCTTGGTTCACCTCAGGTACAAAGACCAAATCATATATAAGAGTAGGACATTCCTTACCTAAATGGGTAAACTCCCCTGAAAGGAAAGAAAAATTCATCCAATTGTTGAATGGGACTCAGGAACTACTAGAAATGGGCATGTCACAGGGCTTGGTATCTAAAATCCAGTTCATGTTTGGTGTGGTAGCCCATGATGACTTTTTTCAACGTAGGGATGACTTGCTGAAACATATTCCAGAGCTTCCAAGTGATAATGAGCCTACAAAATTTTGAAGTTTATGTCTTTTTCCTTTGTTAATCATTCCATGTGTATAACATTGTATACTCATATATATGTTTTGCAAGGGCAAGGGCCCCTAAAATATAACCCCATTTTATTTAATGTATTCACTTCTTTAGGTAGCCTTTCTATTTTAAAATGCATGTCACGTGTACATATTATTTCTTTTAAAATCAATCAGGGGTGTCTTGAAGTTACTTATTTTCTCATCCTTGTAACATGAGCAACCCTCAAAAATGGAAAATTTCATCTCATGGCTGCATTTTACACTTTACTCGCACTTTGCACAAAATCATGAGAGGAAAAAGTAGACGCTTGTTATCTTGTTTGCCCTCAGAAGTTGGGAGAACCTAAGTTTCTTTACTTATTTCCATTTCAATCAAATAGTCGGGCCTTGAACAAAACCCTCGGACCATGTCACAACAAAACACTAGAAAATTGATCCCCTGGCTCTGAGATTTTATTCACTTTATAAACCAGGTTAGTATCTCTTCTCGGATGTCGAGGTCAAACTACTTCTTGTGTACATTCCCCAGTATGACCCGAAAATAAGCAATATTGTTTGTTCCCACTCCGGAAGATGTAATCAGGGTCAGAATTCTAAGGAAATTTAGAGTGTATTTTTTGGGTTGGCCCACAACTTTTGGAGATACTTTAATTTTTGGGCATCAGGGAAAAAATGCACCATCCATACCTTATTCACACTTTACAAAATGTGTGCGAAGTCCCGGTCTTGTTTGAAGAACAATGTGTGTCGTAACTTAATCATACAAAAGTTTCAGGGACCTTCGTAACATCAGTAGGACCACTATACTCTTAACCATCCCATTACTACAATATGAGTCAACAGAAGGAAATTATAAGCTAAAACCAGCCCTCATTCCTTACTTCTCCGAGAAGAGAATCCATTGAACAAGTTAGTTTTAGAAAAAGAGGACGGACATGAATGGGTACCAACATTATGTTATACTATTTTATACATATTTTTTTTGTAGCTTGATGTAGGGTTGATTCTTGTTGTATATTAAGGAAGAACCTACAAAAGAAGAGCAAAAGAGTAGTCAAAGTCATGTATTATGAAAAATCTTGCAAAAGTACGTAAATTTGTGTAAAAAGTAGTAAAAGGAAAGTGTGCACCTGATCCATGAAGAGTGAATAAGATAGAAAATGTCCTAAACTATTGTATAAGAGTGAATTTTTTGGGATATCTCACACTGAGAGTGAGTTTTTTTGGGTGATCTCACACCAAGAATGATTTTTTGGGTGATTTCACGCCAAGTACAAGTTTTTTGGGCAATCTTACGCCACATTAGAAGAGTGTTGGGGAGATATGTTTGTACTCTCCTTCTATGACTTCTTCCTAATTTATACACCACTACAAATAGTGTGATTCATGTTTGTTTTGTATTATTACGTATTGTTC
Source organism: Taxus chinensis (assembly GCA_019776745.2). NCBI lineage: Eukaryota > Viridiplantae > Streptophyta > Pinopsida > Cupressales > Taxaceae > Taxus > Taxus chinensis. The sequence continues at coordinate 599,897,162 of CM034146.1, read as the reverse complement.
CAAATGTATTGATTATCCCAATTGAAGGAGATTGCATGCATTTTTTATTCTGAGGCCAACGCCTGATCCTGTGAAACTATTCTGAAAAATGTTTTGAACTATATTGATATGAGAAAGTAGTTGTATCTTCCCATATTACATAGGTGCCTAGGAGAGGTCAGGAGCACCCAGGTGCTAATGTCTGTATCTGAGCTCTAAAGTATGTGCTAAACTGAGAACCCAAGTTAGATTTTGGGTTGTTTCCATAACTATAGATTGTTTTGTTCTTGTGCTAAATTATATTATGATGTAGCTTCGAGCTGTTGTATGGGGTGACTGATTCACTCAATGAATGCCCCCTTATTTGGGGTGCATGCAACATTGGTATGAGAATGCGGCCCAAAAGAGAGGACCGGATGTTGATATGAAATTATATCCTTGTAGGGGGTGGGAATGTGTATGGTAGAAGCCAAGACACATGCAAACAATATGACTATGAACATGTGTTAGTATAAAAAGTGGAAAAAATGCCATAGAAAAGCAGTGTAACAAGAAAATGTGCATACAAGATGGACCGTGAAAATTGGATTTCAAATATGGGACATTGCTCACAATATCACAAGATAATTAGGGTCGAAGCAACAAGAAGCATACAAGTAATGATCATACAAGACATAGGGCATAGCCCGCAAATAATAGCATATAATGGTAAACAATGTCAAACAAGATGTAACAGACAACCATGGTGGCAAAAAGTTCCTGTAAGGAAAATGCTACACATGAAGCACCCGTTAACACGTTATAAATATAAAATGTATGTCAAAGTGTGTATGTATTAATGGAAGAATTAGAATGCTAGTAAGCATATGAAGTAGTATAAAATGAAACAATAGCACCTGTAATGTGTGATAAATTAGATCCCCCAAGAGCCTCGGTGGGACTTACAAGAGGTACAATGCCAAACATCATTATATCTTGTAAGGATCTAGAAGAAGTTTACATTCACAACTAGAGAACAATTGAACATGCATGTTTATATAGAAAATATAATGACAACTGAATACTTGGCTAACATAGTAAGCAAAGTGCAACATGTGACTAGTATAAGTAAGCAAGAGTAAATGCAGCCAATATATGCAAGATTTTATGAGTGAGTGAGATGGAATGATATGAAATGTGAATATAATAGGAGAAGTGTGCCCCTTGAGTGGATGTGGATGAGCATGAGATGAGGTTCATTTATAAAATACCTCTCGACAGTCAAGAAAGAACCATAGAATGAGAGTGCAACATCGGGAAATGGTTTGAAAGAGAAGCTAGAAATATAGCTCATGAAGTGAAAAGCATAGATTGTAGAAGAGGTGAGGTTCATTTCAGATTGAGACCCTCAGTAGTCGAGTATGAATAGTGGAACTAGAGTGTGTCATAGGGTAGTATGATGTGTAAGAATAAAGTGCTAGAATGATGAATTGTGAAGTATAGAGCGTGAAATGTGTAGTGTGTGAGATTCATTGAAGTAATACGCCATCAACAGTCAAGTGTCAACCTTAGCACAAGAGTGCATCATAGGGTGATGATGATACAAGTGGTGTATCAAGTTTTGTAAGATGGATTCTTAGAAATAGGAAGTATGAAGCACCATGTGTAAAATTATAAATGAGAGACAACTGATGATGCTAGATGTGGGGGAAGTAAGCATGATGCCCCAAAGTGTATGATGATGAGTAGGTTATCCAATGAAAGTGAAGGGAAAGGGACCTCCAACTGATCTATAAGGAGATAAAGGCATGTGACCATGCTCTGAGAATGGTGATGTGTAAGATTGATAATGTATCAATGAATGAGACCTATGTGCAGAAGGATGAGGTGAACACCCATGTGAAGGGTACCTAGGAGGTGATGAGAACATATGTGAAGGAGACCGAGGAGGTGATGAGCACCTATGCAAAGTACATCAAGGAGGTGATGAGAACCTATGTGAAAGAGACCTAGGAGGTGAAGGACGTAATGAACTCCTATGTGAAGGGGATTCCTGTGTAGGGGGCTTAGGCCGACAAGATGGACTAGTGGACTGATGTGTGTGAATAGTAGAACTAGATGAAAAATTTGCATTAGATTTGAGAGGCCCAGGGGGGGCTATATGCTTTATCTAGTGTGATGGAAACTTTAAGAGGAGGCCAAGGCCATGGTGTGCATGGTGGAACACCTTGGATAGTGATAACTTGTTTTTTGTGAATGAATTTTAGACACACGTGATTCATGGAAATGATAGTTTGAGTGGCACAAGCCAAGGAAGACCTAAGATCATGTCACAACCTTTGACAGAAGGTGCCACAGTGAATGACACAGGCATGGTGAGAGGCCCAACTGTAACTAGAATCTTGACATAGCCATAAGATTTAGGAACTAGATATGAAATATGAGATAGTGGGCAATTGATAGCGATGAAGAGTGAAATATAGCACACACTCATATGAACTAATGGATTGATCATTGTGTTATTGATAGCATGAGGTCTAATAGAAGAATTGATATGTAATGTATTAGAAGAGAATGTAGTATGATAATCATGATCTGAGAATGTAATGAATGGTGGATATGCATTGACATTAACAACTATAAAATCAAGAGGCCCCGATGGAGGATGCACAATGCAAAATGTATGATTGGTCAAAGAATTCACAACTTGTTTGTCATGTTTAGGGAGAGGATCATTAAAAATTTTGAGCTTTTTGTTTTTATTGACCGGCGTATATGTCGAAGGCACAAGGAGCTCAATTAGATTGTTGTAAATAAGATCTTGAATGATATGCCTAAGTTTGAAACATCGATTAGTAGGATTCCCAATGCATTAATGATAGTCACATCTACTATTTTTCATCATAATTACATCCTTTAGGGTGAGATGAATCTAGATTTAGTGGTGGTGGAAGCGTAATAAGATTGCTTTCAATAAGTTATGATAATAGAATACGCGGAGCACAAGGCAATTTTGTAAATTTATGCTTTGGAGGTTTCCGTTGAATCTTTTCAGGAGTAGAGACATCATTAATAGTAGTTTTTACTTCAGTGGGCTTAGGAGATGGATTGAAAGTTAATTTACTTTGAAACCAATTAGAAGATGATGAATCTTGATCATGGTACTTGATTTTTCCCATGTATATAAGTTTTCCTTCATGTAATTTAAGAGTATGACATAGTTTATCAAATGATGGAGATGTCTTAAGGATGAAGCTCTTTTATAAAGGAGATAAGAGACTTTGGACAAAAATATCTTGCAATTCAGAATCACCAAGTACATTAGTCATATTAGCTAATTTTTTCTTATATCATAAAACATAGTCTGTTAGATGCTCATTAGATCCTTGTTTAATTTTTGAAAGTTGATAATAGGATATCTTAGAACTGATATTGATTGAAAAATTAGCTAGAAAAGCATTTGTTAAGTGCGTAAATGATGTTACTGAATGAACAGGTAGATCGTAGAACCAACGCATGACATAATATTGTAAACTTCATGGAAAAAGCTTAGCTAATAATGTATGATCATCCACATAATCTAGACATGCCACATGAAAAGTTTGGAGATGCTCTTGAGGGTCACCATGGCCATTGAAGGAAGGTAGCTTAAGAGTGACAAAGTTAGGAGGAAGTGCATAAGTGGAGATGGTGGTTGTAAAAGGAGTATGAAAAAGTAAGATGGAATCAAGAGAGGGAGAAGCACGAGAAGTAGCCTACTTAAGTTAACAGATATGAACTTGGAGATCTTGATAGAGAGAGGTTACGTCTTGAGTGCTAACAGAAGAGACTTGTCATGTGTGAGAAATAAGATGCAGAGTGAAGTGGTTGGTGGGAGTAGGAACTAATACAGGAACATTAGAAGTAGGTGGAAGGATGGAATTATGGGGTTGAGTAGTAATAGGAATAGAAGTGGGAGTAGATGTAGGAATAGTAAGCTCAACAAGATTGGTGGCCTCCTCACGAGCAGCGAATAGGAGAAAATATAGATCTTGTGGATGTTCAACAAGATGAGCATTGAGATCATGAAGGTTTTCATCGGTAAAGGGTGCATGAGCTGCAATCATGATAAAATAATGAAAAAATACCTAGAAACGAGGTTGGGTTCGAGCGATGGGTTCACCAAATGATTTAACAAAATAATATTTTTTATGTTAAACCCTAATATTACATATTCAAGCATAATAAATATATTTGACACAAGTCATAAGTTAGATATATATGAAACCCTAAGTACAAGAGAGGGAAAGAATGACTTAGTTGTGTTAGGTTGTGGAGCATGTTTTCATGTGTGAAAGTGTTGAAGACTGTACACTAAGAGTACTATACACTTTTCATGTATCCTCAAAAAAAAAAATTGGGCCTTAAAACGTGCCTGATATATCGGGAAACGTGATTTTCTCATATGGGCGGGATTTTGACCCATAGGTTTATGGGATGGTTTTTGCCCATGGTTTTGTAAAACTGCTTAAGTAGTTGTCTATTTATATGGTTTTATGCATATGATAGAAGTATGAAAAACATTGCATATGTGTTTTGAATTCGGCTGTGAATTCTGTAGAGTTTATTGAGCATAGCTCCAAATAGATCTGGGTATTGTATTGAGAGAGCGGTGGCTTGTAATAAAATTTAAGCAATTGATTCTTGGTGGACGTAGCCCAAATTGGGTGAACCATGTTAAATATTGTCTCTTTGTGTTGTGTTATTTTTTTCTGCGCTTTTATTTGAGATCTGTAATATTTTCTGCATATTAGTTTCTACTGTTGCACTATTCTGTGAGGGATTATTCCACATATTTTATCCCTTATTTTCTAACAATTGGTATCAGAGCCTGGTTTGGTTTGCTAAAGTGTTGAATCACAAGGAAAGTTTTATCTTGAGTGGGAGATATGGTAGATGATGGAAGATCTAGGGTTGATAAATTCAATGGGTAGAATTTCAGTCTTTCAAAGATGTAGATGGAAGATTACCTTTATTAGAAGGATATTTATGCTCCACTGTCTGAGAAGGTGAACAAACCCTCGAGCATGACAGCTACGGAATGGGATTTTTTGGACAGGAAGGCACTTGGGACAATCCGGTTGTGTCTTGCATCTTCGGTATTATTTAATGTTTTAAAGGAAAAGACTACCAAAGAACTAATGGATACATTAGGGAAGTTGTATGAAAGACCCTATGCCTCTAATAAGATATTTTTAATGAAAAATTTGTTTAATATGAAGATCTCTGAGAATGGTTCAATAGTAGATCATCTAAATGATTTTAATACGGTTGTAAATATGCTAGCTTTGGTTAGAATAGAATTTGATGAAGAAGTTAGGGATTTATTAGTTATATGCTCTTTACCTGAGAGTTGGAATAACCTAGTAATGGTGGTAAGCAACTCGGTTCCTGCTAATTCAAAGTTGAAGTTTGAGGATGTTATATGGGTGATTCTAAGTGAGGAAATGTGAAGAAAAAGCTCTGGTGAATCTTCTACTTCAGGGAATGCTTTGACAGTGGAAACTAGAGGAAGACAGAAGAATAGAGGAAACCGTGGAAAATCAAAGGATCGGGAACGGTCAAAATCCAAAAGCAAGATAGTATGCTGGCACTGTGGAAATTCTGGGCATGCAAAGAAGGAATGTTGAGAGCTTCGAGACAAGAAGAAACAACAGGAAGAAAACAAGGAGGCAAATGTGGCAATGGGTAATGTATGTCAGGATGCTTTTATTCTTTCTTTGCACAATATTACTGAATCTTGGGTTTTAGATTTGGGGGCTTCTTTCCATGCTTCTCCACATAGGCATTATTTTGTTGATTATGTTTAAGGAGATTTTGGGCATGTTTTTCTTGGTGATGATGAGCCTTGCAGCATAGTTGGAAAATGTTTTGTTTAGGTTAAGATGTAGAATGGGAATACTTGGTTATTGAAGGATGTCAGACATGTGCCTACATTAAGACAAAATTCGATATCGGCAGGGCAGTTGGGAAGTGATGGTTGTACTGTGATATTTACAGCAGACTCTTGGAAGATTACCAAGGGTGCTCTTGTGGTGGCAAGAGGTAAGAAGGTTAGAACCTTGTATTTAACCATTTATAGCACTAATGTTTGTAATCTTGTGGCTTCAGAAGTAAATACAACATTGTGACACTATAGGCTAAGTCATATGAGCCATAAGGGCATGGAGATCATAAAGAAGGATTTGCCTGGATATATAGAAACAAGTTTGGAGTTCTGTGAGGATTGGATATATGGGAAATAAAAGTGAGTAAGGTTTCTCAAGGTTGGACCTACAAAGAAAGAGAGTAAGTTAGAGCTGGTGCATTCTAATGTGTGGGGGCCGGCTTAGGTATCATCTCTTGGGGGTTTAAGTTATTATGTTACTTTATTGATGATGCAACAAGGAAAGTTTGGGTTTATTGTATTAGAAAATAATCTGATGTATTTGACACTTTTGTTAAATTGAAAGCCTTGGTAGAGAATGAAACAGGTCTTAAGCTCAAATGTCTTAGGTCAGATAATGGAGGGGAGTATTACAGCAATGAATTTGATTATTACTGTTCTAATAATGGAATCTGCATGCAAAAGATAGTTCCATGAACTCCATAGCAGAATGGGGTATCAGAAAGGATGAACAGAACAATAATGGAACGTGCTAGGAGCATGAGGTTACATGTAGGACTGCCTCTTTCTTTTTGGGCAAAAGCGGTGAGCACAACTATGTACTTGATAAACAGAGGACCCTCAAGTGCCTTGGATGGAGGCATACCTGAGGAGGCTTGGTATGGTAAGAAAGTTTATTATTCATTTCTTAGAGTCTTTGGATGTGAGGTGTTTATTCATATAGACAAGGATGATAGGACCAAGCTAGAGGCTAAGTCAGAAAAATGTACCTGTTGTCGCCAAATCACTGCACCCTCTGAATGGCTAGGATGTGAATAGGAAGTTCGGTGTGATTGGGACACATGGGATCACCTCTCAAGCTGTGGGACTTGGGCTCGAGGTGAACCTCCAGAGAAGGCCGGCTTCCTCTTCCTAAACTAAGTGTTGTACTACTCCTAGTGTAACAAAAATGATTATCTAATCCTATGCTAACATTTTCATGGGGTTTTAGGGAAAGAGATTTACAGAAATGAAACTATACTAGGGATGGTGATGCACCAAATAAAGGGTATTTCCAGACTCAAGAAGGGTTAATTTGAAGAGGGTGTGTGCACCACAGGTCAACTTCACCTACTGTAACTTAGAGAGGGTACAGGATACCACAAACTAAGAGACACGCGTTCCCTTTGTTAAACTTTATCAGAACGAGAAATATACTAGTTTCCTAGTGAAGAAGGATGAACTCAAGAAGGATGAACACACACCACAACTCAACTACATGCAATACTCCACCACTCGATAAGCACAGAACTCCAAGAACCTGCAATAGAAACTTAAACTTGCACAGTGTACCTGCAAGTACGAGAAAGGCACAAAGAAGTACAGAAGGATGGAAGGACCGAGATTAGTCACAAAACACACACTTTTATTGCTTCAATAACATGCACAATGCATCATACATTCAGAAGAGGCAATATTTTCCATTACAGTCTTGAAGAGGAGGCTTGAAAGTTCTCTCAACACACAAGAACAACTTGCAGAAGAGAGAGGATTCTTGAAAAGTATACACTCGCCTGAGATATCTAACTGTCCAACCTGTCTGAACTGTTGGAACCCTTTGAAATGAGCTTCCAACTTACATTTATAGAAGAATATGTGAGAAAGAAGAGGAAATGGTCATAATTATATTCCTAAAATGAAGGCCCATGATGTATTTATTACAGTTAGTTGAACCACTTGAGAAGGTTCCATCATGGGTCATTAATTACCTGATGACCTAGTCTTCTTAATTAATTAAAAGAATATTTAAATAAAATATTTAAATAATAATAATAAATATTATTATTAAAATATTTAAATAAAAATATTAATTTAATTAATATAATGTCGGGACCCCCCCGTTGACCCGTTTGACTTGAAGAGGAGGGGGGTCTATGTGGATAGAGTCTGCACAAATCTCAACTCGGTGAGTTTCGAATCCTCTAACTCGGTGTTGTAATCAATTTTGAACCCCACACTAACTCTTTCCTCGCTTTGGCAATCGGATTCTTTTGCATTGAGTCCTTCGGTATTTTGGCAGTGCACTCTGCAATCTCGGCTCCAATCAACAATTATGCCACTATTGGGATCTTAGTATGGCATAGGTAGCTGTGAGTTACACAATATACTCATTTTTCCATAAACTAAAAAGATCCTTTATGTTACAATTTTCAACACATAAAATAAGCCCTTCAAAAAATATATTGAACAACTAGGGCAACCAAGAGGACCTTGGAAAAATGTACAAGTAACAACCATATGAATTCTTCCTTAGTCATGGATCAAAGCTAATAGAAATAAGCTAGCTAAAATTAGCTAGAAACTACATTATAATCGTCCATTTGTTAAAAACAAGTTTCTCTGAACCTTGTAAAGGAATACTTTTTATTGTCTGATTGGATGTACATAATGGAAGGGTATAAATATTGCCTACTGCCCACAGAGTTTCTCAAAGAGACCATTTACAAGTGACAAGGATGTGGCATACAAAACGGGCCGACCAAGTATTTCAGAGTTGACCTTCAAATTCAATTCATTTCTAGGAGAAGAAATAAGTTGAGCAATATGAATCATTTCATTATGCATCGTAATAAACCTTCATCTCCTGATTCAGGAAAATTTTATGAAGCCTTGAATGGCGTGACTCCAATCCATCGTACACGGATGCAGTGAATATTTGTTTCCTGTAGCTGCTATTCGATCTGAGTTCAGAATAAGGATAAGCATGCATTCGATACTGAACAGATAATAACACAGTTGGACAACCTGCTTGCTGGAAGTGCTCAAAAGAAAGGCCTCTACTATACTGCAACATGCCTGCTGCCTGTGCGTGGGAGCTTATCTCACAACCACATCAAGTTCAGAATTGTATAGAGGACGAGGAGAAGGTCGTGGCAGTTATTAAAGCTGATTCAAAGTCTGAACAGTTCAGTGGAATCCTAACAAGGGTGGATCTATATGAAAGGAGACACTTTCTTTGTATGATCTATGGAACCCAATCCACAGTCCATGCAACACGCATCCTTTGATCTCCATGTACTCACCGCTCCACTTGTCATTTGACTCATTCCTCCAACCTGGTGTCATTCTTTATTCACCGGTTTATATGGTGATTCGCTCGCCATCCCTCGGTCATCAACTTCCTCCTGGTGACTCGCACAACGTGCTCTGATCCTATTTACACGGCCCGTGCGGAAGTCTGATTATGGTTTTCCATCCCAATATTTCCATGCCTGGCAGTGTCTTCCCAAATTTCCATGGCCTTGGTGAGATAGTAAATTGTTTCCCATGCGCAGGACTACCTACTCGGCCTGCCATTCAGAAAACCCACTTGGAAATAGAGTGAAATGTTTCCCATAAGCGGAATTACCTGCAGCTTGCCATGATCGTGTTCCTGATTTTTTGGCAGTAGAATCAAACTTCTCCCACGCCCGGAATCTTTTCAATGGCTTGACATCATGTCATTTCCCTTGGCAATGCTCACCTTATTTCCCACGTCTGGGATTGGAGTGCGGGGTTTCGTTATCATTTGGCTAGATTTCATTTTGGACAGATGGCCACCGATTTCCACTTTTCCACTTAGCGTGAGGAGACATCATTTTCTCGGTGCAAACATTTCAGCTGTAGCTTGTAAGGTGTGATAATTCCAACAAAATCCTTTATGCCTTCCAACTTAGTGACTCGTTGAAGATGCTCATATAATTACAAAGCAAATTATGCCTCATGAATATTTTGATATGAAACAGTTCCACCTCTATGAGATTCACTTCCATGAGTTACATCGTAAAACAAGTAAGGTCTCGATAGAGAATTTTTGTAATAAATTTCATCAGGTCTCCCGGTAACACTCTCACTGTCGCTTAATCGATTTTCATAAAAATATCTTGAAGGAAAATCCTGAATTTGAGGATGCATTCGATGTTGAACAGATAACAACATAGTTGGACAACCTGCTTGTTGGAAGTGCTCAAAAGAACTCTTACTATACTGCAACATCCCTGCTGCCTATGCACCGAATACTTGGCCGAGGAAGGTCTGAACACCATTATAATTCACAGCTCTTTTTAAGATGTCGATTTGACTCAATTTTACATTGGTATTCTATGGTGCTTATACTATCTTCCTGGGTCGATAGAAGTCCTTCCATTATGTAATTACAAACCCGAGATTCAATGATGTTGAACCTCCCATATCTGCATAATTTCGTATCATCTCGGTCAAACAAGATAATTCTCCCAAGTGGTTGGTTGAGCACTGTCTTAATGGATTAAACCTGGCATCATGTTAACTTTGACTCTCCCTAACTTGGCCTTCAGATCTTTTTGCATCGATCTCCACCGAGATCCTTGTAGAGTTCCTTTCATTCGTCAATTTTTAATGAGCTATATTTTGCATTAACAAGACCATCGTCTAGCTCTTACAACTGAGAGTCTCTACTGAGATGATTTCTGAGATGATTATCAATTTGACACCAGGTTCTTTATCAACTCGACCCTGAACTCTTCACTGAGTTGAGATCAACTGGGTGCCTTTCGATGCTAGGTGATCTCTTCATATGCAATTTAGGAATTATTTTTAATTATTGCATCTCGTTAATAACCGAAGGTGGGTTCCTGGGACTACTATTTCATTTTGAACGTGATAGGACCCCGTTGTCTAATCTTGTCATGTGTGTAAAATTGGATAACAGTACCTTCATTGGTTATAGTGGTGATGACTTTGGATATATAATGTTGGAGTATTAAGGAAAAGAAAATCATTCGATCTAGGGATGTGGTCTTTAATGAGAAAGTCATGTATAAGTAGCAGTTACATGAAAATAGGGAAGAATCCAAGAAAGAATATCCAGTAGTAGAGGATCTTTCGGATGGAAAAGTAACACATGAATCAGTTCAGGAACCTCCTCAACAAGAACCCTAAACTCTTATATTGAGGAGGTCTTTTAGGGTAAGAAGAGAACCTGAATGTTTTTCTCCTTCTCTTTATTATTTATTACTCACTGATAGTGGAGAGCCAGAGAGCTTTGATGAAGCAATGCAGGTAGATGTCAGGAAGAAGTGGGAGCAAGCCATGGATGAGGAGCATCAGGGCTCTCATGAAAAACCAGACATGGGATTTGGTAAAGCTACCTGAAGGAAAAAGAGCATTATAGAACAAGTGGGTGTTCAGAGTCAAAGAGGAAGAAGGAGGAAAGAAAAGATACAAGGCCCGGTTGGTGGTCAAGGGGTTTGTACAAAAAAAAGGTATAGATTTTGATGAGATTTTTTCCCCTGTAGTAAAAATGACTTCTATTAGAATTTTTCTAGGAATAGTTGCAGCAGAATACTTGCACTTAGAACAGCTTGATGTAAAGACTGCATTTCTCCATGGTGATTTGGTGGAGGAACTATATATGCAGCAACCAGAGGGCTATGAGGTAAAAGGTAAAGAGGAGATGGTGTGTAAACTGAAGAAGAGCTTGTGTGGCTTGAAACAAGCTCCACGTTAATGGTATAAGAAATTTGATAGCTTCATGATGGAGCAAGGTTGTATTAGATGTCATTCTGACCATTGCATTTATACAAAGAAATTTGAGGATGGCAGTTATATTATCTTATGTCTGTATGTGGATGACATGTTGGTTGTAGGTAAAAACATGCAAGAAATAAAAGTACTCAAGAAGCAACTAAGTGAATCCTTTGCTATGAAGGATTTGGGGCAGCCAAACAAATCCTTGGTATGAGGATATCTTGGGATAGGAAGGAACAGAAGTTGACTTTATCTCAGGAAAAGCACGTTAAGAAAGTCTTGGAGAGGTTTAATATGTAGGATGTTAAACTAGTTGGGACTCCTTTGGCAGGCCATTTCAAGTTATCAAAGGAGCAGTGTTCCCAAGATAGAGCAGGAGAGAAACCAAATGTCCAAGGTACCTTACTCATCAGTAGTTAGTAGTTTGATGTATGCCATGGTGTGTACTAGTCCTGATATTGCCCATGTAGTGGGAATGGTGAGTAGATTTATGAGTGATCCAGGAAGAGATCACTGACAGGTAGTAAAGTGGATCCTTCAATATTTGAGAGGGACCATGGGGACAATTTTGTGCTACAGTGGATCAGATGCCACTTTTTGTGGTTATGTAGATTTAGATATGGCTGGAGATGTAGACAGCAGGAGGAGCACGACAGGTTATGTTTACACTATAGGTGGGACAACATTGAGCTGGATTTCATGACTACAAAAGTTGGTGGCTTTATCAACCATATAGGTTGAGTATGTTGCTGCCACAAAGGCAAGCAAAGAAATTATTTGGTTATAGCAATTGCTTGAGGAGTTGGGGCATAAGCAGGAGGAAGGAAAGCTACATAGTGATAGTCAGAGTGCTATACACCTAGCTAAGAACTCTTATTTCCACTCTAGAACGAAGCATATACAGTTAAGGTACCATTTCATCATGATAGCTTTAGAGGAAGAGAAGTTGAAGCTGGAGAAGATTCATACTAGTAAAAATCTTGCAGACATGATGACCAAGGTGGTCACAAGGGAAAAATTGAAGTTGTGTTCAGCTTTGGTTGGCCTTCACAAAAACTAGTGAAGGGTTGAGAAGCTTGCTAAGAGGAAAACTAGTCTCCAAGTGGGAGATTGTTAAGTTGTTGAGCCTTTCTTCATGTGTGAAAGTGTTGAAGAATGTACACTAAGAGTACTATACACTTTTTATGTATCCTCGCCAGGGTTTAGGGACGCAGCCCCCAAATTTTTTTGGGCCTTAAAACGTGCCCGATATATCAAGAAGTGTGATTTTCTCATATGGGCGGGATTTTAACCCATAGGTTTATGGGACGGTTTTTGCCCATGGTTTTGGTACCCACGATTTTATAAAATTGCTTAAGAAGTTGTCTATTTATATGGTTTTATGCATATGATAGAAGTATGAAAAACATTGCATATGTGTTTTGAATTCATCTGTGAATTTTGTAGAGTTTGTTGAGCATAGCTCCAAATAGATCTGGGTATTGTATTGAGAGAGTGGTGGCTTGTAATAAATCTGAGCAAGTGATTCTTAGTGGACATAGCCCAAATTGGGTGAACCACGTTAAATATTGTCTCTTTGTGTTGTGTTATTTTATCATGCACTTTTATTTGAGATCTGTAATATTTTCTACATATTAGTTTCTACTGTTGTGATTCTGTGAGGGATTATTCCACATATTTTATCCCTTATTTCCTAGCAAGTTGATTCATGTTTGATATGGGACTGTGAAAACAAGAAAAAATGATGAACAAGAAGGGAAGACTATCACAACTATGCTCTGTAAGTTTTGGAGTTATCATATGAAGTCATAATAGGGCTCCTGGACTAGGGTGAGGGCTCCTATGCGCTAGATACCTTTACTAGGCACTTGTAACTACACAGGAGCTTAAAACCTGGTTTTCCTAGTGTTGAAAAATGGTCGCTCATAGTCGTTGTTGGTCACCTATATGTCGCACAATGATTACATAAGTCACTTGTAACATGTAAAGAGATGATGACCTATAAAACCCCCAAACTACATCAAATCCCAAAAAGAAAAGATGCAACATGGGGATTCAAACTAACCTCGAGGTCACCTGAAAGAGTGAACTTACGACCAAGCTTTGCACTACATCTTAGACTCCATGTAGTTCTTATGCGTGTGTGAAAGAATCATGCCCTAGGAATCCCTTGTGCAAGTGCACATGATAGCATGTGATAGCTACATTTACTAATGTAAATAGATTTTTGGATGGAATAATTAACTTCCCCTTCCTATGTAATGTATGAATAAAATACACTCCCTTGTCCCTTGAATGGATTCTAAATAAATGCCTTTGATGCTCTTAGATGCCTTTGGATGCAACCTTAGGTGATGATAATAGATGCTTAGATCTTGGTCCCTTTTTTTGGTCACATAACATTATATTTATATGGTTCCCTTAGTTGAATTTCATAATTTGACAACTGGAAGGTTGACCGATAAGAAAACAAGATGCCCAATCAAAGTGGATCAAAATGAATCCATGAACTACTTCCAACTATCTTATTTGCACATGAAACACACTTTTAAAAATCCATTTAGCACATCCCTCTTGGACATAATGAAGTTTACATGGTCAGTAGTTGGTTGGAGGGCACATTTACATTACCCGTTTCAAGGAGTTTTGAGTGTGGAGTTAGTTGTCATTGCAAAAGTTCTCAATTTTTTGTGCTAGACATTATTCATGACAACAATTTCGCTAAATAATAATAACAAAAATCTATTAGAAAGAAACCTTTGACCATATATTAATTTTTATGCTCAAGTAGAAGATTAATAAAACTAACTCAAACAGTAGTGCTCAAGGAATAGCCACAAATATATCTCATCAATTAGTTTCCCAAATCACAAAGCCTAGTCTCCAAATGATTTTTAATAAGGTATGCATAACATTTCTCATGAAGAAGTTGAATCTAAATCTTTTCCCATTTTCCATATTCCCAAATAACTAAAACCCAAATGTATATATTATCCATTTTATTAAATAAACCAAATAAGTGAATACATTTTTAAATATACATACCTACACCCAAGACATATACAATTTCAAGGTCTCAAATTAAAATGAAAAACCCCAAAATAATACATTTCCAAATTTTTATAAATATCCCAAAAACATTTGCTTATTAATTTCCAGATTTATGTTAATAAGCCGAAACATAGGATGATTCAAATCTCACAAGAAAAAGCACATACCCCTTTCGTTCTAACTCATTTTTTCAATTTTCTCAAATAATAAAAATAATATCAAGACATGCAATAACCCAAAAAGCATTTATCCTTATATTCAAAAGGATACCCCATGATAAAAAAAGGTTTCAAAAGAGAGAGATCCATAATAGTTATGTCCTAAAAGAGCTAAATAATAATGATAACAACAAGCTCAAATATGAACTGATCAAACAAAAAACCAAGATCCTTAAGAGATGTTAAAAATAACCATAAATAAAATGTAACCATGATTCCGAATTTCATGAAAAAAATCCCATTTTCCAGATTTCGTATTAAGCTCAATCGCCGACACGTATTCCACTTTTAAAAAAATGAACAGAGATAAAAATGTGACTAGAGATATATCATATTCTCATGCCCCAAATAAATATACACATATTCCAATCATTTCAAGATTTCCCAATAAACATTTTCAGATAAGGAAGGTAACTACAAAGTTCTAAATGGGATGTAATCAATCAAAACCCATGGGAAACATCCTCGTTAAAATAAGATAACTACAAAGTTCTAAATATCTATAAATAACTATAATTTACTTTCTATATTTCTCAAACAAACCCAAAAAAAGTAATCAGTTGCTTCTGCATCTCTTTTTCCAAGTTTTCCTTAAAAATCAAAACCCAAAAATAAAACCAAACTAGAATACATTCATATTTTCTCTATTTAAAAAAAGATTTCATAATGAAATCAAAAACCCAAAAATGTATTCATTTATTTCATAATAGTAACAAAAAGGAGTATGAGAAATAAACTTGTTCCTTCGTTTTAGCTTGCCTCCACTGTTCCTACAATCTTCCAAGTCAAATGCTTCCTAAAATGAATTAAAAATTCCAATAACACATTTAAATAATCAAAGAGCCATGTTTGAAAAAGTTTAACCGTAATGAATTCACCATGCACAATCCAAAAATAATCTCCCTCAAAAATCTCCATGCCTAGCTGCATGCAGATCTCCAATAAATGAAATGAAAATATACAAAAAAATGTGTATACCTTACATGTTTACCTTCTTAAAGAAGCTAACGATTCCCAAGGAACCCAACTACCATTAACTCCTCATTCAATGCTCATGCCACATTGTGAATTTCCAAACTTAAACCATAAACCTTTCTCAAATATTTTCCAATTAACTTAAGTATATCTTAAGTTTATTTAAAACTTTAACTAATTCAAATACATTGTCATGAATCAACCAGACCTTGTCTTCAAAGCTTATGCCAAGTGTCAATGACCAAAACAAACCAAAACATTAACCAAGGTGGTCATATGACCTTTTTAAAACAAGCATAAATGTCAATATCAATATATATGTATACATATTAATACACACACACACACACACACACACACACACACACACACACACACACACACACACACACACACACACACACACACACACACACACACACACACACTTATATTTATATAAATATTTATCATTAGTTACTTAGATCTTTTTGTGTGTGTGTGTGTGTGTCTACATATATATTTGTATTTTTATATATTTTTTATTAGTTAAATGGATCATTTCCAAACATATATCCAGCTATATGTATTTTTTACTAACTTAATACATCATTAACTACCTTATTTAAATGATAAGTCATAATGCAGTCAAAACAACATCCAATAACTTAGGCAAGTATTGTCGATTTCACTATGACAATGTGTATACACTAAGTCAGGATGTTACACTGATGATATTTAGGGGGAACTTTATACATTACTACATAAGTTTGTGGAGTGTCCACCTTCACAAGCCTTTCTCCTTGGGCCCCAACTACTATTCTTGACAAATGTTATGCTTTCTTTGGGGGTATAAATGGTTTCAATGAGACAATACTTTGAAGGTCAACTTCTTCGACCTAGATTTAGATCTTCCTCTTCTTTTGGAGGGATGGTCCCAACCAACTTCCTATCTGTACAATGCCTTCCCCTGCTCTTGCTACTAGGGTAACTTGATGTGATTACCACCTCATGTGATGTAAGAAATGTGAGGTTAGAGCCATCAACATGTACTATTGGCATATCCAAATATTCAATAGGATGTCATTGTGCCTATTCTTCTTCCTATTGGTCCTTAACTTCTTCCTTTGTCATGGTTGAAGATGGTTGTGTACTTGTATCTGCAGATTTTATGATACCAACTTCTTCTTCTCTAGACGGAGAAGGTTCTTTTACTTGCTCATTTTATGGGTCTTTTTTATTTTGATACCCTGCTTTTCCAACTTCATGAGCTGCAATTACTTTATTCACTTTTCCCATAGATGAGTAAATAGGATCCATGGTTTTTGATTTCCCAACTTCAACCGATGGAACCTTTTCAACATGTGGTTTCTCTATTTCACTAATTGTAATTTCTTCTTCAATGGAATTCTCTACCTCACCACTTTCAATTTCTTCTACGATGGATTTCTCTTGGGATGTTGGTCCCTCATACTCCTCTCCAATTGGTGTATTTTACACATTATCTTGGAGAAGGTCAACTCCAATATATTGACATATGCCACATAGTAAATCGGTGAATACTTTCTCGTGTGATGGGTTTGACATTCATTTCCGTTTATCTTTATAGACATATCTTTATAGACATATTGTATATGAACTTCTTAAATGGTCATATGTGTAGGAATATATTATTTGATAGGAGGTGGGGTGATAAGAAGTACTTGTGGTACTTAAGGGGTTGTAATGTGTATTTGAACATGTGAAGTTACTCCATCAAATGTTATTCTTGTGGCTTCCTCCATTGCAATTGTTGTCACCTTTGTATTTTTGGTTCTTATAAAATGTTGAATTAAAAGTTGATCTTAACACTCCTCAAGGATGGTTTCCAATGCTAGGTTCATAGTTGGATTTCTTGGATGAATACTTCTTTTATTATGTTTCAACTTGTTAGATGACCCATTTGAGGAAGAAAAAGACAGATCAATTTGTTGGAAACTAGGGAATTGAGAGGGGGGATGAATCAGTGCATAATCAAACTTTTACAGACATTTCCATTTTCTTAATTTTTCTTATGATGAACATATAGGACCATACAAAAGCAAATAATAGGAGAATATACAAAAAGGCACATAATTTAATGTGGGAAACCCAAATTGGGGGGAAAAACCCATTGAAACCATAAACTAGGTTGAGGACATGAATGTCAAGTATCTGTTACATTAATTTCGTGGTTAAGCTTCAACTCAACCTGGAGTTGCAACTCCAAAATTTGACCGAGATGCCACACAGTCTTTGACAAGCTTCAACCTGTCTGGAAGCTTCAACTCCCGAGTTTGGTTCAGCTACAACTGACCTTTAGTGAGCTAAACTCGCAAGGAAGATTCAACTCCCCAATTACTAAGTTGCCACTTCTAGACATGTTTAATAGTTTTGGTCACACTTAGTCTATTGTCTCACACAAATGATAATGACCTCTAAATTAGCTTACTCCTTCTGTTTTGCTCCTAATTCTCCTTTCTTCATTCTGTTGCAAGTATTCTAGTACAAGGATTTTAACATTCATGAAATTTGGATATGATTCCTTCTTTGAATTTTCTTCTCAACACTCTTGTGTATGAGACTGACACATTCATGTTAGCTTCTTTATCTTTAAGGTACCAATCTCTACAAGTTTTTGGCAAGTTTCAATTCATCTCTTCTGGTATTTTGGCTGTTCACTCTAGATAATGCTCACAACTTCATAAGATTCTTCATTTTCTTATATCTACAAGCAATTCATATCCATTATTAGCTCTGTCTGACTCTAACTCTACACATTGAGATGAATACCTCGTTCCTTCGTCATGTACTAATCTCATAACCATTCAATATTCTATCATAATTTTACATGGTTGATTCTATCTCAACAACCTTCATTTTTTCAACTCTCACAACTATAATTACTTATTTCACAAGTCTTAGTCTCAGTTTCTAGGCACTCCAAAAATTCTTTTTCAGACACCGCATTTATCTCAGTTTATCTCACAAAGTCACCTCACACATTTTAAATTTTTTAACTGCAATTTCTTCATTCAAACTAAGTAGAATTTGACTAACTTCTTAGTTTATCTTTATTTTATCTTTCAACATATTTGTATCTAAGTCTTTGTCTTCACAGTTCACACATACACCTATGCATATGTTTTCTTAATACACTCCCTTCTTTTGTATATACTAGAGAATCATGAAAACCTTTCATCTTTTACACTTTGTTTAAGACTCTACAAGATGTTTCTCTCAGTTGCTCGAGCTCCTTCTTCTGACTTTCCAACTTCTATACATTTGAACAGAGCAGACTCTTCATCCTCTTATCCTTTTCTTAAGAATAAAATTTGAGCTATAAAAAGATCAAACAAGTTTGTAACTGATAAAAACCTTTTTGGATTCTTCTTTACTTCGAATAGGACCAACGTTTCATGTTCCATTGTCTTTTGAGAACACCACTTCACATGGGAAACAAATATTCCTTACAACACATTGTCTTAATCAACACAAAATACTCTGTGACAACCATTGTTAACCATTTGGCACACTAGATACACTTTTTCTAACTCATTTGAAGCCAAAAGATCAATCTTTACTGTTCCAAGTGCTTATTGTAAATATTTACATCTATTCAGCTGACTGGGATGGAAAAAAACTAGGTTATTGGCTTTCAATTTTCCCACTGTCACATGCATTTCCAATTTTCTTCATAAATGATTGGGTTGAGCTAAAATGCATAGACAAAACTACAAGGTTCCTTTGTCAACTTCTAATCTTCGCAATCACATTTCAAACCTGTTGCATAGAGTTCACTTCCTAGGATGCCTGACTTCATTTGCTTTTTGATACAGAGAACATTTTTACAAGACACAAAACATGACCTCGGCTGGAGTTTCACATACCAAACCCTAGCTCACTTATTTATGAGCTTTGGAACCTTAGACCTCACATTTACATCACCATTTTCACATACTCCCCTTAATAGATGAAAACACTATATGTTTCAATTGTTCATTTGCATGGAACAAAAGAAGGTTGGGGGTTTTAAAGATATAACACTATTCCTTGATGACTTCGATAAGTCACAATATTCAGCTCTCAAAAGAAAAAACACTCAATTTGCATGGAAGAGGATTATCCCAGGTATCTAGATAGTATTTTGAGAGTTTCAGTTCCTTGAGCATCTTAACACCATACAGAGCTTATGAAGAGTAACTTGCATACATTACCAGAGATTATATAGGGCTGTGTAGACATTTAGCACTTTAAGCTTAAAAAATCTTTCCAAGACCATACCAAGAGTTCTAGCATAGTTCAGTATTGACCTGTAGATATATAATATTGACATTTTCCATCTCAAATGCACATGAACATTCTTCAAACACCTTGCAACCTATCAAAACAAGATTGTTTGCACATAAATTACAAAACATGGTACAACCGTATTGTACCTTCACACTTGAATGACACGACTATTTTAAAAATGACCTAAGAAGATCCTTCTACTATCTTGAGATTGTGTACTAACTTGCACAAGTCAATTTGAGTAAAAAAAAACTCATTTTGTGCTTACCACTCCAAGAAGAAGACCTAGAGAGAGAAAAATATTGTTAGAAAAACGTTCATAACTTCTTTATTTCTCAATCAATTTCCCTCAAAAATTTTGCAAAACTTTAGGCTTGGAGTTCTCTTCAAAAATTAATTCTATTATTTATCCGAAGAAGGAAAAAAAAAATCTCGGGTGTTAAGAAGCCAGGGTGCTCAATTTGCATTCATTAAGAAACTAGTTTTAGAAAAACTTACACAACTTCCACAAAATTCTTCAGAACTTGATGAAATTTGGCATGAAGCACTACAAGAGAACCCCTTTACATGATCCATAAGTTGGTTTTCCATAGATTTTTTTACAGCTCAGAACTATCTCCTTTACCTTAACATACATTGTCAGTTCTTAAAGCCAACTTTGGTGAACTTTTGAAATTTATCTCTAGAAGCTAAAATAAAACTTATTGTTACACATACATGTCATAAAAAACATCCCTAGGATTCTCCCATGCTAAAATGGTCTTTTTATGACCTGTATCAAGCTTTCACACCTCATTAGGCTCTTGAACTAGGCCTAAATGAGTCAATTTCAACTAATACTTCCACCAAATGACCTGCAACTCACTCCAAGAGCTATTTCCCATGCTAGTACCACCATGTATGACCTGTATAACATATGAGTCAAGCATACTAACTTACATTCTACCTTCAATGGACAACCATCTCATTGTTTGAGCTTGTATTACTCTGAGACCACCCTGAAGCCATCCCGAAGACTCCAAGAACCAACTTGAAACACTGAACACCACTGACATACGCCTATTTGCATGTTATTTCACTCCTCCTTTGCCATTAATGCCATGTGACATCAATGTCAACACTAACCAATGCAACAGGGTTCAACACAACTTAGATTAATTCTTTAGCAATAGGGATTTTAGGCCTTGATGTTAGATGTGGGATTGCTCTAATGGTTGTGTCTATAATGATAAGAACATCTTGCATAGTTTTCTTTAATATTCCCTTTGCCATGTGTGTCAAATTTGATATGGAATTCCCTTACTTACTTATAGCAGCAGTGAGTTCCTCCACATACTTTGAAGTTAATGGTCCCTTAGTTGAAATTTATAAGAACTTTCCATTCAAGGGATCTAAACTCACAACTCCTTCAAAGGGGGATTACATCCTTTATAACGCCACTAGCTTGGTATACTCTTATGACTGTTTTATTTTTCAAGGTCAAATTAAGTCCCTTTCCGGTTATCCAACCCAAAGTTCTTTTGAGGATGCGAGTTCTTATTTCATGTAATGATGAACTTTATGGGTTTGTACAATCAATACTTGGGCGAGGCTAAGAGGTTATCTTCTTATTAACATAATATTTATTCATCAAGTCCCTTTCATCTATAATTCTCAAAGGCACAACCAAAATTTTGTAATAAAAAGCGTGAGTGAGGATCATCTTTTATAAATAATTTAATCTTACTTACTCCCTATCTCTGCAATCCATCCAATAATCCTTATAATAAGGTTCATATTCATGGGAATTTCCTAAAGCTGCTTGAACTATCCATCTGATATCATAATTAGGCATAAGAGTAAATATTTATAATGTTATCCTTCCCATATCTACTTCTAAGAGTTTGAATTTAACCAAGGAAGGACATGAATACCTCCTAATATTGATAAGAAATGTGATATTGGCCTTGTGTTTTCATGTAATCAATTGATGGACAACCATTAATTGCCTTGACAACTCCAACAATATCGACTTGCCATCTTAATATCTAGGTAACATATAAGGGGCATAATATAAACCAACTACTCTAATGTAAGTAAATGTTCTGAATTGGGTAACGTAGCATCCAAATTCAGTGATCACTTTCCTTGCTTGTGTAGGTATTTTATTGTTTTCCCATTTAGTTATGAATAAACACATAAGGAGGGATAATAATGTGTCATGTACCATTCTGAAAATATAAATGTAATTGCTAATGTTCAACTATGGATACACATAAATCCTAAAAATTCTAAAGTCCATTACTCTATCCAATCAAGGGAATGATCTATGGTGAGAAATATTGTAGACCAAGTATGAGGTCATGTAAAACTATAATTTATCAATGCATCCCTCATTTATCTACACCTCCATTATGAGCAATTCTTGATGGATGTAATCACTAATATTCTCGTCCCATTTAATTGGTATCTTTATGATTAACAAAAATAAGGTCCTAAGTGGGGTATTTAGGGTTCTAGCGGTAATCTAAATAGCAAGACTAAAACACTGTAATAAAGAGGTTAAACAATAATAAATGACAACAAACTAATATGCTAAAGTGATGCAAAGTAATTACATGATTTGATCTAATGGAAATAAAACCCTAAAATACAAGAGGGGGGTAAGGAAAAGACTTAACTGATAATAGGAGATTGTCGTAGATATGGAACTAAAACTCGGTAGTGCAGACGAACACTCAGGGGCCCTGCGAAGGGTAGATATGGGTTTTTTGAGTTGACACGGGTTCCTGGGAGTGTACTGGGGCACCTCAGGGCACCCTAGTCTACATTTTGGGTGCTCGAAACAATATAAATGCTCAAAACCCTAATTTGACATGATTGCTAAGTGTCTATAAATACTCTTTGTTTGTCGCACTAGATTCATTGGATAATTTGTATGATGCCCTAAACGTGAAGAAGAAGAAGGGGTCATACTAACCTCAGCCGCCAAATTGGTGGACTTATCGCTGAGCGCTACACTACATTACGGACCCTGATGTAGTTCTGGTGAGTGTGTATGTCGTGCCCTTGGTGCTTTCGTGCCAGTTGCACTTTGTGAAAATAACGAGCCATAATAACTATAGAAGATGTAAATAGTAGAATATAATGTATAGAATCCCTCCTTAAAGAATGTGTGTGATGCAGACTTACTAACTTGAATGTGTGTTATGTGGATGCAATAGATGCAACCCTAGATGGAGTGATAGCAGTGATAGGATGCAATGACCTAGGACCCTTATTATGGTCTTATAAGCTTTATATTTATAGGGCTCTCAAGTTTAATTTCGTAATTATTCTTGATAAGGCCGACTGAGAAGAAGACAAGGATGACCAATGGCTATAAGTGACCCAAAAAGGAGTGAAAGAGGTTGTGCACAAACCGAGGTGCCCTGGGTGGGACCAGGGTGCCTCGGGACGCACCAATACAACATGGGGCACCTTGATTTAGGGCTAGAAACTCAGGGAAGTTAGAAAATGGGGTTATAAGTATCAAGGAATACACGAGAAAGACAAAATAAAAGATAAGAAAAAGGTGGCCAAAGGGGGGAATA
Source organism: Taxus chinensis (assembly GCA_019776745.2). Classification (NCBI taxonomy): domain Eukaryota; kingdom Viridiplantae; phylum Streptophyta; class Pinopsida; order Cupressales; family Taxaceae; genus Taxus; species Taxus chinensis. The sequence goes on along the minus strand of CM034146.1, from coordinate 599,873,427 downwards.
ATTAGTGCTTTGTACACTTGAGAACCTTCTAAATAATAGTATAAGACATGGCTAAATATTGTCTAATGTGTAATATTTGTGTCTACACTTTCCCACAAGAATAATCTGGATAAGAATGAACATCCAGTCATGATAAGGATATGCAGACTCTTTCCCCATAACCCTATTCATCAAGGTAATAATATCTCCAATTTCTTCAACAAAATAAAACATACTCAGCTTTTTAGGGATCCTTATTGTAGATATTCTTGTTTTTTCAAGCCAATTGTTGTTTAATATCCTAGAAAAATTTGCATTGTTTGCACTCCAATACTATTATGCATTTTCAATGGTTAAATATGTTACTTCTAAAGCATCAAGGAGACCAAAAAATCCCTTAAAGGTTTCAGTAGTCAATGATAGGACGAAACCATTACTTCCATCCCTAACTTATCTTGTCTCTGGGTTATAGTTTGTGCACAAATCTATACCAACTCTGGATATAGGGAAAATGTAGGAAATCATTGGTTAGGGAAAGCCCACTCTAATAAATCTTTCTCATCATCTCATTTCAATCCACCACATGCAACCTTTGTTGGAAATCAACAAAATTTTCATTGCCTAGGTTGGTATCCTTGACTTTGTTTAAGTTAGAGGTAAGGTGGGAGGTGGTTTGAATCGGAGGGGCCAGGGAAATAGGCGAGGCCGAGGGTGCAAGGGATGGCATTGTTGGAACTGCCAAGAGGTCCTTTGGGATTGTACGATCCATCGCTTAGCAAGGACTCCTTGGTATGAACTTTGTTTCCGACCTATCCGACAATCCCACTCACAAAACGTTAAGTAACATTAAAATTGGTACCTTGTTGGTGGTGCTAATATTTTTGTTTGAGCTTGAGTTGATGGAATGGATGCAGGTGGAGGATGTTGGTGCGTATTTCATATTGTGGCACTTGTGTTTGCGAGATGAACATTGGCAACGGTGTTATAATCATGGTTTCTCTTCCACATCATTTTTTCACCCAAGTATAAGTACATACACAATGATTTTTTCTGTTGTATTGATTTTGTTTAGTCATTAACTTTTTTTGCAATTGACACATAATGTCAAAAATAGATATAGTCTAATGTACCTCATTTATGGCAGGCTTAATTTTTTTTCATGGAGAAACGCTAAGGGAAATTTTGCAAACATTCCTCTACACTTCTATCATTCAATAATGGAAGCCTTTAATATGCATCCTCATACCTTTAGTGCTCATTTTTAGTCTCAAAGTATATCATTTTAAAACATTTTAAATAATATAGTCTATATTAACAATGACTATTGGCTTTTCACAAGCACCTATGAATGCTTTTGCTAGTTTATCTCTAGCATTATCAACCCTTAATTTTGAAAATAAACTTGTGAATTTATCATCTATGTTTTAAACATTGAGCACATATTTTTTTGACCGAAACCAGGGAAAATTGAGTGCCCTTTTTATGAGAAAAGAAACTTTCGTTATTGGAGCGTTCCTATTGAAGACTTAAGGTGCAAGTCCTAGGTAGTTTATTGACTTCTAATGAAGGAGATTCAGCAATTGCTTATGTTGTTCCAACAAATATAGGATAAAACGCCGAGGAGATTCCGGAACATGCACGGTCCCATCACCACCACGTTTTAAGCGGGAACATTTTTAAAAGGCGGAAGGCGCCACGCTGGCGATCCGAAATAAAACCCTTTCGTGGCAAATAATCGTGACCGCATATAGGTCCACGCTGGCGATCCGGCCAAATCCATTGAAGATCTCAACCATCCCCGCGGTTCCTGTGCATCTCTATAAAGCCCCACCAAATTCCTCTCTAAACCCACATCATTTTCTCTGCATACCATCTTTCACACCAGCCAGGAAAAGAGTTCAGACCGCAGTAATAATGGCGACAGGAGGGGGAAGAGGGAAGGGCAAGTCCACCAAGTCAGTGACCAAGTCACACAAGGCGGGTTTGCAGTTTCCGGTGGGCAGAATCGCCCGCTTTCTGAAAAACGGCAGGTATGCCAAGCGCGTCGGCGGCGGGGCTCCCGTCTATCTTGCAGCCGTAATGGAATATCTTGCAGCCGAGGTAAATAAAATATCTGATTGTGCGCATTTGTGTTTTTATTTCGACTGCCATGCTTGGAAATGGGGTTTGGATTAGGTCATCGGTATTTTCTGGTTCATGATGTGCAGGTTTTGGAGTTGGCCGGAAACGCGGCGCGGGACAACAAGAAATCCCGTATTATTCCCCGGCATATTCTGCTTGCCGTGAGGAATGATGAAGAGTTGGGAAAGCTGCTGGGGAGCGTTACTATTTCTTCAGGGGGTGTTTTGCCCAATATTCATCAGGTGCTGTTGCCCAAAAAGGTTGCAAAATCGAAGGACGGCGCCGATCCTGTCTCTCAATCGCAAGAGTTTTGAGCAGTGGCAAATTATTAGGTTTTCAGTGGGGTGTTAGTGGCGCGTTTGCGTCTCTTTTTGCTCTTCCATCGCGGCCTTTACTCTAACACGTTTCAGAGGGTTTCAAAATCGCGCATATGCTTTACATTTACATATAATTGAGTAATCTGGTTTTCACGTTCTCCGTGGAGACACTACATCTGCTCATACCATAGTCTTGTTGTAATATTTAACCCATTCAATTAAAAAAAACTTCCGTCTGCACTACGCAAAATATATCGTATGGTGTTTGTTTGCATAAAGTATTATTTACAAGACTAGTTCGATATTAAAATAAGGTATTTATTTATTTTCTTACTTGGTTGTGTGTTTTGTGCATATTGAAATTAAATTATCTGTTGAATAAAAATTGAGATATTAAAAGCTCAATGGATTGGATCAAATTATGGAGCATAAGAATGGATTAAATGAATAGATGAGTGGCCACAATTCTTTTGATACTTTTTGAGAGTTCATATGGAAGCAAATCACTTACTAACATGATGAATTGTTAGTGTTTGAATCTCAAAGTAATAAATCTCTAATTTATGATTGTGCTAAAAATTGTAAAAATGTCTATTCAAAATTGAATTTATTTGTGCTAAAAATTGTAAAGATATCTTTTCAAAATTTGAATTTGTGTTGGATATAAGGATATGTTTTGAGGTGATATAAAGTGGGGTCTTATGTTATGTATGTTTAAAATAAAATGTGGTAGCTATTTTGAGGGTTTAAAAATAATATATTTGAAAAATTATTCTAAATTTTGTTTTTTAATTTTTGTTTTTTAATAAAGAATGAATTGTGAATCACATATTTGAAAATTAAAAACATTGAAATATAATATAATAAAATATTATGAATATATGTTATTGCATGATATTATTATAAAAATAAGTGTGCTTAATGCAAAGTTGTGAAATTTCTAATCATTTACATTTGTCTATTTTCTTTGAAGTGATGTAGTGTATATCACCCCAAAGAATCCTTGATGGGGTGACGAAAAAACTTGATTGGCAATTGAAAAAGAAAACAACAAAAAGGAAAGTGCATAGAGAAGATGAGAAGCAAGAAGAAAAAGGGATATTGAGTTATCCATAAATCAATTGTTATTAATATATAATCATCATAATGCTTAGAATTCTTATCATTGGTCCTTATTAAAATGTGAGCATACGATGGAAGTGTAAAATGATATGAAAAGCCAAGATACAAACAACTGTCTTGTGCTAAAAATGACCAACTCCATGCAACATACAGAAATGCAATACAATATGAGAAATAAACAATGTTCTCTAATAGGGAAATATGTACAATCACACACTTAAACCAACAATGTTTAAGATAGTTGCACAAATATTTTGTTATCAAGATGGATTTCTAAATGTTTTGATAAATGACTAGGGTGAAGAATGATGCCTTAGGCAAGGTGTATTATGCAAGGGGAAAGAATGGGAGGACACTTGGGTTCTGTGAAAAAGAAATGTGCACGATGAAAACAATACTAGGCAATTGATAGTGCCCTAGGGTATAGACAAAGTAACCAACATAGCTTGTGTAGGTGATTTGAAGATTTAGATGATGTGCGAGTCGTTGTTTCAAAATGTTTGAAAACATCAACATGATATGGGATGAGTGCCATGTGATAGACACAGAGTTCCGTTGTAGACGAATGATTAACCAAGTTTTAACCTATTTTTGGGGTATTTCAATGTTTTGATTTTTTAAATGGTTTTACAATTTTTTTTTTAAAAGATTTTTTGATCAATTAGAAGATTTTTTAAAAGATTAAAGATTTTTTAAAAGTACGCGCAAGGGTGATAGTGGGAAGGCAAGGCTGTTAGAGAGCCAAAATATATTCCCACAAGAAGAAAGATGGGTCATGAATAATTTCTTTTAAAATACATTAATAAATAATTATCACAATCGGGGAAAATAGATGAAAAATAGAGGAAAAGGTGGGAAAAGATGCTTGAGAGGTTTGTAAATTATTTCAGTGCGACGGAGAAGTAATTGCAGGGTGGCACGAAGTGCCTCAACGTGTGAAAATTAGTAAAAATAATTATTTTAATACAAAAATAATTATCACGATGGGTAGAAAAAAGTTAGAATGATCACAACAGAGAAAACATGCCCCAGGAGCATCGCGACGGAGTTAATATACCCACCCGAGGTCGGTAAATCAATCACGACCAATTCATTTCTACTAGAGTCTTTGCGAATTTTTTTTTATTGCGAGCGAGAGCGATAGCCTTGGAGTGAGATGACAAGAATACCGAGCAGGAGGAGACGCGTAGATTGCATCCGGTGAGTTTGTGCGAGACCCAACGGATGGACCTTACGTGAGTGGGCCCATCCCTTCTAGTTAATTATGCATTTATTGTACTTTTTAGGGTTTTATTAGGGTAGGTAGGACCGATTTTGATGCATGCATGTGGGGCAGATGCGTCGGTTTTGACAGGTACGCGCACACCGTATGCGTCAAAACAAACATGGATGCGTACACGCATCCGTCGAAAAAGCGGATATGTGCACGCGTACCCGTCAGGAGGGAAATTAGTGTTAGAGGGACGCGTCCGCGTCGAGTGAGGACAGAACAGGACGTGCACACGTGCGTGTTAAGGCAGGGGCGTAGGTGTCACACTGGGTGTGTATACGTTTTGTGTGGCTTGCGGCGAAGGGAAAAAAAGATTAGAGGGCGCGTACGTGTCGATAAGGGTGCACAGGTGCCAAAAGGGGCGTGTAGGCGCTAGAAGGAAGGGGGGGAAAAACAACTTGCTAGTAAAATAGCCAAGTATAGAAGAATATAGGCTAGATTAGTGTAGAAGAAAATAATAATTAGTAAGTTAGATGATTTAAAGAAGCATTTTTCCTTAGAAAAATAGATAGAAATAAGTGAGTGCCTAACACTTGTGTTGATTTTGCAGCATATACTCCCTGTTCTCTAGACTCGTGAGTGCTATGGTCGGTTAGCAGTGATAGAGGCATAGTTTCATGATGACGATAGAGTGACCCTGGAGAGCCTCCTATATGTGACGAGATTGACTCTATGTGGCCGAGATGCCACATATTACATTGGATCATGGCCTCTTGACAGCCATAGCAGAGCAATGGCATAACGAGAGTCAGTGTTTTCGGCTCCCGACCCGGGAGATTACCATTACTATGGGAGGATGTATGGCGCATTATGCAGGTCCCGATTCAGGGTCAGCTTATCCAGACTACGAGTCGCTGGACCGACATTCAATGATATATTGTAGAGTTTTTTGGTGTCTCGACGATACCACAACGTTAGATGTCTATTAGGTTATCACGATGCATCGATGATCCAAAGCTAGACCGAGTAGTGGTCTACATGATGGCCTTTTTTAGTGGAGTCTTACTCCCAGACAAGACTAGTGCTTCATTTCCGCTCGGACTCCTTGGAGTGATTCATGGTTTGGTAGAGGGAGAGACCTACTGTTGGGGTCAGTGTATTTTAGCGCATCTACACTGGGACCTTCACTTGATTACTTACTATTGTCAGAAGACGGTAGGACCCGCTCGTTTGCTATAGATTTGGGCATGGGACCACATTGCCATTAGTCGTCCCTTAGGGTTTTTGAGAGTTCGGGATCCCGACGAGCCTTCTACGATGGGCTGGGTCCCGACAGGGGACGATGTGCGACCATACATGGGGGATGCATACCACTATCGGCGTGAGTTGGATGTGATGTGACATGATTCCATGGTTTGGAGGCCTTATAGACATTTCCAGTGGCTTAAGGATGGTTTAGAGCTTGGCACTGCCACAGTAGAGCACTTTATCCTAGGCAGCCGCAACTATATGAGGGGAGTTATACAGGGTGGACTGATGCACAGAGGCAGTTGGGCATTACCCAGGATGTTCCTGGGCCAAACAGATGGTATGCTCGCAGAGCCTAAGAGCATTTTGATATGGGTCCACAGATTGCTCGTGAGAGAGCATTGGCTAGTTTCCGACAGGTGGTACCTGCTATGTGGGTGCCACTGAGACAGATTAGAGATCCGAGTACTACACCCGAGTATGGACCATGGTATCATGGTGTGCTTCCATGCCGTTTGACCATTTCCAGAGCGGCGTATAACGTCGGTGTGAGAGCCCCTCTAGTGGGGCCTCCTAGTGGTGGCGAGGGTGGAGTCATTGGTGGTGTTGATAGTGACGACGACAACGTTGATGATGGTGGGCCCGACTCACACCGGTATGTCAGGGGCAGGGGACAGGGTCCAACATCGTAGCAACCACAGGGATAGGGCCCCAGGCCTAGGCTGAGATAGGTTTTCAAGGCAGTTGATATAGAGTTTCCCCCAATGGGCATTCCAGAGGGGATATACACCCCTCTCCAGCAGGTACTTCCAGAGCAGGGCCCACCACCTGATGTTCCAGAGGGTAGCGGTGACAGTGGGCAACTGGCTGCCCTTCAGCAGTAGTTACAGGCAACTATGGCTATCCAGTTACAGGTGGCTGGAGAGAGAGATGGAGCCAGGGCACAGGTACAAGGCCTTATAGCAGAGCGAGATCATGCACATGCTCAGGTACATATTATGACCGTGGAGAGAGATCAGGCCATGACACAGGCCACCCAGGGCAGTGATAGTACTCTATGGCAGAGTCAGATTCGTGAGATGGCCGCACAGGGGGCTCAGATATTGAGCCTTTTACATCAGTCTCAAACCCAAGTTTAGATGGTTGTCACTCAGAGGGACCACACTCAGACACAGTCACAGGGCTACATTATACAGAGAGATCAGGCACGAGCCCAGGTGCAGGCTATTACTACAGATAGAGATCCAGAGGCCGCTGGCTCTAGGCAGGCTCAAGCTGATATTGGTATGGTGACAAGTGAGTGTGATACTTCCCTACAGGCATCCCTCGCCTCTGGAGACGCTGATTTGATATGGGATGCCATGAGATCTGGCGGCGAGGCCTTGTACTATAGGACTGCCTACTTCAGGGCAATCCCGACAGAGCAGCAAGTGGTATCATTCCAGCAGTTAGATGCGAGTGCAACAGGCTCCAGGTCACGGTGATCAGACCATTCAGTTAGATCAGTTCGACAGCCCATTGCAGAGCAGCCGACTGGACAACAGCCAACCAGACAGCAGGGTGGTACCCCTGGTGCTAGTTCATCACATCCACCACTCTTCTGTCAACTAGGTCATGGACCTGGGAGCCCCGGCGAGGGCGAGAGTTGTGGTTGAGCTCTTTATTTCTCCTATTGTACAGATGTTTTGTATACATGCATCTTATGAAGGCTGATTTTGATGTATAGCTATATGTACTATTGTTTTGATGACGCCTCATGATGAAGGCTCGATTCTTTTTTATGCATGCCCATTTTAGATGGCATATTGCATCAGTGATGTATATTTTGAGCAATGACTTGGACAGTTATACATGTATTATATGGACATTTTGATATACTATACTGTGATTATGCTTTGCATGAGCATTGATTATGATGTATGATTTCTCTTTCCTCAATGTACGTGAAATACTTTATATTTAGAAATGTGTATGTTTCATGCTTTTATATTGATGATGTAGATGTAGATAGCACCACATGGTTTTTATATTTATGAGATGTTTCGGAGTTTTTATTCTAGCACTTGGGATGATACTAGATGATATTTGGTGTGGGGGGGGATATATTTGTGATTATGCGCAACCCCTCTTACCCCCATTGATGATACAATATGTGATGGTTAGCTTAGCATACATGCATGATGTAGTACTTAGCATTTTTGTATATATGATGTAGTGAATGATGTTAGAAATGATAGATGGTAGATGTGATAACAAACAACTGTGAAAAATATACAAGCAAAAGTTACCAAAACTAAACAAATATACACATTCAAACAACACAACAAAATACAACTTAAATGAACACATGTAAAAGCTAGCAAGAGATTAAAGTGGTACACAATCTAAGCAAGTAAAACGAATTCTAAAAGATGCACATACCAAGCAAAGAAAACTACACTAATATTTTACAAGTATGAGAGTTCCTAAATGAATGCAATGCCATATACAATCAAATCAAACAAGATTCAATATAAGGTAAGCAAACGAACTTATTCACAGAACAAACAATTCAACAGACTAAGTACATCAAGACTATACAAACCAACAACTAAAAGAAATCTAAAGCATTACCTTGTTTTTTGCGAGACAACATTGATATATTTTCTAATGTTTTTGGGTTTATCTAAAAGATAAGTTTTTACAGCTGCTATCTTCATTGTTGTCTAGGTTTCCCTAAGATAATGTTGTGAAATGAATGTAGCTTTATCCCTGAAGAGGGAAATTTTCCAGATGGTTAGGTTTTTGTGTATCCTTTTCCAAATGTTTTTGTATTTTCCAAGGTCATGTTCTAAAAGCAATGTACAAGGACAAAGAAACATGGATGCCCCCAGCGTGATGTGGGAATATACAAAGGGTAGAATGCCACGCGTTGCATTTATGAGAAGGTGATAATGTCCATGTGCGCTCAGCGTCATATGGGAGTATACATAAGTAACGTCCTTCATGCATATATAAAAGTAAATAAACCAGATCACGAGACAACAAAGGTGGCTCTAGTAGGATCCCTAGACCTAGCAAAGGAAATCATACCTAGAAATTGGGGAGGGTTACCCGTCCTGCTGTGAAAGTAACTTGCGTACGGAAAATATTCCTTGAGCGCCAAAAACTAGTTTTCACCCAAGGACCTGCCCACTGCGCCACAATTGCGTGGTTTTCAATGTGGACAACTTGCTTTTTCTTTACTGTTTTCTTAATTTTTCCATTTTTTTGTTTGTTTTTATTTGTTTTTCTATTTTTTAGTTCTTATATGATATTCTCGTCATGCCTAAGCATAGAACTGCTTGAGGTGCATGGCATTCATAGGTTATGGAAGCTCTTCACCGTTTGAATATGCAAGTTTGTAGGCCCCTGATCCATATTTTGCAATCACTACATAAGGACCTAGCCAGTTAGCTTCGAACTTTCCTTTCTTCTCTTTGTCTTTGACGATGTTCTTCTGATTTTATTTGAGAACTAGATCTCCTACATCAAATTCTCAATGAATGATGCGTTTGTTATATCCCCTAGACACTCTGTTCTGATAGACTTTCAGGTGATTAAGCGCTCTAATACGCTTTTCATCAAGATAGTCTATGAGAGATATTCTCAGGGAGGGAAGCTCCACTTCCAAAGGTATGATGGCTTCAGTGCCATAAACAAGTGAATATGGGGTCACACCCGTAGGAGTGCGGATGGAAGTACGATGGGCCCAGAGGGCGGGATGTATTTGTAGATGCCAATTACGACCGGTTTTATTGACCATTTTCTCCATAATCCGTACAAGGGTTTTATTAGTAGATTCTTCCTGTCCATTACCTTGGGGGGTAACAGGGGTTGACCGCTTGAGTTGGATATGGAAGTGTTGACACAAGGCTTTAACCGTCTTGTTTTTGAAGGATTTACCATTATCAGTGACAATGGCTGAAGGGATCCCATAATGGCATATGAGATGGTTCATGATGAATTTTGAGATTTGCGCACCGGTAACATAGGTAAGAGGGACAACCTCTACCCATTTGGTAAAATATTCGGTAGCAGTGATGATGTGTGTATGACCATTCGAGGAAGAAGGATGGAGCTTCCCTATGAGATCCAGGTCTTATTTAGAGAAATGACAAGACGTTGTAATGGGCTGTAAGGCTTGTGCTGACATGTGTATTAAGTTCCCATATTTTTGGCATAGTTCACACTTCTTTACAAAGTTGCAACAATTAGATTCCATGGTAGGCCAATAATAGCCTACCCTCAATAACTTCTTAGTTAAGACCATGCTGCTAGTATACGCTCCACAAATACCACCATGTACTTCTTTAATGGCGTGGATAGAATCAACAACATCCAAACAGGGAAGCAAATTCCCGTCGTAGCCACGGCAATAAAGAGTGCCTCCTAGGAGGGTATAACGAGCTATGTGGTGAATAAGGGCTTTCTTTTCAGAATGGGTGATGTTTGGTAAAAAAGTGCCATCTTGTAGGTATTGAAAGATTGGATCATACCAAGGGGATAAGGGACCAACAACTTCACATGCTAAACATGGCTGTGGCATATCATACGTTGGCGATCTGTAGATGCTCTACGAAGAAAGGCATCTTACTTTCTTGAGGGGGAATGCATAACAGAGACCCAATAGTAGCCATAACATCTGTAGATCTATTATGCGACCTTGGTTTTTGCTCAAATACGACTTGTGTGAAATATTCCTTCAAGGTTTCCACCATATTTTTATACGGAATAAGCTTCTCATCTTTAACCTTGCACTCATCATTAACCTGTTTTATGATAAGCTGAGAGTCCCCAATGACTCGTAGTTGTCTGATGTTCCATGTAATAACTAGCTTGAGGCCAATGATGAGTGCTTCATACTTTGCAATGTTATTTGTGCATGGGAATCCCATCCGGAATGATCTTGGTATGACATCGCCTGTTGGAGTGATGAGGACCACACCTACTCCAGATCTATGGAAGGTAAAAGATCCATCAAAATGGACCCTGCCATTCTATGGATTCTTCAATATACATCATAGATGCATCTGGCAAAGCTAGGCACAAAGGTTCCATCCCTGGGAGAGGTGCTTCTGCTAACTAATTAGCTAGTACCTATCCTTTTAAAGACTTCTGATTCACAAACTTGATATCAAATTCACTCAGGAGAATGATCCAATTAGCCATTCGGCCTGTGAGGGTAGGTTTGGATAAAAGGTACTTGAGAGGGTTAACTTTGGATATGAGTTTGGTTTTATTGTTCAGGAAATAATGGAAAAGATTTTGGAATGTGAAGACAACCTCTAAGCAGGCCTTTTCTATATGGGGATAATTCAACTCATATGCGATCAAGGTGTGGCTGAGATAGTAAACCAATCTCTCTTTATGGTCTAAGTTGTATTGGGCAAGCAATGCACCAATAGCAAATTGGGTAACAAAAATGTATAAGAGGAAAGGCTCACATGGGGTAGGTGGCATGAGTACAGGTGGGCTGGCCAAGTACTGTTTGAGTAGCGCAAAGGCCTTCAGACAGTGTTATCCCGTAAAATTGACAAGGGCAATTTTACCGATAACCATACCGAAATTTTGTCCCGATCCCTCGTTAGGGATCCCTTGCGTTCGAAACGTTGTAAAATCCCTTCCCGGGAAATCTGGTTTTTCGAACTTAGTCTTTTGAGCCTTTTTTGGCTGGGCGCATGAAACTGCTATGTAACACAAACTTTTGGTGCGCCCCCTTTAAAACCTTTGGCGCATGATTTTCAGTGTCAACACACCTTTTGGTGCGCCAAAGCTTGTTGAGCCTTCCCTGCGTGCGCCAAGGCGCATGCGCCTGTGTTGTCACAACGTTTGTTGCACCCCTTTTTGGTGCGCCAAAGGACGCACATAATCCCGTGTCGACATCGCTTTTGGTGCACCAAAGGCACACTTAATTTCTTGTTGGCAGGCGCTTTAGTGCGCCAAAGGGCTTATGCCTTCCCATGTCGACAGTAATTTTCATGCGCTTTTCAAAAGTGGGTGGCGCATTTATGACCAGCTCACCTATATATATGTGTTTGCGCGCCCAAAATGTCATTTTCACTATTCGCTAAGCACGTGTTTCTCTGAGCCTGTCAGCCTCTGCCTCGTCGTTTTCAACATGTTGTGGACCTGTTTTCCAGTTTTTTTTGCTATTTATCCGGGTAAGTGCTCTTATCTCTTCCATATGATTTGTTTTCTGGTTCTTCATGCTTGCTGGTTGGTTTTTGAATGCATCTTTTGAGCTAGCCCCCCCCCCCCCCCCCCGTGCTTTCTTTCCTTATTTTCATCTTTCCAGATCTGCTGGAGGAAGATGTTATTTTGAGGGCATAGTCTGAACCCCTTTTGATTGAACCATTGTATATTCCAAAACAACCTTGGAAGAAAGAAGGGTTGAACCATGTGAAAAACTCTATTTTTCCCTTTTGGCACACCAGCGCGTCATGCAACATTATAAATAGTTGCGCCCCCATGGCGCATCTGTTCCCCCTGCAGCATAACTAAAAACCACGCCAATGGCGCACCCATCTCGCTTGCTGTATCATTAACTTCTGCGCCCTCAAGGCGCGCCTCTTCCATATGTTACAAGCGCTAAACTTGTGCCCCAAAGGCTCGTCAACCTTCCTTGCTGCATCACTTTTCCACGCGCCAATGGCGCACCCCACACCCATGCAGCACAAGCTTTATCCGCGCCAAGTATAAAGTCGTAAAAGCGCAGGTGCATCCCTCCTTACAGTAACATTCGTGTTGTGCAAACCCTCCGTGCGCCGCGCCATATTTCCTTTGGCACACGAAAAGTTCCTGTTACACACTTTTCCCATGCGCCAAAGGGCGCACCAAATCACAATGTAACATGAAAAGTCCATGCGCCTTTGGCGCATCCTGTCCCCATGCAACATGCAACTTTCATGCGTCCTTTACTGAAATGCACTCTGCAGTATGCATGCGCCATGCACCTTTGGCGCCAGTTTAACCTTTGCAACATCCTCTTCCTATGCACCTTACCTATTTTAGCCCTGTAAGCTGCAATTTTCCTGCGCCCCTGGGCCTGAAAATCTCTAACTCTTTCTTCTGCTAACATTCCAATGGAAGATCAAATGGCTAGTTCAACCTTTTCGGATTGGGTCTCTCTTCTTCTTCATGCAGATCAGCAACTGAGTTCGAAAGAACATATGTCTACATCCAGCAGGAGACCCACCAAACCAAAGGGAAAGGCCAAGCTTACAGAGGAATAGATGAAGTACAAATATCAAAGGGTCAGAATGCCCGAGTCACAGGCCGAATGCAGCATGGACGTCAGAGACTCAGAATTGGGGCATATCGACATGGAGGAATTCTGGGCCAGAACTCAGAAAGTTACAAGGAGTCCATGGATGGACAAACTAATAGGCAGTGCCCTGCACTTCGCCGGAGGAATCCCCGTTAGCGCCATCAACAATGAATTTATGATGGTGGTTGCTCAGTGTTACAACAAAGACACAAGGTGTGTCGAAAACAGCAAGGGCGAGGTAGTCATTAACCTCACTGCCCATCATTTTGAGATCATACTCGGCATCCCTCACCACCGGCACTTTGTGGCCGTTAGCCAAGCAGAGTGCATCAAGGCCTGGGAAGATAACGAAGACCAATGTATGCAGCTAATGAACGAAGTGTACTTGAAGAACAAGAAGGTAGTAACCCGGTGGCCCCAAATCATCCACCGCAGTGACTTCTCAGAAGAACTCAGCGATACCATCACCTTCCTGAGCAGGGTCTTCGAGCTTTCTGACGCCCATTACTTCCATAAATGGATGCTGCGCTACTTGGAAACAATGAACAAGAATTTACCTGATCAGCGCTTTTGCTGGGGGGAAATTATAAGCAACACCATCTCCAAACAGCTACAACAATTCGGCACAACGGGAGTATTCCATATGAACTCCTACGTGGTCTATGCTGTAGCGTCAGAGAGGGATTATCCAAGCCTAACCCGGAGTGGAGTTTGGCCTCAGGTCAAAATATACGAGTATTATCCAGAATTAAGGCTGGAGAATAGCATCTCCCAGTTCACAAAAGTTAACGATGTGTTTTTCTATCACATAATCTGCCTGCTGAGGCCGAATATGACTCATAGTTGTACAACCAAAAACATAGTGGCAACCACCGAGAAATGGGGAGCCCTGTTCACCCAATTTCCTACATTCACCTATCTAAGGGCTGCCAACTTCTTGGGAGAGCCAACTAGGCTACCAAGGTATGATGGGCCTAAGCTGATTCTGCTGGAACTATCAAGGCAGCTGGTCACATACCACGAAAAATGCCTGAAAAGGAAGAAGGGTGGAACTCCTTTCCCCCTCACAGTGGGCCGATACACATGCTCTACCCACCACAAGGCGAAGGAAATGTTTGCAGAGCTGGAGTTACTCAATTTGAAGCATGACTTCCCAGCCAGGCCCACCTTCGACCCAAGGGGCTGCCTGCCAAGAGCAAAACTTGATCCGATCCATGTTCCTCAGATCGAAGATATTTATATTGACGTCCTCCATGAGGTAGAGCTCAGAAGAAAGGATCATTCTCGCCTAGCATTGGTAGAAATCATCCAATATGGGGTAGCCATTGTCCCTAAAGGCTACCAAACAACAGAAGATGAAGTAGACAAGGTATATAATGATACAGATGGGGACGACTGGCCCTTCCCGGCCATTGATAGAACTAAAGCTCCTCAGACAATTGAGGAGAGGGTCAAGGAGACTTTGCGGAGGACAGAACATTGGTGCCGGATGAACGACCTAATCTACCTCGGGGTTGATTTCACAACCTCCCCATTGGGCAACGCACCTTCACGATCCAAGAAGCAGCTTAAAGGCAAAGGTGTAGAAGGTGAATCCAGCACCATTCAGGAAGAAGTCCCTGAGAGTCCTCCTTCCGCGGCACCCGAGCAGGTAATATCACTGGTCACACCAGAGAAAGAAGCAGAAGAGGAAGTTCCAATTGGCCCATCCACTCAGGATGTCGGCATTGCTACCACAACAGAGGTCCCTTCTATCCCTTCTTCTTCTCTTCCTTCCCCTCCTCGAGAGACTCAAGTGACCATCCATTTGGTCGTGTCCTCTGTCCCTTCTTCTACTCTTTCCCCTGCTTCTTCGTCTATCTTCTCCTCCCTCGCTGATCTATCCTCCTCCATTTCTTCCCTCATCTCCAGGCTCCCTTCCCTTCCTATGTCTTCCGCAGCTGCAGTTTCCCTTCCTCCCGTGGACACTTCTTCGGCTGTTCTCTCAATGCTGCCGCCGTGTGTCTCCACGTTTTTCCCCTCTTCTACTGTAGCTCTGCCTCCTCCTCTGTCTCTGGTCCTTCTTCCATAGGACTAGCCTGGATCTCTCAGTAGCTAAGCCAGCAAAAGAGGAAAGTTCCCATCGCTCCGATGGACTTTTCAGTGATCCCAGCCAAAGGGGCAAAGAAGCAGAAGCCTGTTACACGCTTCTCTAAAAGTGCTACAGGTGAGAGAATCATGGAAATTACATACCCCGATCCCCTCAAAGAGAAAAAGGATCTATCTCTGACAGATTTCACTGTGACCCAAGTCACAATGGGGACATCTTCTGAAAGTCTCCAGGGGAAGCTCTTTCCACAGTTGACGCCCTCTGTCAAAAGCTTCAAGAAACAAAAGAAGAGAAAAGGCTACTAAAAGAGCAAAACAAATATCTGCTCCAAGCCTTACAGAAGATGGGTAGTTCACCTCCCACAACTGCCGCTGAGACTTCTGAGCTTATCAGCCAGGAGAAAATCAACGAATATGCAAAGATCGGTGAGCAGGGTATGGCCGTTTCCGCTTGGAGGAGCCAAATCCTCAAAGACAGCGAAAAAGTGATCGCCGAGTTCTCTGACTTATACTTGAATATCAGTAAGACGAATAAAGAACTCCAAGTGTTAGCAGGGCCCATATCAGAAGAGCTGGAACATGCTAGACTGCAGCACGAGGCCTTCCAACAAATGTTCGACTGTTCAGTAGAAGATCTGGTCAAGTTCGGCGTCTTCGGCCACCCAAGGGCTCTCAACAAAATCATGTCCACTCTGGACTATCGGGTGGATCAGCTAGAATTTATTCTAGAAAAGATTGAAAAAGTCAAGGAAGAAGCCCTGGATGCGATGCATCAAATGGAGCAAATTGTTCTCAACATGTCGCCAGGGTTGCTCACTCCTTGCTTTACCTTAAGGACAGCTGATGAAACCATCCGGATCTTCAAGGAGATCGCTTCTCAAGGAACGGGGCCAGAGGTCACATTTGACACTGAATCTATCAACAACCTGCTGGCCTGTAGGGACTTCGTCGGGTTCCTCATTGAGGTGGAAAAGGACTTTTCCAAACTCCCAGAGAAGCTCATAGATGAGCGGGAGACTTGTGAGGCAATAAGTGATAGGCACAAGGATCCTTCTCAGGATCAACTTGGGCCAATAATTAACAAGTTTTTGGAATACCGCGCTCAGTTCCATATCTCATCACCTGAGCAACATCAAAATCAGGCTACCCCCTTTCGGCCGTAGGATGACGACGACGAGTAGCTTCTTCTTCTTCTTCTTCTTCTTCTCTCTCTTCTCCGACTTTCTTGTTGAAATGTCTAAAGTATGTTGGCACAAATGATGACATCATCCGTGTTGCGTCATGGGATGATGTCATCCATCAAGTTGTCAAAAGTCAACATGACTTTTAGATATTTTGTAAATATCTTTGTAAATAGGTGGTTGGCTCCTTTTTGCTTTCTTTCCTTCTCCTCTTCTATATATATTGGAATACTTGTTGTATTCGGAGGTGAACATTTTTTAGATGAAAATAGAAGTGAGGAGAGAAAGACTTTGAGCTTTCTTGTAACAGAAGAAAACAGTAATACAAATATTGAGACTTTGTGCTGAATACCTGTGTTATGTGTCAGAACTTTCTTATGTTAGATCTGCACGTGTTTATTCTGTTAGATTCAGATCTACTTTTCTGTCATTTGCTCACCAGTATTGCTTTGTTTATTTATGCAAGTAGGTTTGGCTCTGTTTACTACCAACCCAAAAACATAAATCTTCTGACCTTTCTGCTTTGGAATTCATTTCTTTTCTCCCTTCAGACCTGTTCCTTCTTCCTCCTCTCTTTCATTCCTTTCTTTTCGCAGTCGGAAAAACCTCTACTGGGATGAGATCCCAAACCCCCGAAGGCAGAATCTGTGAGACTTGCATAGGTTCCTGCTGGTAGAATAGCAATAAACCAGTTTCGCTTTGCTAACTCAAAGAGGGGCTATGCCCTGCACACTGTTGGCTCGTTTATCCATAGATCTGTCCAAGCGACAAATTTTCACGCCAACAGACAGTTAGGTCCCAAATTGAATGAGATATCCTTTTTGAACAAGTGGGTAAAGGGGTGGCACTTATTCGTAAGTTGTGAAATAAAGCGTCATATTTCCTGAATCTTTCCTTGTAGACTCCTCAACTACTTGAGAGTGGTAGGTGGTGGCATTTCTATGATGGCTATGACCTTTGTGGGTCCCACTTCAATCCCTCTTTGTGAAACAATGAACCCTAGGAGCATTCCTGATAAAAAATTGAAGACACATTTCTTAGGGTTCAAGCAAACCTTATAGTTTCATAGACGTTGAAAAATACACCTCAGTACTTCAGGGTGTTCTTTTCTACTCTTAGATTTAGCTAGGATGTTATTGACATAGTCTTCCATGATGTCACTTATCATATCATGGAAGATAACAGTCATGGCGCGCTGATAAGTAGCCCCTGCGTTCTTGAGCTGGAAAGGCATGACTTTGTAACAAAATGTCTCCCAAGGTGTGATGAATGCTGTTTTATGCTGATCTTCTTCTGCAATCCGTATCTGGTTATAGCCTAAGAAGCCATCCATTAAGGACAACATTTCATAACCAGCAGTAAAATCAACTATCATGTCAATGTTAGGTAGGGTAAAGTCATCTTTAGGACATGCTTTGTTAATGTCCTGAAAATTAGTGCAGATTCTGATGCCAACATGCTTTTTCTATACTGGGACTATGTTAGAGATCCATTCTGAATAGTCAATAGGTTTAATAAAATCAGCAGCCAACAACTTTTCTAATTCTTCTTTGACTAAGAGCGTCACCTTAGGATGCATTTTTCTCAACTTTTGCTTGATAGGTTTGGCATCTGGGTGCACAACGAGGTTGTGCACAGTTAGCTCTGGGTCCAAACCAGGCATATCTACATATGTCCATACGAATATGTCCGCCTATTCTTTTAAGATCCCTACAAAGATCTTTTGTTTCTGTGTTGAGAGTGAAGCTCCCAACTTTATTATTCTAGGCTACTTTTCTGAGCCAATGTTGACGTTAATTGTCTCCTCAATAATCATTTTAGAAGCATCTTCCATCCATGTAGGATCAGGGGGAAGAGTAAGATTGACCTCCTACAGTAGCTCATTATCATCTTCAAATGGATAAATCACTTCATCTTTAAACTCTTCATTCTGTCTATCTACGATTTTTTCAAAGAGTTTGTCACTGTGAGGTTTTCGTTTATCCTTTTTGCCAGGTTTCTCAGTAGTGGTTATACTTTTACTTATGACCTTCTTATTCAAACATCCACACATCTCTGCTTCTTCCCCAAAGTATGCATAGGTGTCTAGTTGAATCTTAAATCCTTTCTTGTGGTCTCCAACCGGAATAAAATCCCTGAGTCCCATGAACTCTGCAAATGCCTCATCATTTTCAAAGAAATCTAGGGGCACATGAAGTTGTTGATCCCAATCTATAAGTTCAGGATATACAAGGGCTACTTGACATTTGTCTAAGGGGATGGATTCAGATAAGGTAAGGACAGACGAATTCGGGAATAGGTTCATGGAGGCAAGATCCTCGTAAAGGCTACATTGGGAATCTGCGTCACTATCAGAATGAGATGAAACATCCTCACGTTCATAAGAGGTGGCATCACTCTTAGAGGGTAGAGCATTATGAGGCCTTATCCCAAGGCCATGTTTATCAGACTTAAAATGAGGGATGGGAATAGGATCTAACCGGCCTTGTGCATTAATGCCGCATCCAAACCCGCTATAGCCCATGATAAACATCATGCGGTGACCTTTGATGTACTTAGGTGCTTGATGGCATGAAGCCATGGTGCCTTCTGGCACTCTGATGGTAGGATCCTCTAACATTTTCTCCTCAGATAGGAGACCACTATGGACAAATTTTTCCAATGGTTTAGGACATTGCTCGCGAGTGCTCTTGAAATTAAAATAAGGCTTACCCCTTGTCCTGGGGGATACTGATAAGTCTGATATGAGCAAAGCCTGTTCAAGAGTGAATGGCTTACTTGGGCCATATTTTGTTGACGTTGCCTCCCATGAAGAGAATGGGTTGACCAATGAAGGGAAGTCTTGATTGTAAGGCGTGAGGGACTCTGAATCTATCCATTTTTTCATAGCTTCTTTTGTAGGGGGATGCAACTACATGTGCAGAAGGACACTCATAAGCTACACGAGAAAAATAGTGCAATGCCCTACAATGTGTGAATGGTTCTGGGTCACCCAGAATGGTAACCACCTGACCTTCATGACATAACTTGATGCACTGATGGAAATTCAATGGAACAACTTGCATGGCATGGATCCATGGGTGCCCTAGGAGCATGTTGTATGGAAGGTCCAAGTCAAGGACATGGAACATTGTGTCATGACACGTTGGGCCTACTTCCATGGGAACCACTATAGTACCTACTGATTCTCTTTCTTCATTATCATAAGCCGTGATTGTGATAGTCTTAGCTCCCAGATCTGTTTCTGACCGGCCTAGCTGCTTAACCAGCTTTAAAGTGCAAATATTTAGACCAGATCCCCCATCTACAAGTACTCTCTTGATTTTGTGACGGGTAACCACCACTTCGAGATACAAGGGTAAGTTATGTTCTGGGTTGTTATGTGGGATTGTAGTATGATCAAAGGTGATATGATCATTGGAGTCTAGGCACACAATCATGGCTTGAAGGTTTGTGGGATCTACATCTGTTGAAACCCTGAATTTTGCAATGTTTTGTACAATATATTCTTATGGGCGTTAGAGATTTTGAGGAGATCAGAATAGATATCCTAGCAGGTGTTTTCTATAACTGCTCTATTAAATTGTACTGACCTTCCTTGAGGGATAGTATAGGATCTAGTATGACTAAGCGGACACGTCTTGTCCCTACTATGCAACTCTTTTCTAAAATCTGAATGGTGTTGATCTGTTCATTAGATGAGCTAATACATCTAATGAGGGAATCATAAGGATTATCATTTGTAGGGTAAACATAGGCAACAATCCTATAGTCGTTGGAGGTTTTCCCTTGATCTGGTTTCCTTTTCTTTTTATCTGCATGGTTAGGAAAAGGTTCCTTGTAAATACCCATTTTTTCATTTGAACTTTTATCGGACTCAGGGGGAGAATCCACAATGATCTTTCCTTCCTCGATGAGATCTTGTATATAATGGCACAATCTCAAACACCTATTTGTCTTGTGTCCTTTAACACGGTGGAAGTCACAATATTCATGATCTTTGAACCAAACCTGGTTTTGGAGCATCCTCTAGGTATGGTATTGTTGTAGTTGGATATTCCACCATTTTGGCATCATCTAATTGTTTTAGGATGGTAGACAAGGACTCCGTTAAGGGTGTAAATGTAAGTTTTGTAGGTGCTTTGGGACGAGGTCCTTGTGAAAGCTTTAGAAGCGGGCATGTCTCTACGGTTTGGACTCTTTTAGAGTCTGTAATGCCATCACCAACAACATGCTTATTCTTATTGAAGAATTTAGGTTTTTCTATGGATTTGGTTTCATGTTTGTTTTTAATTACAGACTTAAGTGTTCCTTTTGCAATGAGGGCTTTCTCAATTTGACCGCCTTTCTCTATGACTTCTTCGAAGTTAGAGCCACAATGCATTTGTAAGTGAAAGGCTATTTCAGGGTTTAAGTTAGGAACAAATATGCTCACTAACTATTTTTCTGGTAATGCACAAGGAAAATGACTGGCTAACCCACGCCATCATTGTAAAAACCTTGCAAACGTCTCATTGGGTTTTTGCTTTGTATTGCATAAATCGTTCATTGTGATGTCACTTTCCATATTATAGGAGTAATGCCTTACAAATTTCTCTGCTAATGTGGGCCACATTGTAATGGAGCCCTTGGGTATGCTATAGAACCATTCCAATCCCATGACTCCTAGGTTGCGAGGAAAAAGTCGTATTAAGAAATTATCGCTATATGTGACCTCTTGGCAAGCCATGTAAAAGCATTTTATATGATCACGAGGATCACTTTTGTACTTATACTTATCAAACTTGGGAATGGTAAAGTGTTTTGGGAAAGGCTGTTGTAACATGTCCTTATCAAAGGGGTAAGGGCATAGTTCTTCATACGAATATTTTCTATTTTGGCCTACATTTCCCTCTTGTAACATAGTGAGCATATTTTTCATTGATTGTAACTCTTTCTGAATGAGTTGCTCCTTAGTAGGCGACATCGGTCTTTATACCTGACGTCACTTTAAAGGTATAATCCATGTGTGGATCTAATTGAAACTCACCAAGTTTATTTTTATCTTTGTCTTTGTATATGTTTCTTCTTGAAGAGCCTAGGTTTGCTAGTTTCTGGCTCAACTTCAAGATTTGTTTTTGGAGGATCTCCTCCTCAACTAGGGGGTCCTCTTCTTCATCAAATTTCAGAGGAGGGGAAGCTTTACGCTCAATTTTCACTTTATGTGAAGCTTTGTAGTGAGGTTTTCGTGATGGATCCCGTTTGGTAGTGGCCTTATGTTTCCCAGAAGTGGAAGTGTATCCAACATCAAAGGGGTTATCTATGTCTAAGATGAATCTTCATTCTCCTAGGTTAGGGTTAATGACCTTTGTTTCTTCTTTGCGCTCTTGCTGAAGTTTAGCTCCTAATGCTAAGACTCTTGCGAGTACTTGATCTTTATTATAATATAGGAGCTCATCAAATCTATTTAGGTCTAACCTCTGTTGTTCTCCGGAAGAGTCGGACTCTTCTCCACTATGATCAATTAATAGCTCTGTATCTTTGACTTGAGAAAAGAGAGGGGCCAAATTATTTCCATCTAAATGGGAAGGTTTCAAAAGGGTTTTCTCTTATGTCATGCTCATTTGATTTGGTTGCCATTATTGTGATTTTAGGCATTACTAGTAGACGTTTGTATGTAGCTAGCGTGACCCCTAAGTGTATGGTTCTGCAAGCCACTCAAGATGATGTTTGGACTAAACTACAATGTGCCCTAGATGTAGTGTTATGTAGTCATTTTTATCAAGGAACATTCATATGCACACCTAAATGTAATGAATCACCTAATTTGTTGCTACCAAGCCTAAGCCCTAAAAATAGATAACGACAATACCGTATCAATATGTAGGTCAAGTTAGAATTCTAACAAGGCCTAAGCACTAACGTGATGTTGATGCAGTCCCTCGACAAGGTATATTTAAGACTAGTTTGAATGCCGATGAAAGCCAAACCTTCTAAAAAAAGGAAGTCACGACTAGATATAGCGTAATAATGTCACTGTGATACATTAACCGAGCAAGCAAGGTGTTAGTACCATGACAACCTTATCACAATATATATAAGGTGTTATCGACACTTTTCAAGAATACTTAAATGACGTCGAAACCGAAACCAAGTGATAAGTATAACAAGGAGTTTTTAATTATGTGAGCAGCATAACCATGTAATAAAGGGACTTATACCATTTTCTCATAAAAAATGAGAACACAATGTAAGTACCAAGATTGTGCACCTAGGATGAAAACAAAAAACTATCAACTCAAGCAGAGACAAAAGATGAACCAGACTCACAACGGTGAAGATGATCTTGAAATCAAGATGGAAGGAATTTTATCAAAGATACGAAAAGCGTACCTATGCACTTTAGATGTTTAACAACCCAACCGCAAACATGGATGGGCGTAAATGGACAAAAAAGTGGCAAGCACTATCTCTGATAAAACGTGTGAGGTATGCACCTTTCTCACCTAAAAAAAGTGGGTGGTGAGAATGCAAGGGTATAGATAAAAAAATATGAAAACAAACCAAGTGCCACTTGGGCAGAGTTTTTCCTTGTCTAAAGACAAGAATAAAACTAAGCAAAAGTGGGACGTAGTTTAGTCTCATGATGAAAGACACTTAGAGAAAAATCACAAGGGTTATTTTCCTTGTTCGACAAACAAGGTTCAGACTCCAGATGAGTTGTCACTTTGTGATGGATTGATGCAACAATGGAATAGTAAAGTGGGCTCCAAGATAGAATGCCCCCCTTAATAAGTTCTCTCAACTAGGTGTTACAAAGTTGTCTTAAGCGAGCGCGATTTACCCAAATAGTCCCTTGCCTGTCTTGGGAGTATCTTCGGCTTTACTTTACCCCCTTCGAGCACAAAGGGTAACTAGTGTGTCCACGTGTGCTCTCCCTGGGGTTTCCATACGGACAACTAGTAACTCTATCTCACAAGGCGTACTAGTCAAGTGGGTAAGCGAAGCGCTTCCTGTTTCATCCACGAGGTTACTCAGCGGTGGATTACTTTAGGGTTCCTGGAACCACCCCCATTATTGTAGCTTAAGGCGTTATGCCAAAGGGGTTATGTTCCAATTGAGCGGATAGGGATGTACCCTTTTTTAAAACTTGCAATACAGTGTTTTGAATATGGTGTATTTTTTATCTTGCTTAACTTAATGTGGTTTTAAGTGGCACACCATTTGGCAACCTGTAAGAACATGTGTATTAGAAGTTTTATGTTTTGAACATCTTTCTTCTACAAGCGTTTGGGTCTTGTATACAATTTTTTTTAGTGGTTTCCAGTTCGTGGTTTGATGTTTAGAAAGAGAACTTTACACTTTGCTTTTGATTCCTAAGATTGCCAATAGGCGTGAAGGAAGAGCATACGCAATGTGAAAAAGCCTACTAAATCACATAAAATTTTATCTTATCTTTTATAAAAAAGTGTTTTGAGCATTTGATACAAGTCTTTGTATAAGTGTTTCTGATCTCCAAGATTGCTTTTTAAGGTGCGAGGAGAGAGCATACGCACTTTTACAAAATTAGTTTTAAGCTAAGAACCGAAAACACTTTAAACTATGCAAACCGAAAGACCAAAGAAAAACTCTATTTTTAACTTGTTAGTCTTAGAAATCTACAACAAAAATCAGAAAAAGGTTTTTGCAGTTTATAGAATTTTTTTCAATCCTTACATAGACACCTGCGCTCCCAAACCGACACCAGTGCTCCCCAACCGACAGGTACGCGCCCAACTCAACGGATACGTCTGCAGACAAAAATTAGTGAAATCCAGTATATTAAAACACAGACACTTACAACCAGACATGGATGCTTGTAGATTAACGTGGATGCTTAGGTTTCAATGTGTACACGCCAAAGCATAAAATATACAATTTTCAAATTTTCATAGTCAAGCTATTTATGCATACGCGGCCAAAGAGGCGGATATGCGGTCCAGATGACAGAGATGTGTGCGCGTCCCTGTAGAGACAAAATTTACAAATGATGAGGACTACTAGACAGGTACATGCCTATTATGATGGGGATGCTGGGGTTTCAACATGTACGTGCCCCTTGTTAACACCTATGCGCACCCTGTGAAAAACTTGTAAAACTCACATATTTTCAAAATTTCAAGAGCAAACAGGTTAGTTGTTAGTCAAAGTGTCCTATTTCTATATCAAACCCACAAAATAGATGTAAATGAAGGTAATTTATCTAGTGTTAGAAACAAAAATGAGGAAATAACAAGTGATTTGACCCAAAAACTTGAAAATGAACTTTGAAGAACTCAAAAGACCTCCATTAATGGAGGATGGACATAAGTGTCCCACCGGGTGTGCCAAATGTGTTCAATGAAAAGTTGTAAAATCCATAGAATTGGGGTAAGAATCTCTAAAGAAACCCCAAAGGCTTTTAACAATTTGATCAATGGACCATGTGATAAGAAATGAGCAAGGGTTTCTTCTTTGCATACATTAATTTGAAGTAAACAAGCAAACTAAGCAAATGAAACTAACCTCTATTCTTTGAAAGCTTTGAAATAATGAACCCAAGAGGATCTACACATTTAGTTTGTGTTTTAAGAGAAAGAGATCTCCCCATTAATGGCTTCAAGGCCAATGGTTCTTCCCTTTTACTCCATATTTGTGCTATAAAATACAAAAGCAAATACTACTAGCGCAATGGAAGAAAATTAAATACAATCTAAAGCCTAAACAAAATACTATAATCTGTGCTAGGAAGAAGAGAGAATTCTTAGAAAATGAGGGAGGGGGTCTAGCCCTATTTATAGTTTTCTATTTGGGAAAATGGGAGATTTGGGTGCATGTGGGACAAATGCTAAAGTCCAAAAAGCACTTTTAGCAAGTCAAAGTATGATTTGACTATGTTTTAGAAGAGACTGAGCATGGTTAGAGGGTAATTAATCTTACCGAGAGAGAAATTAGGTTTCTAAAGGACTTCTAAAAGGCTTAATCAATCCAATGAAGTGGATTGATACTCCAGAGAGCTAATAAAGGTGGTAAAGAAGGGAATATTAGCCAAGAAGAGGTTACTATAACCTATTTAGTTAATTTATAAGAGGAAATATGACCAACAAAGTGTCGTAAGAGGGGAGTTAGATAGATCTAACTAACGAAGTGTCATAAATTTGCAAGGGGAAGAATAGTTAGTGCAATATTACGAATAATAGTGCATTGATCAAACTATAGGTGTCTACAATATGTCATGCAATAAATAGATGCATGGAGTATAAGGAATTATAGGCACATGATTGACTTATGGGGGTGAACTAGTAGCTATTATAAACTTTAATTTAAGGGAATGTTTGGGCTATATATATAATAATAATAATATCATGCAACTACATATTTTCATAATATATATAGTGAGATATTATGAAAATATGTTTTTGCATGATGTTATTTTATGTATATATACTAATAATAATAATATCATGCAATAACATATTTTCATAATATATATAGTGAGATATTATGAAAATATGTTATTGCATGATATTATTATGAAAATATGTCATGCAATAAGTAAATGCATGAAGTATAAGGAATTGTAGGCACATAATTGACTTATGGGGGTGAATAGGAAAAAAATCTAGTAGCTATTATAAACTTTAATTTAAGGAGATGTTTGGGCCATCTAATTATATATTTATATATATATATATATATATATATATATATATATATATATATATATATATATATAATATATATATATATATATTAGATAATTTTTTTTTTTAGTATGTAAGTTGAAGAATATGAAGACAAATTCTTGAAAAGTTGTTGCAAGGACGACTAAGCAAACCAAAGTTGGATCCCCCATGCTATTCAAGAAGCTTGAATCCTAAATAGAGTGTTGAATGAATCATTTATTGGAGAAATATTTTGAATTTGAGAACATGGAAGATCCCAAGCATGTTAAGTTCTTCAAAATTGAAAGGTCACATATCCTTATGGTGGCATCATGTATAAGCCAAAAAATTGCACAAAGAAAAGGCGAAAATCAAGACTTGAAACAAATCATTGTGAATTTGAAGGGAAAACTCATTTTTGCATATCATTACATGAATTTGTTGAAGAAGCTTCAAAATTTGTGAGAAAGAGATATGGTTGTAAGTGATTACACAAGAATTGTATAAGCTTAACCACTAGAGTTGGTCATATTGAAGATGATGTTGAGAAGATCTTAAGGTATGTGAATAAATTACATCTTGAAATTTTAGATGAATTTGGTATGATCAAATTCCATTATGTTGAGGAAGCTTATTAGTTTCAAATTACATAATCCTTTTTTGGGTAAGTTTCTTATTGTTTATCTTAACGATATACTGATTTTTTAGTAAGGTGAAGGAAGAACACTTGTGACATTTACAAAAAATGATAATGAGATTGCAAGATGAAAATTTTCTCGTAAATTTGAAGGTATCTAGTTTCATGAAGGAAAAACCAATATACTTGGGTTTAGTGATTTCCCTAGAAGGTTTGAAGATGGACCCAAAGAAGGTGCAAACAATTTTGGATTCACATTTGCCCAAGAGGTATTTTGAAGCAATTTTTTTTCACGGATCAATTTTTTTACAAGAAGTTCATCAAGAATTTTAGTGGTATGTGTGCCATGATTTTCTATGTGATGCATAAAGATAAAAAATATTGGTGTGGAACATATAAACAAAATATATTTTCCAATAGTTGAAGAATAAGGTAATTGAGTAACCATAATACCCTTAATCAAAGGCTCAAACAATCTTAGTCTCTTAAAGCTTTAGAATCATACAAAATTAACTCACAATGTAATATCCATGTGATGTAGTTAGTGAATCTCAAATTCCTATGTGTAGGCGAAGAAGATTTTCACCACTTAACCTACAACTGGAAATTGGGAAACTTAGGAAACTAAAACATTCCCACTCTGAGATAGTGAAAGACAAACATGATGAATACACACCACTCATCTTAACAACTTTAGAAAATGGGTAGGTCCACCATGCTTCAAAAGTGACTTTTTAGGATTCCCTAAAGGAAAAACAATACAAATGACAACAAGCTTGTCATCATAGATTTATAAGATTCCTTAAGGACTATAATGGACATGAGGACTATTATTCGATTAAGAATCTAATAAAGATGATGAAAGATATATTTTAGCAACATATGGGTCCCTACCGGTTTATCTTCCACAAATTTAAGTGATGTGTTTGATGCACTAGGTGTTTGTCAGTCAAGTCTTCTTGTAGGAAATAGGTATAGATCCGGAATGGTCAACATTCTTCCTGGAGGAGGAGGAACATTCATAGAATAAAAAAAGGTATGTATTTTTCCAAAGCTAAAGCTTAGGATTATGTTGATGATGATATGGACCTCCTTATTGTATTGTGAAGTTTGATTCTTTCACGTACCAAGGGACCTTGCAATTTATGATTATATTACTAAAAATGTATGGATGCATCTATAATAATGGATCATCAGATAACCTGGTCGATAAATACTTACAAGAAAGTATTTGAAGTAATCAAGAAGATAATCCTATGCTCTTGATATGAGAGGTTTGTTCTATATATCATTTTGCAGAGGATGGTCTTTAGGCCACATCATATATAATTTGAATGTCCACATAGTATGCGTAATATGAATTAAATATTTTAGCTTAATCCCCATTACCGGTGGTTCAAGACATTCATGTTCAAACAAACATAAATTGTTGCCATGGCCCAATTAGTGTACAAACCATTAAGGGGTCTTATACAATATGGTATGGAACATTGATATCCTAAGGATTTGTAAACCTTATGAATTATTCAATCATGACATAAGGTGTGAGGAAGATGATTCTTCTGTCTAGGAGTGTATGCTATTCCTCATTAGACATTCTTATGTCATTTCATATAAGGACTTGCATTGATCTTTTTGTATTTCTTCCTCTCCATATAGTCATGAAAAACTCAAAAGAAACTTAAGTATAGTTTATAGATTTAGATATGTTTAATTATCTACTCAAAAATTCAGTAAGAGAATCATCTTTTCCTTTTATATATTCAACTTCAAAACTATAGTTATCAAGCCATAATCCCCACATTTGCAGCCTGCTGAAAGAGGTTTTTTCAGAGGGATCACCAATGTTAATCCTAGCTTTGAAGTCCTTGAGATTCGATCTCAAGATAAAATGTTATAACTGTAGGAAAACCATGAAAGATTTTATGGATTTCTAAATTGCTAAAATATCCTTATGAGATGAATAATATTTTAATTTAGACCCTTGAAAATATCTTGATACATATCTATAAATATTTTCTTTACTATCTTCAATTTTTTCTTTTAAAACAACACCCTAAAATTCTTCACTGACACATGTCTCTACAATCTTCAAATATTTTCATGGTAATGTTATGGTAGGGATATTTT